>JALMGF010000265.1:396493-976640 GCA_023333645.1 Sceloporus occidentalis
TAGGGTTAGGGTTAGGATTAGGGTTAGGATTAGGATTAGTGTTAGGGTTAGGATTAGGTTTAGGATTAGGGTTCGGGTTAGGGTTAGGATTAGGGTTAGGATTAGGATTAGGGTTTAGGGTTTAGGCTTAGGGGTTAGGGTTAGGGTTAGGGTTAGGGTCAGGGTCAGGGTCAGGGTCAGGATTAGGGTTAGGATTAGGGTTAGGGTTAGATTTAGGGTTAGGGTTAGGGTTTATGGTTTAGGGTTTAGGGTTAGGGGTTAGGGTTAAGGTTAGGGTTACAGTTAGTGTTAGGTTTTAGGGTTAGGGTTTAAGGTTAGGGTTAGGGTTAGGGTTACGGTTAGGGTTATGGTTAGGGTTAGGGTTTAGGGTTAGGGTTTAGGGTTAGATTTAGTGTTAGTGTTAGCTTTAGGTTTGATGGTTTAGGGTTAGGGGTTAGGGTTAGGGTTAAGGTTTAGGGTTAGGGTTAATGGGTTAGAATTATGGTTTAGAGTTAAGGTTTAGGGTTATGGTTAGTGTTAGAGTTAGGGTTAGATTTAGCATTTAGCGTTTAGGTTTAGGGTTTAGGGTTAGGGGTTAGGGTTAGGTTACATTTAGGGTTAGGGTTAGGGTTTATGGTTTAGGGTTAGGGTCAGGGTTAGGGTTAGGGTTAAGCGGTAGGCTTAGGGTTTATGGTTTAGGGGTTAGGGTTAGGGTTTAAGGTTAGGGTTTAAGGTTAGGGTTAGGGTTAGGGTTAAGGGTTAGGGTTAAGGGTTATGGTTAGGGTTAAGGGGTTAGGGTTATGGTTAGGATTCGGGTTAGGGTTAAGGTTAGGGTTAGGGTTATGGTTTAGGGTTAGGGATTAAGGTTAGGGTTAGGGTTAGGGTTAAAGGTTATGGTTAGGGTTAGGATTATTGTTATGGTTTAGGGTTAGCATTGGCTTAGGGTTAGGGTTAAGGTTTAGGGTTAGGGTTAGGGTTACATTTAGCGTTTAGGGTTCGGGTTAGGGTTAGGGTTAAGGGTTAGGGTTAGGGTTAGATTTAGGGTTAGGGTTAGGGTTTATGGTTTAGGGTTTAGGTTAGGGGTTAGGGTTAAGGTTAGGGTTACAGTTAGTGTTAGGTTTTAGGGTTAGGCTTTAAGGTTAGGGTTAGGGTTAGGGTTAGGGTTGAGGCTTAGGGTTAGGGTTAGGGTTTAGGGTTTAGGGTTAGGGGTTAGGATTAAGGTTAGGGTTAAGATTAGGGTTAGGGTTAGGGTTTAGGGTTTAAGGTTACGGTTAGGGTTAGGGTTAGGATTAGGGTTAGGGTTAGGATTAGGATTAGGATTAGGGTTAGGGTTAGGATTAGGGTAAGGATTAGGGTTAGGGTTAGGGTTAGGATTAGGGTTAGGGTTAGGATTAGGGTTAGGATTTGGGTTAGGGTTAGGATTAGGGTTAGGGTTAGGGTTAGGATTAGGGTTAGGGTTAGGGTTAGAATTAGGGTTTAGGATTAGGGTTTAGGATTAGGGTTAGGGTTAGGATTAGGGTTAGGATTAGGGTTAGGGTTAGGGTTAGTTTTAGGGTTAGAATTAGGGTTAGGGTTAGGATTAGGGTTAGGATTAGGGTTAGGATTAGGGTTAGGGTTACGGTTAGGATTAGGTTTAGGATTAGGGTTTGGGTTAGGGTTAGGGTTAGGATTAGCATTAGTGTTAGGGTTAGGATTAGCGTTAGGGTTAGGGTTAGGGTTAGGATTAGGGTTAGGATTAGGGTTAGGATTAGGGTTAGGGTTAGGGTTAGGATTAGGGTTAGGGTTAGGATTAGGGTTAGGGTTAGGGTTAGGGTTAGGATTAGGGTTAGGATTAGGGTTAGGATATGGGTTTAGGATTAGGATTAGGGTTAGGATTAGGGTTAGGATTAGGGTTAGGGTTAGGGTTAGTGTTAGGGTTGGGGTTAGGATTAGGGTTAGGATTAGGGTTAGGATTAGGGTTAGGGTTAGGGTTAGGGTTAGGAGTAGGGTTAGGGTTAGGGTTATGGTCAGGGTCAGGGTCAGGGTTAGGATTAGGGTTAGGATTAGGGTTAGGGTTAGGGTTAGATTTAGGGTTAGGGTTAGGGTTTATGGTTTAGGGTTTAGGGTTAGGGGTTAGGGTTAGGATTACGGTTAGGGTTAGGGTTAGGGTTAGGGTCAGGGTCAGGGTCAGGGTCAGGGTCAGGATTAGGATTAGGGTTAGGGTTAGGGTTAGGGTTAGGGTTAGGGTTAGGGTTAATTTTAGGGTTAAGGTTAGGGTTTATGGTTTAGGGTTTAGGGTTAGGGGTTAGGGTTAAGGTTAGGGTTACAGTTCGTGTTAGGTTTTAGGGTTAGGGTTTAAGGTTAGGGTTAGGGTTAGGGTTAGGGTTGAGGCTTAGGGTTGGGGTTAGGGTTTAGGGTTAGGGTTGTGGTTAGAGTTAGGGTTAGGGTTAAGATTAGGGTTAGGGTTAGGGTTTAAGGTTACGGTTAGGGTTAGGGTTAAGGGTTGGGGTTAGGGTTAGTGTTTATGGTTAGGGTTAGGGTTAGGTTTATTGTTTAGGGTTTAGGGTTAGGGTTAGTGTTAGGGTTAAGGTTTAGGGTTAGGGTTAGGGTTACGGTTAGGGTTATGGTTAGGGTTAGGGTTTAGTGTTAGATTTAGTGTTAGGGTTAGGTTTAGCATTTAGGGTTTAGGGTTATGGTTAGGGTTAGGGTTAGGGCTAGGGTATGGGGTTAGGGTTAGGGTTAGGGTTAGGGTTTTGGATTAGGGTTAAGGGTTAGGGTTATGGTTAGGGTTTATGGTTTAGGGTTTAGGGTTAGGGGTTAGAGTTAAGGTTTAAGGTTAGCGTTAAGGGGTTAGGGTTAGGGTTAGGGTTTAGAGTTAAGGTTTAGGGTTATGGTTAGTGTTAGTGTTAGGGTTAAGGTTAGGGTTAGGGTTTAGGGTTAGGGTTTAAGGTTAGGGTTAGGGGTTAGGGTTAAGGTTTAGGGTTAGGGTTTAGGGTTAGGGTTAGGGTTAGGGTTTAGGGTTAGGGTTAGGGTTAGTCTTTAGGGTTTAGGGTTATGGTTAGGGTTAGGGTTAGGGTTAGGATAAGGGGTTAGGATTAGGCTTTAGGGTTATGGTTAGGTTTAGGGTTAGGGTTATGGTTAGAGTTAGGGTTAGGGTTAGCGTTAGGGTTAGGGTTAGGGTTTAGGGTTAGGGTTTAAGGTTAGGGTTAGGGTTAGGGTTAAGGGTTGGGGTTAGGGTTAGGGTTTAGGGTTACGGTTAGGGTTAGGGTTTGGGGTTTACGGTTTAGGGTTTATGGTTTATGGTTAGTGGTTAGGGTTAGGGTTAAGGTTTAGAGTTAGGGTTAAGGGATTAGGGTTAGGGTTTAGAGTTAAGGTTTAGGGTTATGGTTATGGTTAGGGTTAGGGTTAGCATTTAGGGTTTAGGTTTAGGGTTAGTGTTAGTGTTAGGGTTTCGGTTAGGGTTCATGGTTTAGGGTTTAGGGTTAGGGTCAGGGTGAGGGTTAGGTTTAAGGGTCAGGGTTAGGGTTTATGGTTTAGGGTTTAGGGTTAGGGTTTAGGGTTAAGGGGTTAGGGTTTGCGTTAGGGTTAGGGTTTAGAGTTAAGGTTTAGGGTTATGGTTAGGATTAGGGTTAGGGTTAAGGTTAGGGTTAGGGTTAGGGTTATGGTTTCGGGTTAGGGTTTAAGGTTCGGGTTAGGGTTTAGAGTTCGGGTTTGGGTTAGGGTTAGGGTTAGCATTTAGGGTTTAGGGTTAGGGTTAGAGTTAAGGATTAGTGTTAGTTTTAGATTTAGGGTTAGGGTTAGGGTTTATGGTTTAGGGGTTCGGGTTAGGGGTTAGGGTTAATGTTTAGGGTTAGGGTTAAGGGGTTAGGGTTAGGGTTAGGGTTTAGAGTTAAGGTTTAGGGTTCTGGTTAGGATTAGGGTTAGGCTTAAGGTTAGGGATAGGGTTAGGGTTATGGTTTAGGGTTAGGGTTTAAGGTTAGGGTTACGGTTAGGGTTAGGGTTAAGGGTTAGGGTTAGGGTTTATGGTTTATGGTTTAGGGTTTAGGGTTAGGGGTTAGGATTCAGGTTTAGGGTTACGGTTAAGGGGTTAGGGTTAGGGTTTAGAGTTAAGGTTTAGGGTTATGGTTAATGTTAGTGTTAGGGTTAAGGTTAGGGTTAGGGTTAGGGTTAGGGTTTAGGGTTAAGGTTTAAGGTTAGGGTTAGGGTTAGGGTTAAGGTTTAGGGTTAGGGTTAGGATTAGGGTTACGGTTATGGTTAGGATTAGGTTTTAGGGTTAGGATTAGAGTTAGGGTTAGGATTAGAGTTTGGGTTAGGATTAGTTTTAGGGTTAGTGTTATGGTTAGGTTTAGGTTTAGGGTTAGAGTTAGGATTAGGATTAGAATTAGAGTTAGGGTTAGGGTTAGGATTAGGGTTAGGATTATGGTTAGGTTTAGGATTAGGGTTAGGGTTAGGGTTAAGGTTAGGATTCGTGATTTGAGAAACCCATGTTTTTCTTCCCGTTCGTTGAGAGACCCCAATCACATGGCTGGGGCCTCCAGAAACTCCAGTCTTATGATTGGCGATTTCCTTCTACCCTCTCTTTTCATTGGTCACGTGGGTAAGCCCACCATCAGGAAAGGTAATGGCACACCAGGCAGCCTGTCCACTGAGCTCCTAGAGGTTCAGAAGTGGCGTCTGTGGCTCCAGGAGCAGGGAACGGGTCAGCCATGTTGATGTGGTATGGATTCAGCTTACCCATGTGAACAGTGCACTGGGTTTGCTCCAGTGTATGCAACTACCACTGGGGTCACTTCGGGGCCAGTTTTAACCCCAGCATTATGCTCCAGAACTCAACCCAGATTTATAGCCAGTACAGGCAGGGCCAATGCTGTAAACAATGGAGTTTATCACATGCAATTTTAATGCCGACCCAGGCATGGGATTGGATCGGGCTGGAATGGATTAAAACTGATGTTAATGCACGCAAAATTGCTGCTGCCCGACCATCACCCGCCCTCCAGGAGTGCTCTGGTGGCCAATTTTGGAACTATGGAATGCGTAGTACCAAAATTGGCCACCAGAGCACTGCTGGAGGACGGGTGATGGTCGGGCAGCAGCGCAGCAGCAATTTTGTGTGCGTTAATATCAGTTTTAACTCATTCCAGCCCAATCCTGTCTCATGCCTGGGTTAGTGCTAAAATTGCATGAGATAAACTCCACTGTTGTAACCCATTCCTACTTTTATATAGATTTTGCAACAACAACAACAAATTACTCTGAGGAATGTATATACCTTCTTTTAACACATCAGATTAAATATATAATTTGTAAAACAGGATTATTGCCTGAGGTTGGAAAAGTGATTTCTCTGGACTACAACTGAGAGACCTTCATCCTGCATGACCAGTGGCCATGCCAGGTGGGTGATTTTGGGCACTGTAGTCCACAAGTTTACTTTCTCAGTCTTTAGTTATGCCCTAGACTCCATCCATTGAGTTTCTTGATATCATGAGGTTCCTACCTTGAAGAGAGCATGTTGTCCATTTAGTGTCCCTGTCATAATTATTAGTTGTGGCACACCACAATACGTTATCTCCAGCTCCATCCCTACCCATGCAGAGTAGGACTTCCCTTTAAAAATGAAAGGAAAGACACAAGGGAGGGGTTCTTTGGAGGAAATAAAGAGTCAGTTAAGAAGTTAAGAGAAGTACATTAAGACAGATTCACAGAAACTGTAAAATGGATGATGACTGACACCTGTGCAACTTTGTTCTGCTTTTGTAAGGTTCGTGTTCATAATAATCAGGCTTAAAGGCAATTGGCAAAACCGACATTTATCCTATAGCATTACTAGACCCTGCATTTTCAACCTGTATATGTATGTGTGCCTCCAATCCCTGTGACAAGGTCAGCAAGCATCTAAACTGGGGAGATAACTTCATTGCCAACAAACCTAATTTTGCAATGAGGCAAACATACAATGCAGGGAAACCTAGCTCACAACATAAGCTTTCTTTTTGGTGTACTCCCCCATGCAGTTCTAAGCACAGCTGTGCCAAGGTGGCAAGATGGGTTTGTCATTAACTTTTTACCACAGAAGCAAAATTGAGGAGGTCATGCTTGTTCCTATCGGCTAACCATCACTGTATAGAAAGTTCCAACATGGGCCTCTTCATTTTCAGCTAGCTAACAGTAAGAGCTAAATTTAGTTAATGTCCCCTCACCCTTCAGGAGCATAGTGATACGAGTGTGGCATCTTTCACCACTTTCTGTGCTTAAAATATCTGTCAGTCATGACATATGAGTTCTGACAATTAGGCAAATGAGTCATCATCCCCAACCCTTGACAGAGCAGAATAGGTGAAAACATTTACAACAAGGACCCACTAAAATTTCTGACTTAGCCTATGTGACCAGGAGGAGGCTAGTGGGTTTAAGACTCACAATTATCCTGTCTTGCAAATTTACAAGCTGGCTCAATTTTTTTCCAATGTATATACAACGAAGCACTCATTATTAGATCCTCCTTTTAAAAAAATCTCCTTTTTTAAAAACCTGGCTTTTCTTATCTATCTATCTATCTATCTATCTATCTATCTATCTATCTCCTGTACTTGAGGGTTCAAAGTATGTCCATTCGGGGTATTCATCAAAGTTCCTGGTCAGAGAGCACCAGAGCTTTCCATTGGATGACCCATCAGGTGTGCAAGATGAGTAGATTTTCCCATTGTAGTTGAAAGGGAAAACACATGGTCCATGAGGATTTGCACATTGTCCTGGATGG
Source organism: Sceloporus occidentalis (assembly GCA_023333645.1). Classification (NCBI taxonomy): domain Eukaryota; kingdom Metazoa; phylum Chordata; class Lepidosauria; order Squamata; family Phrynosomatidae; genus Sceloporus; species Sceloporus occidentalis. Next base: position 403,215 of record JALMGF010000265.1, read on the forward strand.
AAGTGATGAAAAGAGAATATGGGAACACAGAACAGGGGGAGGGGAAAGAAGCAAAGGAAAGGAAACTTGTCTGAGAACTTGTGTCTTTAATAAACCAGATTTAGAAAACCAGTGAACTTCATTGTCTCCTGCCTTGTTGGATGTTACAAACTATTACTGACAACTAGATTTGACAGGTGACATAACAGGCAAGGCTCTTGGCCTTTAGATAGTTTCTGCTCAGAAAATAATATTTTTGTGAAAGGGGATTTGTTTTTTGCACAGAAAATACAGTTTTATGTGCAGAAATACTACGTGCAAATTTTGTTAGAATAAGTCCTGAACCTATAATGATCCTCAAAAACTGCAGTTTTCAATTTTTTCAAATGGGAAGAAAGTTGATGAAATTACTAATTGTTTTCCTCAATAATAAAGTTAAGGAATAATTGCATTCCTTTTCTGCACAGTCTTTTCCTGCTTTCCTCTTACAGTTTCCTCTCAATCTTTTTGGTCTACAAACACAACTTGCCTATCTAACCCTGACCTCCACAAAATCCATACTTGTATCAGTGCAGTAGGTCCATTTATTATTCTTATCTAAGCTTCCTGTGGTGGCACACCAAAACCTCTCAAGATTATCATCCTCATTGGTACAGGTAGAAAGTTCGGCTCTTGTAGGTGAAGGGAAAGACACAGGCTTGTCCATCAGAATAACCCCTGTTGTCTAGGTGCAGAAAAAAGGTCAGAGATTAGCATACTTAACTTTAGTTCCCCATACCAGTATCTTCAGATGTTTGTAGTAGGGATGTGACAAACATTCATTGCAGCTGGGTTAACGTAAGGCTTTTTTTAATTTCTCAGTCCCTTTAAATGACTGTGTACAAGCCAAGTAATTTGCCACTTTCTTCAGATGGTTCATTTGTCAGGGATGATGGGAGTTGTAGCTCTTCACCTCTGGCTCGAACTCACCACCTTGTTACGCACCGGCGCTGACCAGTTTTGGCCAGTGGTTAAAGCTTTGCTCTAAAGCAGCAGAGTTACAGAGAATAGGCTGAAGACCCTGACAAACTCTCCAAGCCTTCTCACTCTTGCTTCCACAGAAGTCTTCACACTTCTTCAGGATCCTGCTGGCTCTTGTATCTTCACTCAAGACACCAGACAACTCAGTAGTCTTATATAAAAGATCTACTTTATTCTACTATATACAGCTCCAAAATTATCCAATACAACTCCTCACTACTACCCACAAAATACATTGGGATTCATAGCCATTATTATAGTCATTGGAAAATACCACCCACTGTTGTCTGTTTCCACCCAGTGGGCGTGTACATCCACTCTCATTGGTTCTCTTGGTTCAACCCACAATTAATGATTTCATCATCTCAGCCTTGACCACTTAACAATTCTCAGGTGTGTTCAATTATCCACTTTGCATTTCTGTCCTTGGCATTTAGGACTTGTTAATTCCATTACCTTTTACACCTGTGTGGCTTCTAATTGCTTCTGCTGAGTCACCCTGACTCTCACATACATGTTTTATTTCATTCACTGTATATCCCATGTTGCTTTTTCCTTAACATCATTTGCAAATGAATTAACAGAGCAGAAACGTTCATTTGAAATTTGATGTTCTGGATATTTTTATTATTTTATTGCTTTATTCTTTCAGTGCAGGTAATAAATATCCAATAAACATCCAAAACACCCCATATATTCCTGACAGCCCAGCTGCCACCCGGTGCCATATTCCAATGGCACATTTCTCTGATTCTTTCCAAGAATCTAGGAACCAATGAGATATCACTGGATAACATGGCATATTCTAAATAGTGCTACTTTTTGTAATTGTGCCATTGTGAACCTATTAATGACAATTTCATTCAGATGTTTTGTCAGTCCGTTTGAAATTGCTCCCATTGCAACTACCACCACAAACCCCAGTATTGTTTTCTTTTCCCAGAGGTGCTGTATTTCAGTCTGTAGATCTTCATATTTCACAACTTTTCCCCTCTCTCTGTTTTCGGTTCTATTGTCCCCCTGGATTGTCACATCTACAATACAAGTGCTCTTTTCAAATCAAATTGTTTATTACGATCCACAGATCCAATAAAAAAATCAAGCCTAAAATAAAAAGGGACAGATATCAAATAGAGAATAAAACTATACAGTAAAACAGTAGAACAGTTACTATCAACTTTTATCTAAAACAGAGAGAGCTCTAATTCTCTCTGCCTCTGTAAGAAATTTAGTGGCAGCCAATGTTACTTTTGTGGACTTATCCTCCAACAGAAACTTAATATGGAGTTGGTCTGATTATAGATGGATTATGGATATAGCAATGTCTGGGGATGACAAAATGGAAGACAAAGAGAAAATATTCTAAAATATTGAGAACTACAAACTGAGATTCAGTACTTATAGAAAAGAAAATAACTGTAGTTCCATGGAAGAATTATTATTATCAGTCATCTTGACTGTCATCATCCTTAGTTTTAACTATTTTGCAATATAGATAAAAACAGTTCTTAAAACTGTTGAATAACTATGAAGATGCCTTAGAACAGATGTAATGTTGTGGTTGAGTGTTCTTTTAAGTTCTTTCCAACATATGTCAACCCTAAGACCAACCCATCCTGGGGCTTTCCTGGAAAGATTTATTCAGAGAAGGTCTATCATTGCCTTCCTCTGAGACTGAGAGAATGGGAGGTCATCCAATGAGTTTCCATTGCCAAGCATGGATTCAAAGCCTTCCAGAGTCCTGGACTTACACTCAAATCACTATACTACACAGGCTCTTTATTATAATAATATTACAACCCCAATGTATATATAAATCATCAGCCCAAGAATATGGTCAGAATGTGCTCTCCTTCTGCTAGGCCAGCCCTGAGCAACTGGTAGTAATATCTGAGTACTCTTCCTGGCACAGAAGGACGGATGAACTAAGCCTGCAGCAGCTGTTTATTCTCTGATTGGAAAGTAGGAAGCAGTTGCTTCTTCCCGTGACTAATGAATGAACTTTTCTTTAAACTCATTTAGCTGTATTTTTTCACCCAGAGAATTAGTTGGACTCTAGCCTGTCTAGGAGCTTCATTTTGTTTAAATCAGGGTGGGTAACTTGTCATTCTCCAGATGCTTTTATACTTCAACTCCCATCATCTCTCACCATTGGCTCTGCCAGTTAGGAGTTGTAGTGCAGCAATATCTGGAGGCCCACAGAGTGCTCAGCCCTGGTTTAAATTAATTTTACTACCATCTGGGGAATGATCCCAACCTTGATTTGAGAAAGGTCAAAATCACCCACTTTGATGTCTGTACTGTATTGTATCCCACTTCCAACTGTCACATTTTTTTCCTTTGACAGAACTGTAAGAAAATAAAGGTATGTGTGTGCTCTGATCAGTTATAAAAAATTCACTGAATGAAAAAATTAGTAATTTATTGCTAAAACATGTTAACTAAACCAAGAATAACAACTGGAATATTCCTTACTTCTACCTGTTGTGAGCAAAGGTAGGAGAATCCAGGCGTACAAGAGAGAGATCGCAGCAGAGGTCATCTCCTTCCTAAGTCACTCCAACAAATACAAAGAATGGGAGGTTCACTCACTTCTTTTTCTCCTGTGCCCTGTTTGAGTATTTCTTCCTTCCATAAATGCAAAACTCTGCTGTTTGCATGGCAAACCCAGGGACTGAACAAATAGCATGCTTAATGATTTATCTGTTTAAGACCTGGATTGATCTCATGTTGGCTCTCATGCCATGCAGCTACAAAAGGAAGAGCTAAGGTTCAGGTCTCACAGATATGTCCCATGATCAAAAATGATTTTGTCCATGGTCATAAATAGATTATTTTCCATGCAATCACACTTTACCTTGCTCTTTCTTGGGTCATATTCAGAAGGAGTGATGGGTTGTCTGGGACTAGCAAAGATGCACCATTCTTTCCTGGTCCTGGATTTCATTACCTGAGCTCAGCTCTGTATTGCTAAGGGAATCCTATGGTGAGTTCATCCATGCCTATATACCTTTTGGTATGATTTGCATCACCACTCCAGTGGGCAATAAAGTGAAACACAGGGCAGTATGTTAGCATACATAGAAGATGGGCCCTGGAAATATCACGAAAGATGGCCTTCAATGAACAGACAGCTGTATCAAATTGAAATACATGTACTTGGTAGACAGAGAAAGAGGTGGTCTGCTAACTCTGAGTACATGTCTGAGAGACAGACAGAAAGCAGCATAGAAGGAAGAGAAATCAAGCCTAACAATATCAAATAAAAGCAGAAATGAATCCCGTAGGACTTCTGAGATGAACAGGGAGGAAGAAATTTCTAATATAAGCTTTTGAGGACACCATTTATTTCACCAGATCTGATAAGGGGGACTGTGCCCACAAAAGGTTGTGCTATAAATATGTTCTTCCCACTTAATCCCAGAGTTGCTTCTGGGTTCCTTTATGTCTCCTTATGCTAAAATAGACTAACACAACTTTCTTTTTTAATGTCACTATGAAGAAGATCATTCTGTGAGATGAAAACCAATGACAACAGGGATAGAGGGGGAACACTGTGTTTATCACTGCTACATCCCAATTGCACATATTCGTTTGTGTGAGTTTGCTGCACCTCTCTTTACTTCCAAGATTATAGAAGGTGAATTTGCAGTCTAGAAGCTTCCTCTCTATGTCCAGTGTTTTCCCAAGCAACGGGATTTTATAGGAGACAGGTAAGGAAGACATATTTTCTACCAGAAATGAAGACTGACTGAGTCACCCACAAATTATTGCTGTTAATTGCCTTCAAGTTGACTTTAGTTTATGATAATCCTATGAATGAAAGACCTCCAAGCATCCCTTTTATCAACATCCCAGCTCAGGTCTTGCAAACTCAGGACAGTGAGTCTATCTGCCTGTAATGTGATTTTCCTTTTTTCCTATTGCCTTCTATTTCACCAAGCATTATTGTATTTTCTAATGACACATGTCTTCTCATGATATGCCCAAAATACACCCACAAATAGCTTTCACACAAGGTAGCTTGAAGCAGCTTTTTGACCTTTGGAGATAAAAAGGAGGCACAATTGAAGTGGCAACCTACTTTTGAGAAATAGGAAAGCACAAAGGTGAGTACTTAGGTGAACTCTGTGATAATTTCTATACTTTCCACAGAAGTTTCTGGAGACAGGGTTTTTTAAAAAAAAATCTCAAAAAGACAGGATAAATGCAATTTTAAAAAAAATATATAGGAACAGATAAATTGAACATCTATCTCATGGTTAATTTAGAAAGGACATTGACAGTGCTCTTCCCAGAAGAGTGGGTGGGACCTGGGAATCCTATCAAAGTAAACATGGCAGCATGCCCACAATTTATGCAGCCTTCTGTGGAAGATATTGTGAAACATTTGCTGATCTTGGATGGATGTAAGGAAGGGTAGGAAATCTTCAGTGATCACTGGGACATGAGGGAATAGTGTTGCCAGGCCAGGACTCTCCCAGGCCCTGAAATTTCAGGTCCCAAACCTAGGGATAACCCCTGCTGATGTCACAGGAGGCAGACTGAGAAGTATACACCTCAGGTATGTTCTCCTACTTCACTTGAGGTTAGACACTCACTTCTCAGATACCTCAGGTGTGGATTTCTGCACTGGCAGGGGTTGATCTAGATGGCCCTAAGGGGTCTATATACGCTGGCAGATATGTGTGACTGCTTTAACATGGAGCTTGTAATACTGTTTGTTTTCTTCAACTGGAAGATGAGTCAAACGACAGACAAAAGACAAATAAACAGTGAGTTCATGGAACCAGCATACCTGCTTTGATGCATATAAAAGTAAAAAAGGTAGAGATAGTCCCGTGACATGAATGTCTAGTCATAACTGACTGTAGGGGACGGTGCTCATCTCCATTACTAAGACAAAGAGCCAGCGTTGTCCAAGGACTACTCTGGTAGTCATGTGGCCAGCATGACTGCACCGAATGCTGTTACCTTCCCACCAAAGTGGTACCTATCTATTTACTTGCATTTGCATGTTTTCGAACTGTTAGGTTGTCAGAAGCTGGGACTAGTGACAGGAGCATACCCCATCATGCAGCATTCAGACCTTGAACTGCCAATCTTCCGATCTTCCGTTTGTCAGAATTGGCATCTTAACCACTAAACCACCGCATCCTTCGATGCATACATATGAGCTTATATTCCAGAGAGTTGATGCATGGGTACCAGGATTTTATATGCCAAAGACTTGCACGCTGCCATGCTGAGAAAGTTTTGATATAGCATTTCAGAGATGACACAAGCAGTAAATCACTGATTGAAGCTTTGAGGCAGGCAGCTCTGTAAACAAGTATGATATGAATTATACTTCCTATCCCGTTAGCAGGGTCCAGACAGGTCAATTGCTCTGTGCTGGATCTTTCGCTATCTGATCCTTTTTATTTGGCTACACCTGATGAACTGTAAGTTTTTCAAATAAAGATGTTTTTCCTTGTAAGCAAACCTAGATCTGATTTATTGTTTCCTTAGTGTCTCCAAACATCAAAGGTCCATCATCTGGTGCAACAGGGTCTCTTCCAACTGAGTCTATGGTTCTATGTTACAGTTGCGGTGGGATGTTTACAAGAGAAAGCTCCTGACAATATCATTAAGCACCAAGAAAAGCTGTACAAATGAGGCAAACTAGCCAGTGAAGAAATTATATATACACACCCACTTTTCTCACCCTGAGACTCCTACTCCTCACTCTTAGGACTAGAGAAGAAGGGCCTGGCCCTGAGACCAAGGAACCATGTTAGGGAATTACAAGTGTACACTGAGCATTTAATTTGAGTTGAACTCATCCTAAAAGGATCAATAACCAGTACTAGGAAGGCACTCAGCAAGGTATGATGCATGTTACTCTGAGCATACATAAAATGGTTTTTTGTTTGTTTGTTTGTTTTTGTTTTTTTGGTTTTTTATTTGTTTGTTTTTTGTTCACAGAGGGCCAAAATACACCGCAGAAATTATCCAGTTTGAGACCGTTTTAACTGCCCTGGTTCAGTGCTAGGCAATCCTGGGAATTGTAGTTTGTGGTGGCACCAGAGCTTTCTGATAGAGAAGGCTAAATGTTTCACAAAAACACTTTCCTGAATAGTTCTCCGGCCATCGGAAGGAAATCTAACTGTTGACCACAGTTATTGTATTGTTTTTTAACTATGTTTTATGCTTTTAATTCCACACTGTTTAATTGTATTTTAAGGGGGGGGGGGTTTGAGGGTTTGGATGCTATATTTTAACTTTGTAAGCTGCCTCGATTGCTTTTTGTAGAGAGGCGGGATATAAATAAATTTTATTATTATTATTATTAAAACTACAGTTCTGAGCCAGGGCAGTTAAAGCAGTGTGAAACAAAATTATGTCTGCAATGTGTTTTGGTCCTGAGTTGGGTTTTTCAGAAGAAAAGGGGTAGCTTTCAAGCATGCTGGATTTCTTTCTTTTTCTTTTTTCAACTTTGACCCTTCCCACTGCTGGGATGTGGCCCCTGAAACCTTTCCCATATTAGAATTCAGCCAAAAGGCACCCCACAATTACTGGAAATAAAATGGAAATACTAGATATTTGGGCTGGGTTTGTTTGTTTTTCCAATCTGGGTGTCGCAACATGTTGGAGAGTTTGAGAAAAACTGTAAAAATCCTACTAGAAACTGACAACACAGAATTTTATGCTTCCCAGTGGCAGATTTGGCTTTTCATGCTTGTCTTTGATTTACCATCTACAAAGGCATCATTTTTAGGAATCTGTGAAGACTTTAGACTTTATTAATGATTAAGCAGATATACTATAAGCAGTCTGTTTCTTCATCTCTACATAGACGATATAGGCAGGAGTCCTGTGCTGCCCAGCTGGAAACATTAGCAATTAATACTTTCTGAGTAGTCCTGAAAGCTCAATCAATTATCAGAGCCACAACACATGAGAAGGCCATTACACATATGTGTACCAATCATTCAGCCACAATCGCTTGCCAATTTCATATTGTGTGTATATTATACATTCGTAGCACATTCCATCTTGATATTAAAATGTAAGGTGTCACAAAGGAACAAGAAGGCCAATTAATGTTGGTGTCATGGCAAAACAGCCTCTTCGGACAATAGTGAATTCGGTTCAGGTGATTTACAGTACACATCCTCACTTTTTCAGCAACCTGGGAACATTTCAGATTTGATCTCTGTTGAACTCCTTATTTCTTAATGTTCAGGCAAACAAAGAGATGTCAGAGCCACAGATGGTGAGGAGAGGATGTTGATACTCCCATCTCCTTCCCACAGAATGGTCCATTCACATCACCACAGTTTCTACAATGTTATGAGTCACCACTGCCCAACCTTGTTAACCCCTTCTGCACAACAGAGATAAGAAACTTGTAAACTTTTTAAAATCTTTAGATGATTAAATGTTATGGCAAATGGTTTTTAAAAATGAATATGAACTGTTGATAGAACATACAGTACCCTTTGATGGTGTGGAAATATAAGAAATAAGTGATTAATTTCAATAGATATGTCTAATATGGGACTTTGTATCTTCAATGCATGAAGGGCTGTATCACCACCACAATCTGCCACAAATAATCATCCACTGTCATCAAGGAGCCACTGCATTTCCTTTCAAGATCCATTGCTGTTCTCCATGCTACTGAAGAATGGCAAAGAACCTTCCCATACTACAGAGCATAAAGAACATCTCCCTCTCTTTCAGAAAGAAGGGCAAATAGAAAAAAACAGAGAAGGCAAATAAGAAAGGAGTGGAGAGGAACGTTTTCTGCCATTGAATTTCTGCAGCATGATTCTTTATAATGTGGCTGATGAGAAAAAATGAAGGCAGGATTCATATAATAGGCAGACAAACTCTGGAACAAAAATGAGAGCAATATTGGCTATGCTGTGGGTATTTTTGAGCTGCTGTTTGTTTGTGCTGAGGGTGAACAATCAGCAGAGATCAGAGCCCAAGCATAATCCAAGGGAAAGGGCTGAATGGTGTTGGCAGTCTGTATAAAAGACTTCCTTTCTATCTTTGGAAGTAGGATAGAACCAGGGAGAAACTGGTCACATCCCACTGGAGAATTAATTTAATGGGATTCATAGATGATTTGTTGATTGGTCTGCATAATCTGGAATAAAAAAAAAAAATAGTCACACAGAGTCACAGTCACACCATATCTTATAGGCATAGAGCAAGATCAGTCAAAAGGTAAAAAAGTAAAGGTAGTCCCTTGACATGAATGTGTAGTTGTAACCGACTGTAGGGAGCAGTGCTCATCTCTGTTTCTAATCTGAAGAGCCAGCATTGTCCAAGGACTGCTCTGGTGGTCATGTGGCCAGCATGACTGCACCAAACACTGTTACTTTCCCACTGAGAAATGGTCCTATCTTATCTATTTGCATTTGCATGTTTTCGAACTGGTAGGTTGGCAAAAGCTGGAACTAGTGACAGGAGCTCAGCCCATCATGCAGCACTCAGGCCTAGAACTGCCAACCTTCCAATCTTCCAGTCATCAGAACTGGCATCTCAACCACTAAGCCCCCTGTGTCAGTAAGTACTTCTGTGAATTTTCAAAATGAATTTTCCAGTTTAAAAAAACCCCTATAAAACAATGTACATTGGACACACCGAATGTATATATTTCTAATAATCATGCTGAAATTCCTCCTGTAGCTAGGACAACAATATGCAGGGTTTTTAGACAAAATTGCACATAAACTGATGTGTGGGGTCAAAGGTGCACAAAAATTCATATAAACTTTATTGCGAGTTTATAATTTCAAAGTCTGGGATGAACCAAATTTAACACTGGCCAAACTATGAACTGAGAGACACCAAAACTGGTAGATTTGTCTACCCTGTGTGTGAACAATCTCATCTTGAACAAGCTATAGGCTAAGGATGAGAAAAGTGCAGCTGCAGACTGCATATGACCCCTGAACCAAAGCTTTGCAGACTTTAAGACCTCAAAGGCTCTGTAGTCCCCACCCCAGCCTTCAAAAAGGAAATATTTATTTGCTTTGAGGCAATATTCACCCCAAAATTTCTTTAAGTCACCAAAGCATACACAAAAATGCAATAGCTCAACTTGCAACCTCCCTCTGAACCAGCAACACCTCCTAAATGGAAGAAAACTGCCCTCAAAAATGGAGAAAGTGTCAATCAGAAGTAACATTATGTCACTTCTGGTGCACCTGTGATGCAGGGAGCCACCCATGGGGACAAAAATAGTTGCCTGAAGTCCAAAAAGGACGAGGAATGTATATATTATATATTACTCAGATTTATTGTCTCAAATGGACATTATTCCCCCTCTTGTTTGAATATGGTATCTCTTATCTGCCTTTACTCCCAAATTTGATAATTGATAATAATACTATCACTGTAGAGATATGGATATGGAATGTGGATGGGAATGTGAATTATAAATTATATGAATGATTCAGACCTTTTGAAATCGATCATATTAGCCCCGGGTTTTTTTTATTGAAAATCTCAACCTTATGCAAAGAATCTTTAGGAATTCTTATTTTGATTCGTATGAATAGGTATAGTATAGGAAACGAGGAAGTGTTTAAGAAGACTTGTAGAATCCGTCAAAGGAAAATAAGTGTTAAGTGTTATGTATTAAATGTTAAATGTATGTCTCTGTATTTGTATTGTCTTGTAGTAGTATATAGTACTTGTACTGTATCACTGTGAGAATGTTGATTATGTCAATATTTGTAATTCTTTATATGCTTTAATAATTTTTAAAAAAAGGATGAGGAAAGAGAATGGTGGAGGAAGATACCAAAGAGATTTACTTTGCTTTACCTTATATTGCATTTCATTGCTCTCTCAATATGGCTGAGTTGAATTTTGATTTTGCAAATCTGTTGAAAATTTGGGAAAATTTGTTATTAATTTTTTTTAGAAATAGAAAAGGAGGCAACTGTAGAAGTAAAACTGCACAGGTTGATTAGCTGCCGCTTCATGTAGCAATGGAGGTGTGGAATGAAAGCTTTGTCTAAACAATCACTTTTTACTCCTTCCTTTATCTCTTCCTCACTATGCCTCTAGAGCAGATAAGGTACCTCCTGAAGTTCTAGCAATCACTATCTTCAACCAGTGTCCTTACCTGAAGGATTGCAGTATTTCCACATCCGATCTGTGTCATAATTGGCTGTGAGAGAGCACCAGAGCTTCCAGGAGAACAAACCATCTCTTGTACAAGTTGAGTAAGATTTCCCTTTATAGATGAATGGAAAGACACACTGCTCCTTGGAATCTGTGTTATTTCCTGGAACTGTTATGAGGGAAGATGCAGGGGAAGGGAGAGAGAGCCATAAACTGAGAAATGTGGTTGTGAGAGTGTACAACATAGATAACAATCATGCTACTCAAGACAGATAGATCTCTTGCATTCTAGAATCACTGTACAAATTTAAGAGGAGGGCTGATTCTTCTCTTTCCCTTGCTATCCCATAAACCACAGGCTCAGGGCTACATGTCAAAGAAATCAGACCCAATCTCTTATCATGTTTTGCAGAGTGAGGCAATTGCCTCAAGTGGCAGATACTGGATGGTAGCAGCAAGCAGCTGTGTGCCATGCAGCCTGTCCTGCACCTCCTATGTCATTGTATGCATTGGAGGGTGCTATCCCATCATTACCATTAAATATTTAGCTGCCAGTGCAGTCAGCTTTGATCCGCAGAATGGGAGAAGGTACCATTTTATTCTTTGCCTCAGGCACCAAAATGTCTTGGTGCAATCCTGTCCCTAATGTCCAATAGCTTGTGAGGTCTTAGCTATCCTGCAGTAGAGAGCAAGCTTTGGTAATGCTCCTGGTCAGAGACAAGAAGACCTGATGGTCAGCATTCAGTAATGTCTCACATGTTCTGGCCTGATTGCCTGATACTGAACTCACTGTAATCAAGTCAAAGCCATATTGCAGTTCAAAGAATTGCTTGTGTGTTGTGTTTGGTGTACCAAGGAACTAGTAATGTAGTGTGTGTGTGTAGTGCATATAGAAGGGATGCCATCAGGGGTTAACAATACTGACTACTTGTCAAGGCCTGTGTCACAATAGAGTGGGTCCATTACCAATCCCTCAGGCCTTGCTGCTTTTTCTTGGACCTGTTTACACTACGCGACCATACTGCTATTGTTCCACTTGAATTGCTATGGTTTCATCCTGTGGAATCCTGGGATTGGCAGTTTAGAGAGGTACATTTAGAATTCTCAACCAGGGTGCTCTAGTGGCTCAACAGACTACCGTCCTCCGAATTCCATAAATTGGAACCCTGGCAGTCAATGTAGATTAAAAGTGCCATGACTATTTAATGTGAATTGGCCCCTTCTTGCTTTCACTGCTGGTTCACCTAATGCCTGCCTCCAGCCAAACAGAAGGTGGCATTGCATATGGCTTTGCAAGTGTGGCATAGTGGTTTGAGTGTTGCACTATGACTCTGGAGACCAGGGTTCAATTCCCAGCTCATCCATGAAACCCATTAGGTGACTTTAGGCAAATCACATGCTCTCAGCCTCAGGGGAAGGCAATAGCAAACCCCCTCAGAACAAATCTTGCCAAGAAAACCTTGTGATAGCTTTACCTTAGGGTTGTCATAAGTCAGAAATGACTTGAAGGCACACAGCAACAACAATAACATAATCTGCACATTTCTAAGAAAAAAACTCATGTGGCAACTACTTGTGAGTGAAGTGCTAATAACTGGGATCACAGCAACCAGTTTGCTCCCCTTCCTCCCTTGCTTTGCTCCTGATTAAAATAACTCCTCCGAAGATGGTGCCTGCATTGAGAGGAAATCCATCACTGGTGGTGCCAATGAGAAATATTCTCCTTCAATGCAAACAGCCACCTAAGGTACATTTATTTCATATGAACCCCTAGTGAACTCAGTGTCACCTGCTTCCAAGTAAACACAGATAAACTTGGCCTCTATATCTGAAGCCAACATTTTTCCTTCCAGACCCACCTGGGAAATGTCTGGTTACCTGCTAATGGAGGCTGCGTTAGCAATCTTCCTTCTTCAAGAGGCTCCAAGATTCCTAATTTTGTGTCAGCACAGTAGCTGAATTTTAAGTCCACATCATAGTGCCGTGTTGTGGCACACCAGTATTGCCCACTCTTTTCACCCTCATTCGTACAATTTTCATAGCTCTGATTCTTGAAGATGAAGGGGAAGAAACAAGGGGCACCATTGGAATTTCCTCCATACTCTATAGAGGAGAAAAGGCACATATTACATGGGGTAAAGCCAAGCTATAAATCTTTGCTTATTATATAGTCATTTGCTTACACACACACACACACACACACACACTTGGGGACTTCCTTGTGAAAACTTTGCAAAGATTATTTTTATATGCAAAAGTTGCATTTTAGACAAAATACAATTTTTAACCCAAAACCCAAATAATTTGCAGGAAACAATACATTTTTTAAATGTTATTTTGTTGTTTCTGATGCTGTTCTGTTACTGCTGCTAACAGCAAGCAAAGGACACCTTTATTTCTCTCAGGCAGCTTGAAAATCTCACAGTAGACAACAATTTGTTCAGTGTGGTCTCTTGTATCAAAAACACCTCCTCTTTTTGAGGGTGAGAAAATGAGCATTGTCCCAGCAGACAATGAGCACTAATCAAGCAGACACTAATCCTCTTTTGCAGACCCTCCCACCCTGAGGCCTGCCATTAGCAACAGAACAATACACATGCAAATCACTCCTGCCTTTCCTGGTCACACAATATATATTCCCAAGTCCTTTCCAAGAATAACCCCCGTATGATAATCTCCATGGTGCCTAGCCATGTGATCAAGGCTGGGTGCCTTGGTCTGACCTCAGGAGCAAGCAATATGTGCCAGCCTTGGCCATACCAGGTAACAGAGTGGAACACTCATGCAAACAGCCACCCAGTGTCAGAATGAGGGAGGAGGTCAGGACAGATTTAGGGGGCAGGATACTCTGGGTTGCCCCCAGAATATCCTGGTTAGTCCAGAAGAGGACCTGAGTGACCAATTTTAGTTTGGATTAACAACAGAATTCAGACTCTTGTCTTCCCCTTCTTAGTAATCAACAGGAGTTCTTGGAAATGTCTCATCCACAAAGTTGCTATTGGTTATAATTGACTTGAGGGCGGTAAACAACAATCAATCAATCAATCACTGTCCTTTATTTCATGCCTGTTATTGTTAGTTGCTCACATACTTCAGAATTCTGTATAAAGCCTTTAACACTTTGGGTAGTACAGACAGTTATCAAGTAGCAGTATTTCAAAAAGCGTAATAGTTTTCAAGAAGGACTGTGTTCCCTGTCCCCTGCACACACTAGAGCCCATTCACACTATATAAATATAGCACTATTATTCCACTTTAGCTGCCATGGTTCCATCCTATGGAATCCTGGGATTTGCAATTTGGGGAGAGGTATTTAGAATTTCACACCCCAACACTCCACAGGATGGAACCATGAGGCTTAAAGTGGAATAACAGTGCTATAACTGTGTAGTGAGAATGGGCCCTTGGTCACTGGGCAGATTCCATACCTTCAGTGGCACATGCTTTCCATCTGCTGTGCTTATCATAGTTTGGGGTTGTGGCACACCACAGCTGTCCATCAAATGACCCTTCTTTGGTGCATGAAGAGTATGATTTGTTCTTGTAGATGAAGGGGAAATTGCAAGGAGCTTGTTCTGAAGAGGAATCACAATAGGAAGCAAAGAATATTAACTGAAGCAACATAAACAAAGAATCTGGTGAGCAGGTCCAAATTCAGATGCCTCCGGGGGTATGGTGGTAAATCCTGGAGTGCACATGCTCACCATGAGCGTTGTCATAGACACAGAGAGACCATAAATGCATCTGGGTCAATACACTTCATCTAATAATCAAGAGAATACTGCTAGACGTTTTGGCTGCTGCCACACTGCAGAAATAAAGCAGTTTGACACCACTTTCACTTTCATAGCTCAATGCTCTGGAATTCTTGGATTTGTAATTTAGTGGACTACTAAAGCTCTCTGACAGGAAATGCTAAATATCTCATAAAACTATGAATTCCATAGCTTTGAGTCATAGCAGTTAAAGTGAAGCCAAAACAGAAGCAAAGCCAAACTGTTGTATTTCTCCAGTGCTTCATCTCCTACTACAGCAGCTATTCCAGCCGGACTGTGTACTAAGGGTAAAGAAGGGGTGAGCATTCACACGCTCCAAGCCCTTCTTCCTCTGCTGCGGCACCATCTTGGCACATGTCCATTTACATGGGGTGCACCACAATGACGTCCCCTGTGGGCAGTGCTCAAACAGTGCTGCACACAAGGGGCCTCATAACACCATGCTTCAGTGGTTATGGCACCCCTTCTATGGTGCAAAAAGAAGCCACTTTTCAGAGCTTTTTCTTGCTCTGTGCACAGACCACAACACATGGTTGCCACGGCCTGCTTCTGGGGCTGAAAGGGCCGCCCATCTGTCAAGCCCCTCACTCTCCACTCCCTCCTGGCCCATGGTCTCACAGATAGTTCAGTCTTGTCAGAATGAGCTGGCTTGCAAATGTTCTTGGGCCAATGATGCACATAACCCCAGTAACATAGGCTAATTGTGCAAATGATATCATGTCTCATTTTGGCAAGGTATAAGGAGACTGAGGAAAATGAGACATTTATGGTCCTTAACACTGAACACATCCTCCTTCTCTCACATGAGCCAGAACATCTCCCTTCATAAGGTACAACTAGGCTTGGCCTGGCTCTTCCCATCTCCTACATTGCTTACCTGAGGGCTCACAAAATGCCCCTGAGGGGTTCATATCATAGTTTTTGAAGACCGAGCACCAGAGCCTCCCATCAGACCTTCCAGCAGTTGTACAAGATGAGTATAACTTGTTTTCATATGTGAATGGGAAGACACATGCCCTGGTAGGGTAGTTTTCCCCTAGCCCTAGAAGAAGGGGAGAAAACAAAAAGAGGAGTGTGGCTTAACATTGGAAAGTGTTAAAGCCCTCAGAGATCAAAGTATTAACTCTGAGTCATGGAGCACTTACTGAAAGCATGAGCTAACTGATATTTAGATAATGGTTCATTCCCCAAATCTCCTTGAGATCCACAAGGCTAACTCCTAAATAAGTGTGTACAAGTTCACACCCTGTGTCCCTTTGATTCTAATATGCCTGATACTTAATTAACCCCACTGAAATTAATATAGGAAATGCCAAAGATGGCTGGATCACATCTTGAATTTCACATTTTCATTTTACACTCCAGGGCCCTGCATCTAAGCTTGTAATAAACAAATTCTATCTCCTTGCTGTGTTTCAGCACCACTTTAAGCCACGCTTAGGCACACTGATTGTGCCAAGCAAACACTCTAGTTTCTAATTCAGTCAACACACATACAAGTTCACTTACTGGTGTCAGCACAGTAACTCCACTTCCTGTTTTTATCATAGTTCCCTGTCGTGGAACACCAGAACCGCCCTTGGGATAATTTGTTAATGCAGGTGTAGTAAGTATGACGCAGGTAGATGAAGGGAAAGACACATGGGTGTCCACCTGAATTGCCTCCATAGTCTAAGACAAAGACAAAACCAAATTTTATTCACATTTATGTTTAAACTTCCTCTCTTCCTATCCTGCCATCAAATGATGTATGCTACATAAGAACAGTTGTTGGTGCTATCTAAGAAAAGGAATCAGAGCCCCAATGTTTTGGACTTCAGCTCCCACAAACATCTCACAGGGAATTGTAAAATTTCCAGTCCAACTACTGGGTGAGCCAATGGTTCCCTGTCCCTGGTAGTAACATAGAGCAGAGAGGAGAATGAAGCCTCTGAATTGGAGAAGTCAAAGTCTAACTGCATACCAGCAACACATAAAGATCTGTATGTGAGAGCAAATGTCTCCTTAAGAGGAAAAAAAAATCAAGCATGGGAGGTATGATAAATACTTAATCCTCACCTCTGGCTTGACCACCCTTCCTCCAGCAACTGGAGAAGAGATGTGGATTTAAGATTCTGATAGCTGAACTGGAGCATGACAGAAACCCCACTACCTCCTTTAGCTAAGAGTCTAGAGTTAGGGAAATTTTCTGGACTGGATGACAGAATGTGCATCTATTTCCTTTCACAGAACACAGCATGCCACTGTGGAAAACACAAATAAATAAATTCTGGAGGACAAGTTGTTGGCCACAATTCAAGGGTAGCCAAATGTTTCTGTGTCAAGAGTGCAGTTCTCAGTTATATTCTAGACTTTTTAGGGAACTGTTCAAAGCGCTGAACTTCCTAACATGGAAGCTACTGACCACCACAGAGCCAGATGTTGACAGTTCCAACAGAACTCTTCACCTCTCACCGGTAATAGTACATGGCTTCCATTGGTGATCCTTGTCATAGTTGCTGGTTATGGCACACCACGGCTGATTATCTTTGGTACCATTGGTGGTGCATTTTGAATATGATGTACCCTCAAAAATGAAGGGGAAAACACAGGGTGGAAATACTGAAAATGAAACAGACATGGGGAAAAAGCAGACATTCCATTATGCCAAGAAGATACAGCATGGTAAAAAGAATACATGACTGTGAAAGCCAGTTCACAGTAAATGATGCTACTGCCCACCTGTCTCTTAGCTTACATACACAAATGCTTTGAAGACATTTTAAAGTCCTACATAGAAATTTTAGCTATGAAAAACAGGACATGTCCTGGGAAAGGAGGATGTGTGATATCTCTACAATAAGCTTCTCTATGTAGCCATTTGCTTTAACTGCATTAGCCCCTCACTACCAGTCTGGCTGAGAAGCTTGATCCTGGGAATCATCTAGGGACAGAAAAACTTTGGACCCAGCAGATCCAAAACTGATTCTGCCTCCTTCCCAGAACACCCCTGCATCGGTAACATTATTATTTTTACTGTCTGTCAGGTGACAGGCTTTGCACCATCAGTAATTCAGAATCTAGCCAAGAATGTAGGGATCAGTAAAGTATTTTTTATGACATGACAAATTCCAAGAAGTGTCACTTTTTGTAATTGTGGCACTATGATCCATTCTATGAAAATTTCATTCAATGGTTTTGTCAATCTGTTTGGAGTTACATCATTTATTTATTTATTTATTTATTTATTTATTTATTTATACCCTACTTTCCCACCAAAATTGGGACTAAAAATCATTTACAATTTAAAACAGGTATAAATAAGCCAGAAACCTACAAAGGTGAATGTTAAGATGGTATCCAGCTGTTCCCAATATTCAGATAATTTAAAACATACACTCAAAAAAGATGGTTATTTAAAAAAAAACAATAAAAATTACAGCACTTTCTTAAAGGTGCTTTCTGGAAACTCTTCAGCTCTAGATACCTGTCAGAGGGGTGTTTTTGTTTGTTTGTTTGTTTTTGTTTTTGTTTTTATTGTTTGCGTATTTGCCTAACACCAGAAGGACAGCAAGGACCCAACCCAACAAAGAGAGTTCCAGAGCTTACGGACATCAAGAAAGCCTGTTCTTGTGACAGAGACAAAGATATCTTCAAAAGGTCTCAGTGCCCAAGAAGGCTCATATGGAGAGATGGTCCTTCAAATGACCTGAACCTAAGCCATGGAGGGCTTTTATAGATCATAACCAGCACTTTGAATTGTGCCCAGAAGCAAAGCAGCAGCCAATGACAAGGTCATTGTAAACCTTTCCAGAAAACAACCTGGCTGCAGCACTTTGCACCAGCTGAAGTTTCCAAACACTCTTCAAAGACAGCTTTATGTAGAGGCATCTTGCAGTGATCCATATTCATGTATCATAACTGAATTTGTAATTGTATGTGCCATCAGTGATCTCAGTAGACTGAGCACCACTCATCATGTAACCAAACTGCACTATCCAAAAACAAAAGGTATAAAAGAGCAGGCCTAGGGGACCCCCAAAATATTCAAGAGTGCAATTTTTGGGGGGAAGTTCTAAGGATGATTCCCCCAAAACAACTCTGCAATGAGGACTGAGAATTCTTGCAAGCTTACTAACCAACTACTGTAGATGATTTAGAGACTGACAACTGTGGGAAGAAGCAATCCTGAACAAAGGCACTCCACACTGAACCACTTTATTGCAGTTTTTACTAGAGTACAGTGTTTTATTATATTTTATGTCCTTTTCAACCATTATGCACTAGCAGGCAGCATTCTGCATCCTCGTTGCAGACCTCCAATGAAGGTCTTATAGGGTGTTCTTACTGTCATACTACTAACAAATGTCTCGAATTTCAGTCCCCTGAAATTGCAGCTTTCTTTTCATAAACAAGTAAACAAACACAAAAATGAAAACCCAAAATGTATCTCAACTTGTCAAAAAAAATTTATCACTGGGTTACCACTTTGGCCCAGACAATGTAACTTAGGGTGTATATGCAATGTAGAAACAATGCAGTGTGACACTACTTTAATTGCCATGGCTCCATCTTACAGAATCTTGGGATTTGTAGTTTTGTGAAACACTGGCACTCTTTGGCAGAGAAGACTAAAGACTTTGTAAAACAGCAAATCCCAGGATTTCATAGGATGGAGCTACAGCACTTAAGTGGTGCCAAACTGCATTATTTCTACAGTGTAGATGCACCCTTCATGAGACAAAAGTGTGCATATGCCTTTTTAAGAAACAAAATGTGACATAGAGAAACCAAATTTTACTTCAATTGTCAATAGATCAGCAGAAACAATGGCCTTTAATTAAGTGGACACCAGCATTCAGAAAAGATCCCACACACAAGCAGATTTCATCCTTTGTTAAAATGTTGTTCACAGCTTGTGTTTTCCAGACCTGGATGTCTGGATATTGCACAGTACATTTAATTCTGCAAATACAAGTATTCTGTTGCTTGTGGAGTATGATATTGATACTCACATAAAAAGAGACCCACAATATGAGTAGTGTCAGGGGGAACTTACATCCCATGGAACATGTGTTTTATTAAAGCTTTGATAAGTTACAAAAAATCTCACTATGACATGTTAACCCAACCTGAAGGCATCAGAAGGACCAGATATGGAAGATTTCTTACCTTCACTTGCAGCTAGTGGAAGGAAAACCCAGGTGTACAGGAGGACGGCTACAGGAAAGGCCATCTCTGCTCCCAGTCAGAGAACGTGATAGGCGTGAAGAATATGCATCATGCTCTCTCTTTTTATAAGCCCCACTTGGCCACATCTTCTTCCCACCGCTATAACAGAAGGAGACGTCCAAATGCTGCCATCACTTGGAGATGAATGAATCAATGAATAAATAAGGACTTAACCCTTGCCTTTTCCAGCAGCACTAAGTTGGTAGTCTTTCATTGACTTCAATAGTAAAGTACAGCACAGCCAGTGCTGCTAATTCAGTGTTACAGAATTAACAGCTGCACTGAGGTTACCATAAAGTCAAGGTGAAAGAAACCAGCCAAGCCTGTTCCTATTCATTCAAGACAGGGTTCATATGAGGCTGGTATATATAATATTTTACAGAGAGAGAGAGAGAGAGAGAGGTTTTGACCTTTAACTGGCTGTTGTGAAGAGGTTTTCATACGGGTGATGTACAGTAGGTCCTCCACATTCTCTGGAGTTTGGGATGCAAGATCCCATGATAATGGGAAAACTGCAAATTAAAAAATATTGCTTCTGTACCTGAGAGACCACTTCTCTAGGAATCCATTTTACATCAATAAAGTTAGAGAGAGAGAGAGAGCGCACAATTTGCTTTAAATCATAGTGGGAATGTGGCCTATGTAAGCTTTTAATAAATTTTAATGTTTTCAATGTTTAATGTTTTTAACTTTACAAAATGGTTTTATCATTTTAAAATAACTTTTATATTTATACTTTATTGAAGCTTTTATATAGCTTCAGCCTGTGCTGTCTTTAAATATGATGTCATCTACCTTGAGTCTCATTAATCTTGGGTAGTGCGGCCACAAAAAATACTACTGTGGGGGGCGGGGCAGGTACAGTCCAGAGGTCACCATTTGATAAAGAGCTGTTTTGTTTTGTTTTGTTTTTTCAAGATCTCTTCCTCGTTGCCCTTTTAAGCCTTCTGTCAAACACAGAGGTGCTAAAGAGCTTGTTTGTTGTTTGTTACAAGCTCATTCAAATGTAGCAGAAAAGATTGCCAAGAGTGATTTCCTACCATTAACATCCCTAATACTTACAAAACGATAGATATACACAGATCATTTAACTGAAGGTTTCATCATCGACTTTCCATTTCCAGGATTTGTAACAATGGTCCAGAACAGACCTCTGCTTTGAGGCAGCCTGGGGCTAAAATTAGGGTTCGGGAGAACCACACGCTCCCGAACCCTAGTACGCACCGGGCCACCATGATGATGCACATGCCGCACTGCGTGCAGACGTCACTGGCAGGAAATGGTATCATGGCGGCGCCCTTTCCCATTTACGGCACCTTCTTTCTGGCAGCGCATCGTTGCCACACTGTTTGGTGGCTACAGCAAAGATGTGGGGCAAGAACGAGCAGCACGGAGCCACCTGTCTGTCGAGCCCCATTGGTTGCTTCCTTCTGATAGCCATTCTTATTGGGGCTGGAGCAAGGGCAAAAAAGGATAACACATTTCACACACACACCAAGCACAGTGTAATATTGGTTCTGAATGGCTAAATGGCTGTTTCCTATTTTGAAAATCAAAATCGTGAAACTACAAATGACATGAGTGGTGTACTGTGTAGTTTGATTGCCTATAGCCTACTAAGGAAGGAGGAGCAGAAAAGGAGAAAGATGAGGAGGAGGATCTTTAGCTCCTTAGCCAGAAAAGCTTCAACAGCTGTTTATCAGCATCACTAGCAAGACCATATCATCTAGTAACAATGAAGGTCAGAAGAGTGCTAGTCTCAAAGCTCTAAACTAATGGGATAGCCCTGCTTCTCTTCCTTGGCTCTGCTCTGCAAGCTGGTGGCTCAGGCTGGATCAAGATGTTCACATATCAGTGCTGGAGTGAGGATTTCAAATTGTTTACTCAGTATATTAACGTTACACTACATTCGCATAACATCGGTCCTGTGACACACCATCCCAAAAGGGCAGAGACATTGCTTCTGGAAGAAGTAGGGATTTCTCAGTGAGGACAGAGAGATTTGTTGTGGCATTACATGGAGTACTTTGATCAGTTACCCACACCAAATAGTTTATTAGTATCCATCCTTCTGCCTCACAGAGATACATTTAGTAATAATCCCGTTTGAGTCCACTTTAACTGTCTTGGCTCAATGCTAGAGAATTGTGGGAAATATAGTTTTGTGAGACAATTAGCCTTCTCTGTCCGAGATCTCTGGTGCCACAATAAACTACAATTCCCATGATTCCCTAACACTGAGCCATGATCTCAAGCTAGATTCTTTCTGCAGTGTGTTTTGGCCCTCACTGACTTTGGGTCAGTCAGTATCTCTCAACCTTACACAATAGTTATAAAGATAAAAGAGAGGGAAACCATGTATGTATGATGGGTATAAACATCATAGATGTAATAACAATACTCAGATCTTACATTCCTACAGAGACATTTGAGGAGGTTTCCTTACTCTTCTCTTCCTCACTTGCTTACCCACTTGAGCCCCACGGTTTCTCTTCTCCTCCAGGTTTTCCTTCGGATTTTTCTAACTGTCCAACTGGCCTGTGGAACCCCACTATCCAATCAGACCTCAGCCATAGAACAAACCAATTTCATTCTAAGCTAAAGTCCACCAATCGGATAGGTTTCTCCAGCCAATAGGAAAGTAACATATTATATTCTCACCTTTCTATGTTGGACCTTATTCAGCCATGAAACCATGGT
Organism: Sceloporus occidentalis; assembly: GCA_023333645.1. Classification (NCBI taxonomy): domain Eukaryota; kingdom Metazoa; phylum Chordata; class Lepidosauria; order Squamata; family Phrynosomatidae; genus Sceloporus; species Sceloporus occidentalis. The sequence goes on from JALMGF010000265.1 coordinate 426,032, forward strand.
TCTTTTTTAACCCTTGCTCTAAGAACAAAGCTCAGGAGGAACTGTTACAAAGCTGCCCCTGTCCACTCCACACAAGTGTATGCAACCCAGACAGATGTGTTGCACTGCTTTGCTCTGCCTAATGGTAAGCAGAAGTTTCTACCTCTTCAGGCAGCCCTAAGCAAAGCCCTGGTTTCATACTTAGACACCTTGGAAGAGCAAATAGAAGGTAGACTGCAGTCTAGAGTGTGTATTGGCAGATCTGTGGGTTATTACCTGTCTCTGGTAACTGCATTTCATTCTGGGGTCCAAAACACACTGCAGAAATAATCTAGTTTGAGACTGCTTTAACTGTCCTGGCTCAGTGCTAGGGAATCCTGGGAATTGTAGTTTATTGTATCACGAGTTTTCTGACAGAGAACTCTAAATGTGTCAAAAAACAACAGTTGTCAGAATTCCTTAGCATTGGGCCAGGACAATTAAAGCAACTTCAAACTGGATTATTTCTGCAGTGTGTTTTGGACCTTAGTTATTTAATAATGTCAAAGATGTTCCCTTCCCCAAATACTAGGAAAGATGATTTGAGAGGAAAAGTAGGATTTTTGTGTGAAAGTACTTGAGCCTTGAGGATAAAAGAAAAAAGAAAAGTGAGTATTTGAGAGTTTACCATCTTAGAGCACATGAAGCTTGTCTCTTTACTATCCTCTCCTTGATAGCCCTTGATTTTCTAATAAAAACAAAAACTATTGTACAAATCTGAGATCTGCCCATGACTAACATAGAAGGGAGTAGGAATGTGAGAATATGACACTTTCATTTTCTTACCCATTTGAACTATTTGAATAACAAGTTCTTTCCATCTTAATATGAAGAAATTTACAAATTTGGGTAAATTCTTATTTAAACTGAATTGAAAATGTACACCAATTTGTACTTGCCAAATCTATTGGTCACAGCTGTTCTCAACAGGGAAGGAACAACTGTCACTCCTTACCATGTCCGTAAAAGACCGATCGTTGCTTGTTGTGAGATTCTGGGAGCTATAGTCCTTTAAAAGTAACTTTTCCCAGCTCTGGACAAATTTGTCCATTTTGGTTTTCACAATCGTTTTTGTAATGTGAATTTCTTTCTTTCCTGAATATGAAATCTTTTTTGTTTTTATTAAAAAAAAACTGAAAGCAACTCATATGGCCACATAATGGAAACCATGTTTTGGACCATTGAGGGGCAACTAGTAGCTTCCATTTCATCTGCGAAATGGTGGCTCTGTTCTGAGTTTTAGTGTAAACTGTATAGGAGTTATCCACAGTACTGAACCCTAACCCCTACAGAGAGAGAGAGAGAGAGAGAGAGAGAGAGAGAGAGAGAGAGAGAGCAGAAGGCCAGCAATTTGGAGAACTCAGTTAAAGTTTGTACTATATTTTAGATTAACCACCCAATTTATACTGAAGCCACCAGCTTCGATTGGAAATAAATGAGACAGCAGCAGAAAGCAAAGATCTTGGAAGATGGGTAAGACCTCTTCCCCACCAAAGCAGGGGAATTTAAATGAAATAAACATTTTCTTTACTATTCCACAAAGCCTCAGTACCTGCTTTTAATCTCTTGGCAGGAATCATTATTTTTGGAGGGAAGAGTTGAATTGCCACAATCAACATGACCCAGGAAGTTAGTCTAAGGGAACAGATTATCACTGTTGGCAAAGAGAACAAAAGCCACTTTGCCAGGGTAATCAGCTGGTAACATTGGGAGATAAAACTCCAGAACATAAAATATCTGTGTTTAATGAGGTAAAAGTAGTTGTGAAAATGAACAAGAGGTTTTTACATGTGACCCCCTGCCATGGAAGTTTGTGTGATCTAGAAAAGACTCTTTCAGCTACTCCAACTAGTGCACACAGAAACGGTAGAATAAAAGCAAAAGTGGAAGAAGACCATAATTTAAGCCCCAGACAATGGCAACAAAACTCTTGCAGTCTTACGCTGACATAAAGGGTGTTGTGCGAGCAACTGACTGCTGTATTGTGCAGGTGTGATTCAGCTGTGACAAGACTTTTTTTGAGTAAGCTTGGTTTACCATTTGGATGATATAGAGTGCATGCATGCAGTGGCTAGCTATTGTAAGAAGCACTGACAGCAATGGCTATGGAAAATAAACTAAAGTTTTATCATAGGACCTTCATTAGAGATAGGAAAGCATTCTAACAGTGCTAGGGCACACTAAGATGGAAAAGGAAGAGAAGGACTAAGTTAGTTTCACATCTGGAGCAGTGAGAGAGCAAAAAGAGGTGGATAGAAGAGATGAAGTGATTAAGAATATTAGTCTATATCTCAGAGAGGTTAGGATATGATGATAAGGTATTAGGAGATTTTAGATCACTGAAACACTTCATAACCCTGTCACTGCTATTCTCTCTAAGACACACTTAAGTCTTTAATTCAATAATTTTTGTTTAGTGTTTCAAGAAAAAACAGGAGAACAAGGAGGAGGAAGAGGAGGAGGTCATGTATATATACATAGACACACAAAAATAAAAGCGCCTTTTTTTTTTGCGTCGCCAAAATGACGCAGCAAGGCACCAATGGTGCACTCGCTGTGTCATTTTTGCAGCGCGATGAGCGGACACTAAGCATCCGTGATGTCAAAATGGCGGCACCCATCTGTATAGGGCGCCGCCATTTTGTACGCACAGAGTGCGTACTTTATGCCTGTGTAGAACGGGCCATAGTTTCATGTGGCTGAAGTGAACATTTGGTAAAAAGTGATGTTTTTAAAGAAAATTTTTAAAGGATTACTTTTTATTTTTTTAAAAAAATTAAAAATTTAAAAGTTTAAATTTATTTTTTTTAAAAAAACAAGGACCTCTCTTCTCTGCTTCTACTGAGCCTCACCCCATTCACTCCATCTCTTTAGTGTGTTAATGAAACACAGGGAAATGCCACAGCTCATTTCTGCCAAGTAGCAAATATTTGAGGAGAAGTGGCGTCACCCTCCTTTACGGTGTCATCTGGTGCAATCCACACCCGCCTAGTGATGCCACTGCCTAGGGGTGGAGGGTTGCATTGGAGCCCTCCCTCATCATGCCACGAACTGCACTACCACCCCACTATTATTCAGTGCCCTAAAGTCTCCACAGTTGCTATCAAAAACATTATAATTACAGTGGCTATCCATAGTTCAGAAAGTTAACAAAATAAATTCTTGATTAGAGTGGTCCTTCCTACATCCTAGAGTGTCTCCTTCTGTTCCAGGTGGAAGGGCCAAGAGAATATTGGTTTTGGTAGCAGTGGCAAATGGAGAACATGGACACTTCAAAAGTGACTGATTGGGTACATGTAGCCAATGGTCCATGTGTTGTGCACCACTGCTTGTACCCAAACTAACTAGATGTCCAAGCACAAATTGTATAGGTATATTTACAATCAGAATCATAAAGATAATCTGCAAAAAAATGCTTTATTTCCATTTGTGAGATAGGTAGAACTGAGAAGAAGCAAGAGAAACACGATGGAGAATTACTATAGCTGGAGTCACAATCATTCAGCTGGTTTGTCACCTGAAAGAGAGGAAAATGACAAAGCATATCTTTGAAAGGAATTGGGCAGATATAGTGATGCCAGGAGCCCATACAACTCAAAGGAGGAAAGAGTCAACTAGTGTTATGTTGAAAAATTATTCTACTTTTTTATTTAAAAATAACAAATTAGCAATCAAATAAAAACAGCTTACAATGAGTCTTATGTTGGCTATAATGTCTAAACATCTTTTCATAAATTCTGGGGCTGTGAAGGAGGTGAGAACTTTTCTGAGTGGGTGTTAACACATTCAGCAAGGGGAAGCCACTTTTCAGCAAACAAAACTTTTTTACAACTGGCTTTTTTTCACATTGTGTCAAGTTTTGCCATCAACCAAGTATCCCAGAGTCATCTCCACAGTCTCCATGGAGAGATTTCCTGTTTTCCAATTCTTAGCAATTTACAATCCTGCAATAGCAAGGAGTAAGGCTATCAGCTCTTTATATTAAGTCCTTTTTTCCCAGACCCAAAGATGGTAAGTAAAAGAAGGAGAGGTGAATGGTTCCTATTTCTTGCTTTGAAATTTCATTAATGAGGCTGATAATTCAAGTCAAAACTGGACTATTTTAGAGCACTCCAGCCACATATGTCTCAACATCTCCAACAATTGGGTGATTTAATTTTTGTAATTCTAACTATATGCACAGGAGCAAGACATCATTTATAGATTAGTTATAATGTGTGCCTTTTATGTAAACAGATTATTAAATGTAAACAGATTTTTACATTTTTTTCCACACATCTTTCACTTCTTTTCCAACATTCTTGTTCAATTTGATAGGGAAAAACTTTGCTAAGGAAGGAGGATTGGAGAAGAAAAAGAGAATTTCAGGAGGGAAAATTCATGCATGTTGCTCATGGTGCTTCACTTATTTAAGATGGAAGATGGCTGAAGAATGTCCTTTTATGCACTGTACACTCATCTTCTCAGCAGCCCCTCTCAGCTTTCCCCTCTTTGGTTAAAGCCCATGGATACTGCAGTGTGAAAGAAAGACTATAATAGAAAGAAAACACACAGAAAGAGAACATATTTTTCTACTTTGCAGTGATCTGTCCTGCTTAATAACACCATTAAAAAAATTCTATGGTGCCCCGCTAATGAGGCAGAAAACTGCCTCAAGAAGAAAGAAACATTTGGTGAATTTTGTACAATTCTAGCTTTAACTGTTTCCCAGAACTGGACACAAAACAATGAAAATTTTCAAAAGTGCATTTTTGTTCTGTTTTCTGTGCAAAAATATCTGATGAGGATTAGCATTTTATTTTGGTGAAGCATTTTGGTGTATCAAGAACAGTTTCTCATCAAAGATGAGGAAAATTGCAAATATTATTCACAACCCAACAGTGTAAAATGGGAGCCAGACTGCCCAAACTCCTGCCGTTGTTATCTTGTGCAGTGGCAAGATATATCTGCATTCCCTTGTTGTGAAGAATTGCATGCTAGACTTGTAATTCAACAAATTAAAGTGAACTAGTCTTCAGCAAGATACAATGGGACCTTGATATCCACTGGGGTTTGGTTCCAGGACCCCCTGTGAACATCAAAATCTGTGGAAGTTCAAGTACCATTATATACAATGGTGTAGTAAAATTGTGTTCCTTATATAAAATGTCAAAATCAAGGTTTGCCTTTTGGAATTTATATATTTTTTCATATTTTCAATGGTTGATGGTTGAATCTGTGAGTAAAGAATCCATGAATATGGAGGGCTGAGAGTACAATAATAATTTTTAAAAAGACAAGTTTTATTACAAACTAGGAAACAGAGCTATCAGTCTTAAAAAATGAAGGAAATTGGCAGTTTCCATTATATCTTTCCCTCCTTCCTCATATATCTACTCCAGTTTACATCCTACCAGGGCAGCCAATGGATCCACTGCAGAAGGAATAACCAATACACTTTTGATTTTACCATCAATTCTCCAACATCTCCTCTGAGTTTTATGTAATGTCTATGAGAACCAACCCTCTGAGGAGATAGGATCCAGCATTGGTAGAACTCCTATACAGTTTGGAGCAGGTGCCCCAGGAGCAGCAGTAAAGTCAAAAGTACATTTGTTTCCCCCATGGCATTAGGGATACCATGAACTCACTTTGCCTCAAACCTTTCACTTGAGTTTTTTCTCATTTGGGGGATTACAGTAAGTCCATTTGCGATCCACATCATAGTTGCTGGTGAGGGAGCACCAAAGCTTTCCAGCGAATTCGCCATCTGTTGTACATGACGAGTAAGATTTATTTCTGTAGATGAAAGGAAAGGTGCATGGTCCTTTGGGTTTATCATCGAGTCCTTGAATGAGCGTGGGGAAAGAGGGAGAAGGAATGAGTGAGCACTCATGGCAACAATACTTCATTTATGCTATCACATGGTCATGGCAAACAACACCTACAACATTCTACCCTTCATTAAGACATGAAGACATAATATTTGTTATGGTAGGTATTATTCAAGGAGGATGTGGTGAAATGGAGAGATGATACAAAAAGAGAAGAAGTCTCCTGACACTGATGCTTCCTTCATGTTATCAGTGGATTTTGACATTCAGAAAACCTCTCATGACAAAACTAGATTGAGAAAGTTGCATGGAAAGACCAGTTGGATAGACTGCATATTCCCTGCCTGTGGTATAGTTGTTCCTTTAAATGACACTCAGCTATTTTCCACTTTCCAGTAGTGGTACAGTGGGCCCACCATATCAGTGGGCTAGCCATCTGCAGACTCAAACATCTGCAGATTACCCTACCCCATCATTGGCAATACCAACATGGCCACACACACATCACTGCCCATTAACTATAATGGGACTTGAGCATGCACATTTTTTCTCATCTGTGGAGGGGAGTGGAACCAAACCCTGATAGAGGGGAAGAGCATGCAGTACTTTTACATCGGGCACTTTTGGTCTTATCTGTTTGGGTGGTGTGTAAAAAAGAATAAAGCAGATAGGTGATTGGTCTTCCTGCCCCCCAAAAAACCTTATTTCTTTTACATTCTGAGTCTGAAATGCATTATCTAGTGTTAAGTTATGCTTCCTTGCCTGCACAATTAGACTTTATGACTTGCTTTCTTTTACAGCTGTTCACACAGTAGCAGAAGTCTTGAATGTAGACTTGTAAAGAACCAATATGGTTTTACAGCCTCAACTGATGTCCATTCTGAATACTGCTTGCTAATGTCACACACACACACACACTATCTTACTTGTGTCAGCACAGTAGCTCCACATCTCATCCGTATCATAATTGTTTGTTGTGGCACACCAGAACCTTCCATCCCTTGAATTATCATTAGTACAGGTGTAGAATGTCTGGTTTTTGTAGATGAAGGGAAAGACACAAGGCTGACCACCAGAGCTGCCCTCATACTCTGCAGATGCATGGAACACAGAATAAAGGTAAGAAAGAGTTCAACCATAATTTTCCAAAGTAATGTAAAATATATATATATAATCTAAAAGTTATGTTCTAACTTTTAAGAAACAAGCCAAAAGGCCCACCATCATGCCATGAGAATGACCTGGAAGAAACAGTTCAATGTTTGTAGCAAACATCTTTATGAAGGGTTGAGCCTTCACAGTCTTTAGGAGCCTGAACAAGCTTGGACTTATATGGGCCACTAACGAAGGTCAGTTCTCAGTTACGCTGGGTCTATTTCTTTTTCTCTAGTTCAGTTTTCTCTATCCTGGATTTTCCACATGAGTTACAGTAATACATAGCTGTTTCATTTCTTCTGGGTGTTCCATGATACCTTTGGAATCAGTTCTAGATCCAAGTCCAGATCACCATCAACAGCCAGAAAAGGCTAGCATGCAGAAGATAGTGAGCTATTCAGTGTAGCCTTAGTCTTATACCACAGCACTCAAGGAGCACAACTCAGAGACATAGCCATGTCCATCTGCAACATAAGTATGCAAAGGGATGTCTGGACAGTATGCAAAGTATAAGTATTAAACATAGATCTTTGTGAAGACTGAATTGCCTACCTTGAAGGGAACATGCCTTCCATTTAGAATCTTTGTCGTAATCAGGGGTTGTGGCACACCATAGTTGGTTATTAGCAGTCCCCCTGTTGGTGCATTCAGAGTAGGATATTCCTTGCCAAGTGAAGGGAAAATGGCAAGGAAGGATTTCTGAATAAAGAAAGGAAATGTTCATAAAAGCAGAGGAAGTAAACAATGAAGCTGGCCTTTTCTGAAGTGGAAATCAAATAACAACATTCAGTCTTGCTCTTTGTCCAAAGAGCTCAGGTCATCCTGTCAAGATTCCCCCTTTTATCCTCAAGACAACCATGCAAGGTAAGCAAACTCAAAAGATAGTGACTTGTCTCCCAGGTCTGCAGAGTCCCTAGGGTTAGGGTTAGGGTTAGGGTTTGGGTTAAGGTTAGGGTTAGGATTTGGGTTAGTGTTAGGGTTAGGGTTTCGCTTAGGGTTAGGGGTTAGGGTTTGGGTTTGGGTTAGCATTTGGGTTAAGGTTTGTGTTTGGGTTTCAGTTTGGGTTAGGGTATAGGTTAGGGTTTTGGTTAGGATTAGGGTTTCGGTTAGGATTTGGGTTTGGGTTAGGGTTTGGGTTTAAAGACCTCCAGGGAAGGAGACTCCACTACACTCTGAGGGAGTTTGTTCCACTGTCGAACAGCCCTTACTGTCAGGAAGTTCCTCCTAATGTTGAGGTGGAATCTCTTTTCCTGCAGTTTGCATCCATTTTTCTACGTTCTAGTCTCTGGAGCAGCAGAAAACAAGCTTGCTCCCTCCTCAATATGACATCCCTTCAAATATTTAAACAGGGCTATCATATTATCTCTTAGCCTTCTCAAGGCTAAACATACCCAGCTCCCCAAGTCGTTCCTCATAGGACATGGTTTCCAGGCCCTTCACCATTTTAGCCACCCTCCTTTAGACACACTCCAGTTTCTCAACATTCTTTTTAAATTGTGGTGCCCAGGACTGGACACAATATTCCAGGTGGGGCCTGACTAGAGCAGAATACAGTGGCACCATATGATTAGAACCATCATATGAGGGTAGAGGATGGATGAGCCTTTCCCCTGTAAAATTTTCCCCATAATCTACTCCCTATGGAGTCCCCCACCCTGTTGAGTTGCCACACAAATTAATTATAGAAAAGATTGTTGTGGAGCAGGTGTAGGTCCTCTACTAATGTGATGTGCTTCTAATGATGCTTATTTTGACATATGTTGTATGTTTTATATTCAGTGCTGCATGCTGTTTATACCTTTGACCGAACAGAGATGCAAATATCTCCTAACACTAACCACTCCACTCAGCACTCAACTTACTTTTACATTCTTCTTAGTAACTCCTAAGCACTCACATTAGCTTTACCTTCCCTGGTCCTTCTCAGTATTATTCCTACCTGAGGGATCACAGAAGGTCCGTCTGAGATCCATGTCATAGTTGTTAGTGAGAGAGCACCAGAGTTTCCCTTTGGTTTCCCCAGCTGTTGTACAAGATGAGTAAGATGTACCATTGTAAGTGAAAGGGAAAGCACATGATCCCTTGGGGCTTGCATCTAGTCCTAGAAAACAGAGTATATGAAGCTACATAAGTCACTGATGTTTATCACACTATGCTCTTAAAGAGGTACTATTCCAGTGTGACTCCTCTAGCTGCCTCCTGTTGCATGCTGGGATTGGCAGTTTTAAGGAGGGGTATTTAGAATTCTCAGGCAGAGAAGTTCAGCTCCTTAAAACTGCCAATCCCAGCATGCAACAGGAGGCTGCTAGAGGAGTCACACTGGAATAGTACCTCTTTAAGAGCATAGTGTGATAGACATCACTGTCTTCTGCTAAGTCAGCGGTATTCTGTGTTAGCCGTGCCTAACTTTATGCCTTACAAATAATTAGATAGGACTGCAAATCCCATAAGCACTGCCTGTGATATATATGCCGTGCCTGTCTAGCCTTATAACAGCTTAGTAGACATGAAAAAGAATTTTATTTTTACACCCTCAGGATTCATGGGAAAAAGTGCACCTTGCCTCAGAAACATATTCATTTGTTTTCAGTTTTAAAATTATATCCTGCCTATATTTCAAGATCTCAGGGCAACATACAAATAACATCATTTTGAAACATTTTAGAACAACTGAAAACAGTAAGAAATAAACTGAAATAATCTGAACAATCTAAGAGAGTTGTTTTACTTGTGTCAGCGCAGTAGCTCCACTTCTTGTCCTTATCATAACTCCCTGTGGTGGCACACCAGTACCTCCCATTCTTAGCGGGTTTATTGGTGCAGGTATAGAATGTCTGCTTTTCAACAGTGAAGGGAAAAACACAGGACTGCCCTTTGGCGCTCCCTTCATATTCTGTGGAGACAGAGAACAAGTGGTTATTTAAGAATGTAAGTAGAACAATCTTGAATCACACCAAAGGCCTTTCTGGCCTTGTTTTACATATTGGATATCCAGATGCCTCTGTGTCACTCAGGAAAGGGTGTGAAAGGGTGTGTGCCACTGACTACTAGCCATCAGCTCAATGATAGATCATACTCAGAAATGTGAAGAGTGTTTGCCTTAGGAAAGCTCCATATTCGAGATCCAGATAAGAACAGATTATAAGTGGAGTGGAGGGGGTGATTCCACTTTTATCAACCAAACCATGTGATTTTAGGTTTTTTCCCTCCTTTTGATTTTGATAATAACATTTTAACTTTGACAGAACATATGTTTTGGGTGAATTGGGTGGTACAAAAGCTGACCGAACTGACAATGGCATTTTCTTCTATGCTGTCAATGTAATAGCAGACTCCACTGCACCTGAAGGCTGGTGAGAAAAACAGGGCAGCTTGTGTGGCACACATTTGTATCCTCCATCAGCTTGTGGCTGTGCCACAGTATCTACTCCTTCATAATTGCAGGGATTGCCCTGTTAAATATTTAGTAGCGGTGTAGAAATAAAGCACATTGGGTGCAACAGGACGCTCTGTGGTATTTGCAGAAAACTCATTATGCAGATAGGGAGTTTTGAAACAAAATGGCTTTTATTGCCATCCCTCCACACTTTACCTTGAAGGGAACATGCTTTCCATTTACTGTCTTTGTCATAGTTGGTAGTTGTGGCACACCACAGTTGGCCATCAGCAGCTCCTTCTGTAGTGCAAGTAGAATAGGATTTCTTCTTGTAAATGAAAGGAAAGACACAGGGACGGGGTTCTGAGAAAGAAAAACGGGGGTGGGAGAGAAGAAATTTAAGATCAGTTAGTATAAAACATTTTGGTGGGGTTTGTGTGGTATGATGAGTAATGACTAGAGGTCCTAGTGCAGTTTTGTTCTTTTGAAAAAATATTAAAGTTTCATGACCAAATTGTACATGTACCCAAAACTTTAACAAAACAAGTCTTGCAGATACCTCCTTCACAGGTGTGGAACAGACACAAGTAGAGTCCTACATAAAATAAAACTATAAGCATATTAATCTTACAAAGGTGGCTATGACAGCTGAAACATATAGACCTCACTACTGGATTGCATCTGGAAGGAAGAGCATGAGAAAAAGTTGCTGAGTTATGGCTGCTATTCACTCAGATCTTATATCATGGTTTCATAATGTACATTTCTGTATGCAAAGTTATGCACTAAATCTGCACAACTGAACCAAGATAGCAAATGTGCAACCCAATGGACAACCAAAGTCCATACATAACCCTGCATTGTGTGCATCTATTTGGAACTCCACTCCCATAATCATGGCCTGACTATATACATTCTATATGAGACAAAAATGTCAAATCACTTCTGTAGGGGAACATATGCATGTATACGTTGCTAACAGGATTCTAACCATTGCTTTCTTGGGACTCAGAGACCAGAATCCTGTTGGTTCCTTGCATTGAATTAATAGTCTGTTGTGGTGCCATAAGGTACATTTTGGAGTCATGCACAATGGCTGCAAGGGAACAGCAGGAAAAGCCATCTTTGTCACCAGAGAAAGCTACCTCACAGTTTGGAAGTTTGCAAGGTTGCTTCCTCCCCCGACAGAGATGGCTTCTGCAGTCATTGCTCCCTCTTGCAATGCCCAACAGTACTGACCATCTCCTCCAATGCCTCCTTCCATGCCAGTGCACCTATAGTGGTCATCTTAAGACTTAGGGCTGAAACAGACAGGCCAAAATAAAGCTGCTTTGGGTCACTTTGGAGGTATGCTGTTTAAATGTCACATGCATCTTGAGAGGCCAGAAGCTGTGCCAAAGCTGCACTCCAGTCCTTAGGACTGGAGCATGACTTTGGCATTGTTTCTGGCCTCTTAGGACGTATGCATCACTTAAACAGCATACCTCCAAAGTGACCCAAAGCAGCTTTATTTTGGCCTGTCTGTTTGGGCTCTTAGTTTCTAACTTGGCAGGGGGTGATCTGTGAATCTGTAACTACAAACATGTTAGTGAAATAATCAAAAGTATTTCTAGTATGGTACACCAGATACCGCATCCTACTTGCCTGTGGTTTCCACCTATGTACCACACATTTCTGAAAGGTGGAGAGCTTTCTCTGCCTGTTTTTGTTTTCCTTACCTGATTGATCACAGTATGCCCGCTTAAAATCTACATCATAGTTGCTGGTGAGAGAACACCAGAGCTTCCCATTAGATTCTCCATCAGTCGTGCAAGTTGTGTAGGACTTGAAGTTGTAGGTGAAAGGGAAGACACATGGCCCCTGAGAATCTGCAATTAGTTCTAGACAGAGATGAGGATATGAGAAAGAGAAAAGGCTGGATATTTCTTAAAACAAAAGTGCACCCATAATCCTGCTCCTCAGGGCTCCTTTTCCAAGCTATGTTTGTGGTAATTGTTGCAAGTAATCTCTGTGGTATATAGGGATGGCTTCATCTTAAATATCCAATTAAAAAAAACATTAGCTTCACAAAAGGTGAAACCTGCCAGAACTGGTTCACCAATATATATCAACAAAGCAGTCTGCATTTAAAAAAAAATATCCTTGAGGGCAGAGCTATGAGGTTTACCACACTGAGTCCCTGCATGTCAGAATTTTCTACTACATTATTGGGAGTGTGGAAATGTTAAATATCAGCTTCCATGGTGCTGATTTAATCACTCTCCACCTCTGCAATGGAAGTGTTTAAAATGCAACAAACAATCCAGTGAGAGATCGCCCACAACACAGATAATTTGGTTTTAACAACCTGTATCGAAACAATTAGCATTCTTTCTATTCTACAGCATAGAACTGGAAACATAATAAGAAACCTCCCATGGTATCATACAACAGAATAACAATTAGAACATCAATGCTAAAATTGATGGGTGGCATGCCTTGTGTCAAGAAGACATCTCCAGGCAAGGCTCAACAGAGATAATTCTTGTCTCTATTTCTTCCTTCTGGTGCTTTGACTTTTCTAATTTTGTGAATGCTTTTCATTCCTTCTCTGGTTTACATTGTGATCTAGATAACTTAGACTGGTCTTTGATTCTGCAGTTAGTCCTCCCTGTCTCTATGACATGATCGTTCATTTTCAAGTCTCTGATTTTTGTTTCTTGTTTTATAATAATTATTATTATTAATAATAATAATATGTTTTATTTATATACCGCTATTCCAAATATCATAGCGGTGAACAGCAAGTAAGCTAATTAGCAAGTAAGCTAATTTGCCCCCAACAGTCTGGGTACTCATTTTAGCGACCTTGGAAGGATGCAAGCCTGAGTCGAGCTTGGGCCCTTTTGCTGGTCTTGAACTCGCAGCCTTCTGGTTTCGAGTGAATGGCTGCAGTACAGGCATTTAACCACTGCGCCACCAGGGCTACTAAAGGGCCAGACACATACATATTTTAATTATTTAATTAATAGTCTCATGTGAGGCATCCATGTACTCAGACTATCGAATCTATCTAATCTCAGAATGGGCAACTGTGGAAGTCTACGGGGTTGAATTAGCTGTCCAGCAGTTCTTGGAGGACTGCACCCATCACCACACCTGCTCCCACAAAAAAAAATGTCCTGAAATGCTCCTCAACACCTTCTAGAACACATGGTGGGATATTATGGGGGCCTTTCTCTTCCCAAATGCCTTTTAGGGCCCAAAAAAATTTTTTTTAATTCACAAAAAATCATTTTGACCCCTGGGGAGTCCAGGGGGGTCAAGACAGGGTGAAAAGCCCTCCACATCCCCTGGATATCATTTTTGGCCATTTCATTTACAAAAAAAAACTGACACACACACACAGGGCAAAAAATGGCCCTGGGCCCACAAGCTACATTTGCTCTTGTCTATATAGCTCCCTTTTTATTGTCAAGAGATGCCATGATGTACAAAGCAAAGAACTATGTACTCATAGATTATGGACTCTTTTCTTATTACCTACACATCTGGTTAATGCATGCTTTCCTCACTGCTCTCTCTCTCTCGCTTTTGCTTTTTTTTTTCCAGATGTGTACATGTTTGTGTATTTTTTTTAAATTATCTGAATACTTTTTCCATAAAAGTAAAATGTGTTTAAGCAAAATTTTGCACAAATTTGAACCATGGACATTTTTTCTATCAGTACTGCAAATGAGCTCCATATTGAGACAGACTGCCCACAGACAGTCTGTGAAGTGCACTGCAAACTGGTCAAAATCATTAAAAAATTAAAAAGTCTCCCTGAAGGGATTTCTCACACTTCCCTACAACAAACCAACTCTTAGCATGCATGACCTGTGTCCTGCTTGTGACCTCTGTCTTCTGCATCACTTCCATCTCTGCATGGTGCCTCTTCTCTACTACAAAGCATTTCACTGCAGAGTATATTATCAAAAATCTCCTCTTGTACCCAACTCCTCCTCATAATTTTTTTTCTCTTTTTCCAACACTCTGCTTGACTAATGGCATCCAACCTCTTTTTAAACTAAATCCCTTCGATTTCTTACTAGTATCAGCGCAGTAGCTCCACTTCTGGTCTTTGTCATAGCTCCCGGTTGTGGCACACCAGAATCTTCCAAACAGAGCATTCTCATCAGTACAGGTGTAGAATGTTCGTTTCTTGTAGACAAAGGGGAAAGTACAGTTTTGTCCACCAGAATTACCCCCATACTCTAGAAACAGAAGAATTTAGATGTTAATACAGTATGTACTGCTATCCAGTAGTAGCAATGATTGTCTTTAAGAGAGACTTGTGATCCTTTGACAGCATACCTGTCTTTTGAGCATACTCAGGGCTGAACTTACACTTGTGAGCAAATAGGAATTCCCCAACATTTTGTTTGCTTCATAGATATAGCTCTGCCAATTGTTTACCCACGTCAATTGTTGATGTTATGTGCTTTCAAGTTGTTTCTGACTTATGATGACCCTAAGGTTAATCTATCATGAGGGTTTCTTGTTTTGTTCAAATTTGTTCAGAGGTGTTTTGCCTTTACCTTCCTCTGAGAATGAGAGAGGATGATTTGGCCAAGGCTACCCAGAGGATTTCCGTGGCTGAGTAGGAACTCAAATTCACGTCTTCAGAGTCATAGTCCAATGCTCAAACCACTACACCTACCCATTTCAATACTGGAACCAAAATAGTGCTTTGGGATGCATGTGAAATATCTCCCTCCAAAAAAAAATCTCCTTAAATACTGAGATATTTTCTTAAAGCCATAAACTGTCATCTCCTCTCCAGCTCAGAATTTGAACATGTTTGTGTTCACATGTTGACTTAAATCTTCTTATTAGTCCTGACTTATGAAGAGATGTTGAAGGAGCTGGGCATGTTCAATTAGGTGAAGAGAAGACTGAGGAGAGACATGATTGCACTCTTTAAATACCTCAAGGGCCAACACAAAAAGGAAGGTGGAGGTTTGTTCTCTGCAGTCTCAGAGGAATCCCAATGCCATCGCCATCCACAATCAGGGCTCAGGGACATGAATTTTGAAAGACAGAAGCTTTCCAGCTGAGCAAAATCACACAGCTGAGCCCTGATTGGGGATGGCTTAGCATTGGGCGATGGCATGGGGATGCCTTGAGGACAGTATGGCATGTGATAAAATGTGTTTCCACATGCATCCTCTGCCCATGCCAGATCAGGGGCAAAAGTGGGTGCGATAAGGTCCTATGTCTAAGAGTTTTAAGTTAAAGAAGGGCAGATTTCTGTTGAACATTGGAAGGAACATCTTGACAGTGACAGCAGTTGGGCAATGGAATCAGGGACCCCTTTCAGCCTATGATTTCATGATCCTAAGACTCTGATTCTATATCTAGAGTAGATCCACTGAATCAATTAGGTGTACCTATATGTTAACACACCATTCAACAGTTCTTTCAATGGGTCTATTCCAAATGGGGTTTAACAAACAGGCTGTCAGCAATAAATATTAAATTGCTAAACAGAAATTATTTCTTATTGGTGAGCCTTTAAAGAATACAATTTATTTCTGTTACAATGTTTAAAAAAGACATATAAAAATTATTAATTGTTAACATTTTAAAACATTGTTTAAAATATGATGCTATAGCGAGCTAAGAGAACACAAAATGTTAATCCTTATAATCATCATTCAGAAAAAATGTCCTCAGTATTTTTTCAATTTTTTAAAAATCCAAAATCATTGTTGAAAATTTGAATGCACTAAAGACAATGAATTTATTCTAACAAGTTTCTTTTCTCCCAATCCACTGCTGTTTCAGTGTCACTTCCTATTATCAGCAGTCTTCTTCTTCTTCCTCTTCCTCCTCCTCCTCCTCTTCTTCTGATTAAAATCCTGTCTGAGGAGTCCATGCACTGAGGGAGAATATGGGGTGCATCTACACTGTAGAAATAATGCCATTTGGCACCTCTTAAATTACCATGGCTCCATCCTACAGAATCCTGGGATTTGTAGCTTTTGGGGGCGTCAGCATTTTTGATAGAAATGACTAAAGACATTGTAAAATTACAAATCCCAAATTCCATAGGATGGCGCTACAGCATTTGTGTCAAACTGCCTTCTTTCTGTCGTGTATATGCACCCATGGATGAGTATTCTAGCTCTTCATCACTGTCATTGTTGCCCACAAAGGGATGTTATCAGTGGGAATCACTCACCATAAAGAGCACATTGCTTCCATTTGCGATCTCTGTCATAGTTTGCAGTTGTAGCACACCACAACTTCTGATCAATAGCACCATCCTTGGTGCAAGAGGTATAGGATTTCTGCTTGTAAATAAAGGGGAAGACACAGGGACGAGGGGCTGGAATGGAAACAGAAGACAAAGTTATAGGAAAGGGAGCTATTACAATCTGCTAAGTTTGCTACAATCTCCCTAGGAACAGCTTACAAAAAGAAAATAACACAAAACTGGGTGGAGACAAGTAGAATTCAAAATCTCATTGTGGCGTGAACCACTATCAAAGATCATCAAGAAATGGACAGTGTCTTCTACCCACCCTACACACAGAAACCAACAAAATGAAACTTTCTCAGGAAGCATATTTTTTGGCCTAGCTGTGTGGAAGGTGTGTGTAGTTGCTCACAGATGAGCTGTAGTTGTTCACATCCACATTCTTCAAGCCTTGGATGACAAAGGGGTAACTCAGGTAACTGGTTTATCACTCGTTTGCATCTCTACCCCTTGTCACCAAGGGACACTGATCCGGCATTGCCTCCATGATGGCAATATTCCATGCACCCAGCACCCCCGAGTTCCTGACGAACTCCAGATATGGTGCTCTGCAGCACCATACACAAACGCCTACCAGATCCAAGACCTATGCCATTGGCTCCATAAAATTGTGACAGTGTCATGGGCTGCCCTGGCCTTG
This sequence comes from Sceloporus occidentalis, assembly GCA_023333645.1. Taxonomy (NCBI): domain Eukaryota; kingdom Metazoa; phylum Chordata; class Lepidosauria; order Squamata; family Phrynosomatidae; genus Sceloporus; species Sceloporus occidentalis. The sequence continues at coordinate 443,317 of JALMGF010000265.1, forward strand.
GGCCTGATTTAGAGGCACAGTCAGAGGACTCAGATTCTGAAAACATGGAAGGGACTGAGACAGGGGCAGATCTGGGACTTCCTGGATCAGCAGTCCCAGAGCAGGCTCAGGACGCTGCTAAGGGAGAAACAGACTCTGTGGACTCTAGGCTGCAGGTGCTAGGACCTCTGCTGAAAAGGCAGGTCAAGGAGTCTTTGAAGAGGTCTTCCAGGCCAGAAGCCAAGAGGAGAGCTAATAGGTTTCAGCTGAGAGAAGCACAGACCATTTAAAAGACCCCCAGCTGCAGAGGTTATTTGTAGCCAACAACCAGTCTTGTTGTTCCTGTATTCCTTGCTCTTGGATTCAAATTACCTGAACTCTGGATTTGCTTTGTGATTATGCTCTTGCCTCTGCCCTTTGGTGTGACTGACTGGCTGGTATTGTGTGACCCTTGAACTGGACTCTGGACTACTCCTTGGCATATATCCCCTGCTGTGCTGCCCTCAGTCGAGGTGAGCAGGACAGGCAGCACAACCACATCTCCAAACTGAGGGAAGGTACGTGGGTGGGAAGAGTTGTTCTCTGAATGGCACTGACCAATGGCACTGCATGGTCTTAAACAACCAATGGAAGCCCAGGAGACCCAGAAGCTCCCATTCCTTCCGGCTTCCTGGCCAATCCCTTGGACCCCTTTCTCCAGCTGGCATCCAGTGGAGCAGCACTTCCAAACCTGATGTCAGGAGTTGTAGTCCCAACATCAAGGATGTAAGTACCACCCTCACACTGCCCCGTCAGCCAATCATGGCCCTGCAGGCCTGGCATGGTGCTCCCTGGGACACAGTCAGCTGGGGATGGATGTGATGGCTCACAGCTTTCCCCCCAGTGGCAACAAAGCTCAGTAAGTCAGGCAGCCTCATTTTTCCTACCATCCTATGGAGGGAGAAGAACCAAGAATTGAATCATTTGGTTAACGGTGATACGAAGACTAAAATATTTCAACTACTGAACTTAGCAAGTCTAGTAGGATTTAAGGCCCATTCTTCTAGGCTATGGCTATAAGACTGATGAGACAGAAACACCAGCAAGAAGATTAAGCAAAGACCTAATATAACACTATCCCACCAGAAACACCAATTACCATCAACAATACTGTTAAGACTTCTGAGAACTGGTGATATTGATGCCATTATCTCAGGTCCTGTGGAGGACTGGGGAGAGGACTCTAATGAACAGCCTCACCCAGCTTCCCCCTTTGATGTCACTGCCATTGAAAAGGAATGGGAAAGAAATTCAACCAGTTAGACAGGTATGATGGATGCTGTTAGCAGTGTGAAGATAGCTTGCTCAAGAAGGTTGCCTCCCATGCCTCAGGAATTCTTACAAAGCTGCAGAGTAACAATATCCAGAAAGGATCAGATTTAGATACCTATCACAGTATCCAACATTAGCAGTTGCAACCTTCTAAACATACTGTTACTGTGAATTGATTTGGGAAACATGACTGAAAAAACATCTTTAACCATCTTTAAAGTAGACGAACTGAAGTCAATGGGATCTGATTTCACTGGATGGAGGGAGACAAAGGCAAACCCCTCTCTGAGCAAATCTTGAGGTGTGTTCACCTTAGGGTCACCATAATCAAAAATGACTTGAACCCACAAAGCAACAACAGCAAAAAAAAAATTTAAGGATGATTAAACATCCTTAAGGATGTTATATAAACCCACACACAAATAAAAAAGAATCCTTTCCTATTCCATCTTCTAGGTCGGGGAATGCTTTGATTTGGATTTCCTGCATGGCAGGGGGTTGGACTGGATGGCCCTTGTAGTCTCTTCCAACTCTATGATTCTATCTTCCTAAGATGAAATTCTGGTCCATGACATCATATACTTATCTCCCTTCTCTCTTGGTTTCTTTATTTATTTATCCCCAGGTATTACTAGTGATGCTACCACCACTTATTTCTCTCTCATCTGAGTTAGTATTTTATGTCTTCAACCACAGTTTCTCTCTCTTTTTCCTATAGCATTCTTTAACACCTGTGGTTACTGTAACAGAGCTATTGAAAACACAGAACAGGGATATTTTAGCGCAGGTAAATGAACCACAACTAATAACAAGGAATGTTCCTTACCTAGAGTTGCTGTGACCAGTGGTAGGAGAGCCCACCTGTATATACGTGATGCCAGGATTAGGGCCATCTCCTCTCTAAGGTAGTCTGACAGGCAAAAGGAGTGTCGTATTTATAAATCACACTGGGCTACTCCTTCCTCCCACAATCATACATTTCTGATGTCTGACAAGTCACCAGGAGCTAAACTTTAAGGACTCTTCCCTAACTGTTCCTTTGTTAACCATAATAGTCCGGCATAGTCAGGTGATGTTTCTTCTGTGAGAACAATGGTTAAAAGATGGTCTCCTAGTAAGTAGAAAATATCTCTGTGTTTTTGAAAAGGATACCTAGCTAAAGTTCAACAATATGACACCTGTGTAGCAGAGATGAGACAACAAGGGTGTGAATGGGAGGGGAAAGAATTTATAATTTTGCAATAAAGAGAGGTGGAGATCAGAGTTTTTATATGGAGCTCTCTGAAACTATACAATACAGCCATAAGAGCTGCTCAGAGAGCTACCTAAGGAGCTTCTGCATTCTAGGAGCACTTCTTTCATTTCATCTACATTTGTTCCAAGAGCCAGTGTGGTGCAGTGATTTGAGCATTTGACTATGACTCTGCAGACCACCATTTGATTCCTCACTTGACCGTAGAAACATACTTGGTGACCTTAGGTGAGTCATACACACTCAGCCCCAGAAAACCCTGTGATAGTGTCACATTAGGGTCACCATAAATCAGAAAAGACTTGAAGGCAACAACAAAAGCAACAGCAACAGCAACAACAGCAGCAACAAACCATAGATGGAATAGAGTGGAATGATCATGGACAAAAAGCATGATAACGCCTGTTAACCCCTTCAAAATATTAGGGAATGACAGAACCAAGCACCTTCAGAATTTTAAAATACTTTAAAAACTTTTTTTCCCTAATAGTTTTACTAAAAATGCCTCCCATGTGCCACATGTTTATATTCTATTCCCCAGGACTGTATTTGGATGAAGCAAAAGCTGAGAAAAGTCAAGTTCTGTTTACTTTCCCAGTTGAAGGCTTCTTCTGGGCCTAAAGGAGAAACTGGGGGAGGGAGGCAAAAATATGGAAAAAATTCCTCCCACCTATCTAGCATAGGGGCATTTTTATTAAAATATTGACAAAAATGTTGGGGGCAGCAGTTCTAGAAACATCCTTGGGAGCTACATGCACTTTCCCTACCTCTTTTTTGAACAAACAAAAAAGATTCCCTATAAATATAAAAGTGATGGTGCAATGAAAGGGATCAGCCTGAATCTCTCCCTCTGTGCTGATCTTTCCATTATTAATTTTAACTGATTATTGGCATATTGCTTAATGTGCTTGCCACACCTACCACAGTGTTTTTAAATATGTGAGAGGGGTTGTTCCCACATTGTCCACATGTTGGGAGAGGTTCTGGGGTCTTGCTAGATTCCTTGTGGGATATTCATGGGGGCAGAAACCTTGCTTCCTGGTTTTGTTTGGTACTAGTTGCAGTCATGTTGGGTGACTTGTTCACTTGACCATTTATAAAGTCCTTTATGCCCTAACTACTCATTAGAGGAAAGAAAGTTGTGAGGGGCTGATGCAGTTCTTGAAGCACAGTAATTGTGTGGGGAGAGGTACTGTTTTATACATTGATTGCTTGTATTTATGCATGCATGCATGCTTCTTTTACATGTGATGATTAACTGGTTTCACTACCTGCTTGAATATAGAAAATGAATTCCACATGTATAGTTATGGAGGAATGTGTTGGGGCTTGATGCATAACAAGGGTGGTGTCCATACCAGCCAGATTACTCTGGGAGCAGCCCAGAGTATTCTGGCCCCAGAGATGCCTCAGCTTCTCCCATTACCTGGGCCTCTCCATTATGATGCTAGGTACCTGTTCATATGCATATCCCACTGTGCTGCCTGTCATGGCTGCCATTGCAGCAAGTCACATGCAGACAGGACAAAAGCTATGTGTCATGGGACGTTATCAGACAAGGGAAATTGGAAGTATAATCCAATGGCAATCTGAATGCAATCATGGGTTTAACATTATTCCGTGATAGACTACCACACGCAACTTCGGGCAATGGGAAGTCAGTCCGAATGCAGTCATGGGGTTTCACATTATTGCGTGAGAGGTGATCACATGCAATTTCTGGCAATGGCAAGCTATTTTCGGGCAATGGGAAGTCAGTTCGAATGCAATTGAATTCACGTAAATTCGCTGAAGTAGTGAATTCACGTGAATGCATCCTGGCCCCACTTTCTTTTCATTCGAAATTAAGAGAAATTCCTCCCGTGTGATAAACTCCATCATGGCTTGAGATGGACAAATATGTCAGTTCTGATTTGTCATATACACTTTCTGGTATTCTGTTCAGCATTTACAATCTTGTAGGCCAGACTTACAATACCACAAATATTGAGATTCACTTTTACTCCACTGAGGTGAGTATCTGAAAACAGGTCTTTTGCAGGGGAGGGAGGAATGTTTTATTACATATTTTAATGTAAAAGATGCACATGTATTTGTGTTAATACTTTTCTGAAACACTTCAGTGAAAATACCAGGCAAGAATTGAACATGAATATTCGCAGGGAGTAAACCAAAGAAATCATTTATCCTCATATGCGAAAATGAAACAGCTGGGTATTTACATCCCTAGATGACATACAAATTGAAGATGCTGCTGGTTACTAGAGTTCTCAAATGACAAGCTCATATGTCTGAACCCAGTCGTTTGTGTCTGGTGTAAGGCAGCAGTGATGGGTGAGATCTCTTGTTCCTATTCTCCTTGGTTGACAGAAGACATCTTGCAAAGCAGTTATTCAAAAAGAAGCAAGTGAAAAAGGCAGGAGAAGTCTGCATCTGAGATGCATATACTCCAAGGTACAGAAGTCATCAAAATAAAAGGAATACAGATCTGCTGCATTCAGTTGATTCATTTTCTGGTTTCATGACATGCTGGGTGCTCACATTCAGGAATATCCAAATGTTAACCACAAACGTCTTAGCAAGGCTAAGTGGCTAGTCTTTTGGACACAAGCTGAAAAGACGGCAAGAACAATTGTAAGTGCCAGTACTATGACCAATATGCCCTAGACACATGCACAGAGCAAATCTTGTAAAACCAGGAGCACTGCAAAAACTCAACATGGGTCACAAATTTATGTATGTATTTATTTGTTTGTCTGTTTGTTTGCCATTCATTTAGTAAACCTATGGTTCTGCCTGATACCAGTTGTTTGCCATTCATTTAGTAAACCTATGGTTCTGCCTGATACCAGTTACTATCATGGTGCATTTTTATGATGCAGATTGCATCTCCCTTTTAATGCCTCATAGCCTGTGTGGAAAAAAAGTGAAGAGCTCCATCAGTGTGAACCTTGTCCTACTCTTTCAGCAATTTGTTCAGCAATTGCATGCTCCCCAGTACCCTGTGCTAAGCCAAAGAGCCAGAGCAGGCATGCTGTTGGTGTTCAGCCCACCCTGCTATACAGTAGCCTCCCTGCCCAAGTTGGTTAAAGTGGTCTCAGAGGTAGTTCTGGACAACTTCAGAACCTTGGTCATGGGGGATTTCAGCAACTAGGCCAAGGTGGTCCTGACAGGGCCTGCTGAAGAGTTCATGGCTACCATAACAGCCATCTCAGTACATGTTGGGTATAGCCTACAGCACCCATCTAAATATTAACCAGGGCTGACCCTGCTTAGCTTCCAAGACTGCACCTTTTTGTAGGGGAAACTGCAAAATAGGAATGGGGAATAATTTTTAACCCAAAGACTATGTTATGTCCAGCCGAACACATGAGGATGTGTTCAGAACACTTAACGCCCATCCTGTCTTTCTCACACACACAAACACACAGAGAGAGAGTCACGAAGAAAGAAAAATTTCCAGAGAAGGGAGATAATGGTTTTTAAAATTGCTGCTGTTCAGGATGAATGGCATCTTCCCTAACCAATCACACCATAACATGTATCAGTTCTAGAGAGAGCCAGTATGGCTTAAGTACTGGACAAGGACTTCTGGAGACAAGGCTTCAAATTCCCACTTGGCCATGGAAACCTACTGGGTAATATTCTCTCAGCCTCAGAAGAAAGCAATGGCAAACACCTTTTGAAGAAATCCTGCCAAGAAACCCCCGTGATAGGGTCCATCTTAGGGTCTCCACAAGTCAGAAGTAACTTGAAGGCACACAACAGTAACAAAAGCAACCACAAACTATAGATGGAATAGAGTGGGATGTTCATGGACAAAAAACATAATACCCCCCTTTCCTATGGTACTGAAAATAAATTGCAGCTTTTACCAACATGTTTCAAGCATGTTGAGTGGGGTTGATGAAAGCTGTTGTCCTAAACAGATGGAGGGAGCTCCGTTTGAGAAAGCTGGTCAGTGCATGGGTAGGTAGTGTTGTGAACCAAATCAACTGTGCCACTGTCTCACCTGAACTCCCTTCTCCTGAATCAGCACAGAATCCACTTCTTGTCAGTGTCAGCATCAGCAGTGAGGGAACACCAGCGCTTTCTATCATTGCGACCAGCTCTGGTGCAGGTGTTGTATGACTTGCCATGAAACACAAAGGGGAAGATACAGTCCATTTCTAATTACAGAGGGGAAAAAGAAGCACGTTAGACTGAAGGGGTTAACTTTCATGATTCTTCCCACATTATGTAAGCAGTGAAGATCTTGTACCATATCTGTCATTAAGCTCCCTGCACCCACATTTCGCTTAATCTTTCAGGCTGGCATTGAGCTATGCAGAGCTGGCAAAAATTCAACAGGTGCGGTTATCCCAGTGACATGCTTCATACACAGACCATAAATTTTTGCCTGATGCATCTGCAAAATACTTAATGCAAATTCGCAACCTCAAGAGCATGCAGTGAATACCCAGGCAGAAATGAAGTAGGTGCAGTTGTTACCCCAAACGCTTGATTAAATTTCTGCCTGAAATCTCTATTTGAGAGAAAGGGGATGTGGAAATGCAGACGGTTTATGTCTGGATTAGTTAAGACCCTTCACTCTTTCATCCATCCATCCACCCACCCACTCATTCATCCATTATCTATCCATCTGATTTCTTCATGCATTCATACTTTCATCCTGCTTTACAGATAAAACATTCTTACTCAAAGCAGTTCACATATATCAAATGGCCTTGCTGGACTGGAAACCAAGTCAACAAATGTTCAGAATTTGACTCATGGGAAGTGATGTAGTAAAGCAAGAGATACCAGGAACATTCACAAAGGTTCTAATCTTCAACAAGAAAGGATTTCTTGACACCAAGCCACTCTTTTTGTTAAAAGTATGTCACCTTCTATGAGGATAGAATTCAAAGGTATAGCTATGTTAATCTGGAAAATCAGTATGCAGAGGGATCTTGTAGCACCTTTGAGACCAACTGAAAGAAAGAAGCTGGTAACATGAGCTTTTGTATACTTGAGCCTACTTCCTCAGAGGCATGTTTGGAGTGGAGAATCCAAAGACAGACCTATATAAACTGGTTGTGTGTGAGAATACCAATACAAATTCAAAACTTTGTGGGTATGGAGATGAGGCAACAAGTTCAGTTTTAATAATGATGGCGTCATAGGGGGACAAAGGCAGGAGGAAGGGTGTTGCATAAAGCCAAGGAGAGTAGATAACCATATGAATGAGTATTGGGATGTAGTATGGAAACAGAGAGGAAATATGACGAATTGGTCAAGGGCACCCTCATGAGGATTGGCGTTAGATAATGTTGAAATGCATGTAATGTGCCAAGAAACCATTATGATCAGTCAGCTTAATTCATTGACTAAAACCTATACAATATTTGATTAACTGAGCAATAGCCTTATAAATAAAAACAGTCACTTTCTCTCTTGTTTATTTGTCCCTTCTGTTCTACTCACCATTGCATAATCTCCACTTCAAGCCAGTTTGGGAGTCTGGAGCAGTGGCACACCAGGCTTTTCCCTCATTTTGATCCACTGAAGTACAGCTTTCATACAATTTTCCTTTATAGGTGAAAGGAAATATACAGCCTGTCTCTGAATGGAAAAAAATGGAGCCAGAAAGACAAGTAAAATAAGCAGTTACATTCCAAAATTCCCAGACACCCTGAAAACTGTAGTTTGGAAATATACTTTATTTTCTGAATTCCTGTTTTGTTTATTGGTTGGTTTTTCATTTTAGATCAAGGTTGGTTCAAGCACTGAGAAGTTTTCCAGAAACTGCAATACGGTGGGTACTAGATGCAAACACACATGAATGTAGGAGGTGAGTGAATCCAGCTGTTTGCATTTAGACAGACAGAATCCTCTGTATTTAAACTGATCTTCCTAAATGTCTTTTAGCAGAAAATAATGCGATTTTAAATGTATTTTAATACAATATTTTGAACTGAGAATTGTGTTGGAACATCCAGTAAGTGCAAAGTCTGTGGGCCAGAAAATTTCAATCAATGTAATAATCCATGATGTGTTGATTGGATCTGTTCATACTGGAGTTCACAAAGACTTGAATCCTCAGGCATCCCAGTATAAGGAGCAGATATAGTTATGTCCAAGGCAGCCACCTGAAGATAGTAATGGGTAGCAAGAAGGTTGCCATTTTAATATTCTCATAGCCCCTGGATGCTCTGGAAGTCTGGGACATTGAAAAATTTTTAATGGTGGCTTCCCAGGCCTAGCCACTTAGTAGAGGGGCAATGAAGCTGGTGTCAGTGCTAGTGGATCTGTAACCCCTGCAGTTGCCTTTATAGGGTTCAGGTAAAGAATTTCTCCTTTTTGGTAAAACTGTGACAGTTAAACAAGTTTTAAAAAATCAGACATAGGACTCTATCATACAGGAGGTTTTCTGTGAGTAAATCGCCATGAAATCATCATAAATTGTGAAAGAAACATGATTGGGCTTCACATCCCCACACACTTCTCTTGTCAGTAAATCATCATGGAGGTGTCAAGCTCACTTCTCCAGTGAGTAAAGCGTCCTTGGAGCCACCATTTGGTATTAATGGCATCTTCCATTATTACCAAATGGCGACTCTATGACAATTTATTGACAGGAGAAGTGTGCCCTCATGCCTCTATGACAATTTATTGACAGGAGAAGTAAGCCCTGATGCCTCCATGACAATTTACTGATGGGAGAAGTGCACGGGGGTATGAACCCCGATCATGCTTCTTTCACAATTTATGATGATTTCATGCCTGTTTACTCACTGGAAGCCTCCTGTGTGATAAAGTCCAAAGTATAAGTCACCACTAGGTGGCAGCACAACATAGATGCTAGAGGAATAAACTACAGGTGCATGGAAAAAATCAGATCGATCATGACTCTTTTTATTGGGGGAGGTTTGAACTACTGGTAGTATTTTTCTCATCATTTCTATTTTTAAATGCTTGAGTTTCTGCACATCCACATTAACTCCATCTTTGCTGACCATGTTCAGCCACAGCTACTTTTCTTAGACTTTTGATTGAAAATAAACACAGAGAAATTAAATTCTCACTCATTCCTCTCTCCCACATTCAAATTTTGGTAGAATAAGGTGTAAAATGAACAAAAACAAAAAAATCTCAGCCAACCCTAGTATGTCAGAGTGGAGCAAGAACTGCCATTTACTAAGTCTCACCAATCAACTGAGAATTAATGTAGCCAAGCAAACTAGACACTGTGAGAAAATGATGTTGCAAGCCATCCAATATCAGATCTCTCCCAAAAAAAGATGTTGGTATAGGATTTTCATTGATAAAAACTGAAGAATAAGACCCAGAGAAAAGTAAATTCTCTCCCGTGCTAGTTTCTTACTTGTGATAGTACAAAGGAGCCATTTCTTGTCTATGTCATAGTTACTAGTAGTGGCACACCAGAGCTTCCCATCTCTTCGCCCATCTTCTGTGCAGCTGCTGTAATTCTTACCATTATAGATGAATGGAAAGACACACGTAGGTACTTCCTTACTTGTACCTGGTCCTGCAGGATGAGGAAGAAAGGATTATTGATGGACAGCAACAATCCTCTGGTCTCGATACCATGTCTTCTTCTCCTCTTAAGCTAGTCCACCCAGTCCATCTTAGAGAAGAAACAGATAATTCACAGATACCTGCTTATCATCTAATGACTGCACCACCAAGTGGTGACTCCCATGTATGAGTGAATTATCATTACACCAAAGTAAAAGGTTTCCATATCACCTCCATTGCAATGCTAGTGTTAATCCACACATTCCATTGCAAACCTGGGGATATGCCAGTAATGTGGTAAAGCATATATTTTGCATGCATAAGGTCTCAGGTTCAGTTCTCAGTATCTCCAGGTTAAAAAAAAACATAGTATTAATTAATGAGAAAAGTTTTTGTTGCAGACTATGGTGCAACACTGACCAGTCTAAGCAGAAAGTACTGGGCTAGAAGGATCAGAAATCTAACTCAGCACACGACGTATTATTTAGTTAGTTGGCTGGCCGATTAATTGACTGACAGATTTGTATTAGGTTTTTCTCCCAAAATTAGAATCCAAGGCAGTTTACAACATAGTTAATAATACAAGCACCAATAAAAGCACAAGAAGTTATAAATGTCACAGTACCATTAAATTAACAGTATTGTCTCATATGGATAAGGCGCAGCCATATGAGCAATATTGTTGGCATGAAATCAAGCAATGCACACTCATGTATGAAGTACACAAAGGTAACAGAATAGGAGTTGCTCATTATTTATTTCTGACATATTCCTATTTTTCACCCATACAGGGAAGCATAAAGTCTATTAAAATTCATATCATAACACATAAAACATAATAAACTTACACACAAAGACCTCCATCCAGAGTAACAGATTATATAAATAGTAACTGCATTTATTATCACAATGATGGTATTTTGTTTTGCATTGTAATATCCAGTTGTATTTAATAAGCATAAAGAAGTCACCACCCAATTACATCCACACAAGCAGAGAAGGCCCAACATAGCAGGTAGCAGAGACCTAGATGAGTAGAATGCAAGAAGTCCTGGTCCATTCTGATAGAACATAGAGATAAGAACAATTCTTAGTAGTTTGTATAATGCTCTGTCTCCCCTTAAACACATAGGCACACAGTCATTCCAACTGCAAACTCTTCTTGTTCTGATTGCCTGCTAGGGAGAGAATTGTAAACTGTTGAATTAAAAAACACAATTTCAAGATGTGGAGTAATGATGGGTCACTAACCCATTCAGAAACTTTCCAACAATACATCCTGAGGCTCCCTCTAGTGACTTCATCCCCATTTCCTTCTGCTGGATTTTGACTCCCTCACCTGAATCCTCCTGACAGAACCTCCATTTCTTGTCGGTATCATAGTTGCTGCTTGTGGCACACCACAGCTTCCCATTGCTCTGCCCATCTGTAGTGCAGTTTGTATAAATCCTGTCTTCATAGATGAATGGGAAGAAACAAGGTAGGCTCTTCACATTCGCATCAGGTCCTGAATTTTAAATACATCAGAGAGGGAAAGCATAGTCTTTAAGGCAGCAACATTAATTCAGCTTTGTTACCCTATTTGCTCATTCTCAGAGACATATATTGTAGAAGTCACAGGAACTTAGAAAGCTGTCCTATACTGATTCAGACTGTTGGTCTCTCTAGACCAGTATTGTTAACACTGACTGGTAATAACTGTCCATGGGGTTTCACCTTTTCCTAGCTTTACCTGTAAACACTCTGGATTGAAACAGGGACCTTTTGCAAAATGCTCATTCTGCTAATAAATTCTTGTATCTTTCATTATTTTTGCTTTAGATAAAGAATTATATTAAGCTTTTTAACGTATAGCATTTTTCACCTTTTTATACATTATTATTATGATTACCATCACTTATTTATTTATATAGTGCCATCAGTGTATATGGAGCTTTATGAATAAAAGAACAACAACAACAAAAACCAGCTAGCCCTGCCAAAGGTGTACAGCCCAAAACACACATGAAAACAGAGGAGTTTACCATACTGGGAAAAAAGATGGGAGCATAACATAATGATCCTGTCAAATGTTGTGCAATTTGGATTTTCCTGTGAATAAAAAGCGGCACCACAATTCCTCTTTATTCACGGGGTAATTGTGGGATATTTGAAACATCGTGTGATAATCTTTGCCAAACTGTCCAATATTGACGGGAGGATCCCTCTATGCTCCCATCTTTTTCCCCATTCTGATAAACTCCAGAGAGAGAGAGAGAGAGAGTGGAGATTATTGTGCCACCAATTCCCACCAGGATAGATGTGTATTGTAACCATAGCAGACAGACATGGGGCTTATTGGACAGCCCCATGGCCAGGCCATAGACAGCCTGTATCAAATCTGGGCTTCTTCCACAGCTCCCATTCTTGAAAAGCTGCAAGAGAAGTTCAGATTTGATACAGGCTGCCCACTGCCTAGCCACAAGGCTGTCCAATAAGATTCATCTGTTACAGTTACAACATGCATCTATCCCAGTGGGAACTGGCAGTGTGATCATCTCCAAAGAGGCAAAAAGAAAAAGGAATACAAATATAAAATTATGCAATACAATTGTAAAAACAAATTATCAAAATTATCAAAACACAAAGCAATATAATATAAAGCAAACATGCATATACATAACACCTCTCTAAAGCCCTCTCTTTAGTTCAAGGGTTAGGGCTGTATAGGCTGCAGGTCACATGCAGTCCTGCTTTAGCAATAAAACAATGTATAAGGTGTTGTTTCCCATTGAAGATCAGAGCATTTGTATTTTTACTATTAAAAATGCATGCCTTTTTCTCCTCCCACCTGTGATATTACAATACATCCATTTCTTGTCCACATCATAGTTGCTGCTGGTGGCACACCAGAATTTCCCATCAATCATGCCCTCTGTTGTGCACACATCATAAGAGGTGCCATTGAAGATGAATGGAAAGATGCAAGATGAGCCTTCTACATTTGGGTCTGGACCTGATTGAAAAAAGCAGAGGTGGGGACAAGGATTTATGGACCACCCAGAACATAGACATGATTCTATATTAAAGTATGATATCATGAGAGATTAACAGCCGTACATATTTCCTCTAGGGTGGGAGACATAAAATCCTAGTGGTAGGCAAGGAAACCAGCTAGGTGACCTTGGATGTATCACACACTCTCAGCCCCAAAAACCCTAGTGCTAGCCTACCTGTGACATTGCAATACACCCATTTTTTATCCACATCATAGCTGCTGGTGGTAGAACACCAGAATTTCCCATCACTCATGCCATCACTTGTGCACGTGCTGTAGGACTTGTCCTTGAAGGTGAAGGGGAAGATGCAAGATGGACTCTCCACCTCTGGAGCTGGTGCTGAATATTAAAAATAAAAAGAAGCCATGTACAAGGAAGATTGTATGGGTCATAGCAGGTGTCATTGTAGATAGATGTTGGAAAAGTTGCCTTTTTTTACTACAATTCCCAGAATCCCTCTGCAAGAGATGGCTGGGGAATCCTGGGAAATGAAGTCCAAAAAGTTCAAATTCTGGATTTTCTTTACACAAGGAAGAGATAGGAGATCAACAAATCCAAACCTTTACGTACATCATTCAATTTTGCTGCTTACAAGCTCCCAAATATTTTTGCCCCATCACCGTACTGCTACTGCTATCTCAACAAAGAAATCCCAGCTGGAGTCAAAACTGAAGGCCCCAAAGAAAAAAATTATATTGTGAAAAATGGATGAGGCACTGCTGCTGCCCTCTACTTTTCAACTACCTCTTTTAATTGAGGCCACTCATTTCCATTCAGCTCACTTCTTTAATAAACTAAAGCCCTTTCTTGTGTTCTATAATTATGCTCCTCTACAAGGAGAATATGAAACTGAAGCATGCCCCCAGCAGCACACTCATTGCTTCCTCTGCACCCTCAACATCTTTATGTTAAACTGGGAGGCTTATTGCTTGACAAAAGAAAGCCAACATGCAGTGAGAGAGAGGTGGCTTTCTCCTTGCCTTTTCTCATGCTGTTGTAGCATTTCCGTTCTCCTTCCAGAGGGAGATGGTTGTAAAACCATGCCTTTTGCCAAATGCATTTTTCCACTGTGACAAAAGATACACTTTTATGACAGTCTCCCTTGGTAAGAGAAAGGATGCAGAGAGATAAGGAGAAAGTTGCTTCTTCATGCTGCATGTCAGCTTTCTTTTGTCATGTGATAAGGCTCAGGGATTGCTTCAAAGGGATAAAGACTGAACAGGCAAATGTTTGTATAATTCAGAAATTCTGCTTTTCTCCATCTCATTATAGAGGGGTTATGATAATATGTTACACCTAAATGTGATCTATTGCTGACGTTTAGGTGTAGGAGGCATGTTTTCAGAAAAGCAAAGCAGGCAGCAAGGTGGCAGTAAAAGGTGCTTCCTGGTTAACATATAGAAGACGTAAATCAGAAAAGAAGACTCAAAAAAAGCTTCTATAACTTCACTAAAGCCATTGAGTTTAAAGCAGGGGTAGGCAACCTGTGGCCCATGGGCCGGCCGCAGCCCGGTCCTGCCGCCGATTGCCGCCGGGGCCTTTGGGGCCCTCGCGCGCAGGGGCAAGGGGGGCAATTGTCTATAGACGCCTCAGAAACATGCATTTATATTAACATTTTTTTAAAAATCAGCAAATTTTTTTGCATGTCCTCCACTTTTTTTTAAAAAAAGTGTCCACCATTTGAAAATGTTGTCCTACATTTGTCCCGGTTTATTTATTTCTTTAAATTTTTTAAAAATTATTAAATTATTTATTTTTTGGCTTTGGCCCCCCAGTTGTCTGAGGGACAGCAACCCGGCCCCCGGCTCAAAAAGATTGCCTACCCCTGCTTTAAAGTTAGGTCTTCTTGGTGCACATTGCTATTTCCTTCTCCTACCTCTTGACTCCTTTACCTGACTCTTGACAGAACTTCCCTTTGTTGTCAGCATCATAGCTGTCTGTGGTGGCACACCACAGTCTCCTGTCTCTCCGACCATCGGGTGTGCAGTTGTTGTAAACGTTTCCCTTGTAAAAGAATGGGAAGAAACAAGGTGGCTTTTCCATAACCTCACCAGGTCCTGTTGTTTGTTGGGGGGAAATGATGTTATTATTGTAAATATTACTATCACATGTCAATTATTAAACTATTTTTTTGTACAATCACTAGCAATATTATTCCAGTTGATGCCTATTTACATTATTCAGTTAGGAATTACTTATATTTCCTTAGAATTTTGTTCTTTCTTACAGGATCCTGAACCAGGGATATTAACCTTCATTAAGTTTCTTCTTTAAGGTAGCAATGAGTAATTTTAGCAGCTCTCTTCCTGTTGCAAGAGGTCTTTAAAAACCACACCTTTTTTGCAGACTATTTCCAGTGTGGAGCTTATCCAGAGAAAATTTCATACATGGCTGTTTTGCACAGAAAACAGCACTTTCTGCACATAGAATAACATCTCAACACTGAAATACCAATTCCTGTGTGGAGAAAATGCTGTTTTCTGTAAAAAATAAAGTATGTGTGAACTTTCTGCAGAATAAATCTTATATTAGTTATCTTAGCTTATATTCTATTAGTTTCTCCACAGGAAACTGTACTTTCTGCACAAGAATAGATATTTCTGCATTGAAATATTATTTTTCACACATAAAATGCTGTTTCCCTTGTAAAACAACTACATGCAAATTTTGCACAGAATAAGTCCTGAAGTGCAAAAATTTTTGTCCCAGGATTCTTCTTATCAAGTTTCTCAGCATTCGAACCATTTTTGGAATATTTCCAAATATTCTTTCCATCCCTATAGGCTCAACCTCAGAGAAAGGCAATGACAAATACCATCTGAACAAATCATACAAAGAAAACCCCATTATAGGTTCACCTTAGGAAACAACTCTGAAACAACTTGAACACACAACTTATCATTAATTCACAACTATTTACTTGTAGACTCTGTTTCCAAAAGATGCACTACCTCTCAACCCAGTTTCTTCCTCTTTCCCCTTTCTCCTTACCTAAAGGTTCACAATATGTCCACTCCAAGTCTGCATTATAGTTTGTGGTGAGAGAACACCAGGGCTTCTTGCCCCCCATTCCATCTGTTGTGCATGAGAAATAGCTCTTCTGGTTGTAGATGAAAGGAAACACACAAAAGCTCTTGGGGTTTGCATCTGGCCCTGAGTAGAGAAGGACAGTCAGAGTTCATGGAGGCCAAAGATAATAAGAAGCCAGTCATGCATAAGTAGCCAGCTATGGACTAGAACTAAGGGTCACAGTGCTTTCTCAGTTGGATTCACTGAGTATATAAAGGAGCAGCCATGACATCTGCATCTACCAAATGGTACAGACTGGGGACCATTCACAGCATATGATCATAACAGTAGATCCCACTTTAACTCCAATGACAATATCCTATCAAATCCTGGTTCAAAACCTTGTAGTTTGAGGAGACAGTAGTGCATTCTGGCAGAGAATTCTAAATGTTCTTCCCTTAAATGCAAATTTCAGGATTGCATGGGATTCTGTTAGTACTATAATAGTGTAGTATAAATGGCTCATTTCTCCACTTTCTCATGCTGAATGACTCCACAGCCAATCAGAAGCTTGTCACCAGATTCTGGTAGGTCCCTTCAAAACACATTCCTCCCTATCAAATAATTGTAAGAGCCACCATGAATCTCATTCAGGAGAAAGGTTGTATATTAGTTAATTAATTAATTAATCTCGCCCTTCAAAAAAAATTACTCAAGCTACCTATCTCTAGCTACAATAAAAATACAATTGGTAAACAGTTTTGATCATTCTGTTGCCTATTCCTCTCCATGATGGTAGAGACAATTTCACAGTTGCATAAAATTTAAAAATATATGCAATTACATGAAGAAGCAACGGGAAACAAATGTAGAAACAGAATCCTGTTGCTTAGTCCCAACTAGGAAAAGCACCCTGAATCATTTGCTAAATGGTGAATCAATATCTAAGTAAATCTGATTCATTCAATGGGTCTATTTCAGTCAGGACTAACAATACGTTTCTGGCAGTACACTTATTCCTTTCTCACTTCATTCTATCCACAACCCATTTCATTCTAACTTTTCAGTAATTATGGACTCCCTTTCTCCAAAATTAAAGGAAAAGCACATGCTACTTTCTTACCTGTGACATTGCAGTACACCCATTTCCTATCCACATCATAGTTGTTGGAGTTGGCACACCACAGTTTCCCATCACTCATGCCTTCTGTTGTGCATGTATTGTAGGAAACACCCTTGTAGATAAATGGGAGAGCACAAAGTGGATTCTCTACCATTGGACCTGTTTCTGTATTTTAAAATGAAAAAGAAGCTGGAAGTAAAGTTTTATGAGTTACCCATAGTTGTGCTACCTATAGACATGGAAGCTGTCATATTGGATTCTACACAGAGATAACATAGTACCACCAGATGTCAAACAGCACAAACAACATGCAAGGAGTCATGGAAGTTGTTGCTAGGGTCCCATTCCTTACAGAATTTCAATTTCTTCTCAACATCATAGTTTATGGTGATATCACACCACAACTTTCCTTCGCTCTGCCCATCTGTGGCACAGTTCGTGTAAATCCTGCCTTCATAGATGAAGGAATATATACCACAATCTTATTAGGTCCTGAGGTTTTTTTAATAACAAAAAATAATAAAAGCCAAGACAGAAAGATAATTATTTCTTCATAAATATTTTGATGTAGATATTTTGCACCTGAAGTTCCCAAACACAAATATTATTGGAAGGTTTACAAGGTCCACCAAAAAGTAGCCAAGAACTTTGTTGTCTCTTTCAAACAAGAACAAAACAGCAACAAGAAAAGCCCCGCTCCACATAAATACATCTAGAACTAGTGCCACCTAGGGAAATAAATTTTCATGTATTTTATTCTTGCATACAAGAATCTTTAGGCCATACATTCCAAGTTTTGTACACAAGAAAAGAAACTTAAAGTTGTAGAGGAAAGGAAAAATGCACAGTTCCTTAGGATCTATATATTTCCCTCTTAAGCTGAGGAAGGAAAGCAAAGACCAAGGCATATTGGCATGGCCAGCATGAAGCATAATGTTTTCTAGTGCAGAGGTTAGGCTTATATGTGCTCCAATTTCTTTCATTCATTTAAAAAAATCAAAGGTGTCTCATACATCTCACAAGCATCTCTTGCATTGTGAACAATTTGCATTCTGTGTCATGTCACAAATTCAATTCCTGGTCCTAGATCCCATTAGATATTTTCCTCTCTAGACACAAATGCATATTGTCAAAGTATAAGATAGGGTAAATAACAAAGATGGAGTAAAGGGCATGAGCCATGCATATTAACATTGCTATGACACTGGGCAGCTCATAACCATTTCCTGTATTGCTATGTACTGTATATGCATTATCCTACTTGAGAGTATGTATTTTCCCTGGAAAATGATTAACCATCCATTATGAAGCCAAGCCCTCCCTCCAGTCCATCTGCCTTGGTCCAGGCCTCGGAGGTAGAGAAGAACTGCTGGACCTCTTACCCTTTCCCTCCACCACTCCCTTCTCCTTCTGTGTCATGTCTTTTTAGATTGTAAGCCCAAGGGCAGGGAACCGTCTAACTAAAAAGATTGTATGTACAGCGCTGTGTAAATTTACAGCGATTCATAAATAAAGGTTAATAATAATAATAATAATAATAATATAGAGATGTTAGAGGAATTCAGTCATTGTAATTCCACATATGGTAAGATGAAATTCATATATATTGCCAATGGATTGAGCAGAATTTCAGGCCGAAACAGACTGAAAGAGCCGGATGTGCACAGCGGCAACAACATGCCAAAACAAAACCTTATTTAAATGTGTACTTAAATGTGAATAGTCACACAGATTTATTTCTATGGAGCAATACATGAAAGGACATTGAATAGGAGCACATTGATTTGCTAATCCTTACGGTCAACTGATCATCTGTGAGAGTAACCAGAAGTTTTGTCTTCTACTACCTGTATGGCATATTCCAGACCATTTCTGCTTCTGCCCTTCTAGACATTCTTGGGATGAAGATCCAATTTGTCATCATGCAGTTTCCTTCAAATGTGAACCCATTCAAACTCTTTTTCAGCCAGAATCTTCCTCTATCTGAAAATCTATAGAGTAATCCTCCTCAAATACTAGTGGACTATATTGTTTCACAGGATTCTATTGAATGAGCTTACTTTTTTTGAGTTCCAACTAAAATAAACACTTTGATCAATATTTCTGAAACATGCACAGACTTATAACTTTAGTATTTCTAAATTTTAGATCCAGTGTAGAAATATTTTATAATTTTAGTTCCAAAATACTTGGGGCCTAAGAGTAAGTTCATACATGAATTAGCATTTGCTGACTTCTTGCCATTTCATCAGGACTAGGCCAAACAAATAATAAACAGTACATCATCAATGCAGAAACATTTTACACCTGTTCCCCTCCATACCACTTTGCATTCCCATTTGATAATAGGTGGTGGAAACTTGTCTGAAGCAGTTTCGTTGCTGTTCATTCTGGACCCCACTCCTTTTTAAATCTGCAAAAACAATTCTTCTGCTCCCCTCCTACCTGTGACATTACAAGGCATCCATTTCTTGTCCACATCATAGTTGCTGGTAGTGGCACACCAGAGTGTCCCATTACTCATCCCCTCACGTGTGCACATGCTGTATGACTTGCCTTTGTAGATAAAGGGGAAGATGCAAGATGGACTCTTCACCTCTGGCTCTGGCCTCGAATCTTAAAAAGAAGGCACATATATATGATTTGTGTATAAAACAGAAGGAGATATCATTTTGCATTACTCAAAGATACCATGACAGTACAAGCAATAGCTCCTAATATAAGATCTATGGAAGATGAATTCTCAAATCTAAACATTTATGTACCCTTATCCTATCTCCTTTTGGTGGCACCCCAAAACATTTCATTTATCCTCCCATCTGTAGTGCCACTGAGGTAAACTGTATCCTTATAAAGGTTGGGGCCATACTGGGCCTTCTCAGCAGCTCCCCTGGCCTTGGGCAATGGACACATGGGACCCAGAAGGTGGCTAGCCACCCAACCCCAGCCTTCAAAGTCCCATGTGGCCATTGCTACGCAGTCGCTGCCACCCACCCACCTTCCGAGTCCCGCATGGCCATTGCCATATACTATCCCAATGGATGATAACCCCCTCTGGAGTGTCACCTGATGTGTCTGTACCACCGGAACCGCCCACCCCAGTTATGCCACTGGTTTAGAGTGGCATGAGGTTTTTTTTATTTTTAACATGATCAATGAGGTTATATTGTTTTAATCTTGTTTTAATTGTACTGTTATTTAATTCTTTGTTTCACTTTTCTATAAATAATGTTTTAATTACATCTTGCTTTTTACATGCTGCAGCCTGCCTTGGGTCATGCATAAGGAGGAAGGTGGGATATAAATCAGATCAAGTAAATAGTAAACCTTTGCACTTTTGGCACCTGAATCATAAAAAAAACACATTAGCATCCATTCTATTAGGTGGAAGGTATGAGAAATTCTTTGGAAGTTTGTAATCTTCTCTTATCTTGTTGGCAGTAGTGGTGATTACCTTTTAGTTATTTATTCAGCCAACTCACAACACCACCTCGTGGTAGCAAGTAAACCTTCCTCTGGCCAACCCCTTCGCAAATCAGAATTCCCACATGCAAATAAAGTTCCATATTGGAAGGCACAGACCTATTGTCACAACATCTTGGACTTCACAATGAAAGCCAAAACAGCATTCTGCCTCTCTTGCCACAGAGATTGTTCCTAACTCTCTCCACTATCTCCTACCTTTTCAGAAGGGCGGTATACAAATAAAATTTTATTATTATTATTATTATTATTATTATTATTATTATTATTACCTGAAGGTTCACAGTATGTCCATTGCAAATCAGCATCATAGTTGTCAGTAAGAGAGCACCAGGGCTTCTTGTTAGAAATCCCATCTGTCGTGCATGATGAGTAGGATTTATGGTTATAGATGAAAGGAAATGCACAGGGTCCTTTGGGATTGGCATCTAGTCCTAAACAGAGTGGAGTAAAAGACAGAGACATTCACACAGTGTTAGAAAAACAGCACTATGAGAAGAAAGAGAGATAGTGGATAGGATGTTGAGCTAAGTTGCTGAATCCCATCTCCAAAATTAATTCAGTAGGCATGCAGTTTAGCTTCCCACAGTTTATCTCCTTTATCACTTCTCTTCTCAAGTGAGCAGAGAGCCAGTAAGGTAGAGTGATTTGAATGTTGGACTAGAACTCCAGGAGACAAGGATTTGAATCCCTGCTTAGTCATGGATACCCTAAGAAGTAATACTTTCTCGTCCTCAAAAGAAGGCAATGGCAAACCTCCTCTGAATAAATCATGACAAGAAAACCCAATAACACTGCCATAGTTCATAGAATCATGGAGCTGGAAGGAGTCTTAGCAAGTCCAACCCCCAGCTGAATGCAGAATCTCCAGCTACAGTACCTAAGTGGGTAGCTATCTGGGCTCTTTTTGAAGACTGGAGAACCCACCACCTCTCTAGGCAACCACTGTCAATAAATTTAATAAAAATCTACCATCCTGCAACTTAAAACCATTAGATCTGGTAAAACCATTAGACCTGGTCCTCCTCTCTGGGGCAGCAGAGAACAGATCTGCACCCTCCTCTCTGTGATATTTAAAGAGTGCAATTGTGCCACCTCTCACTCTTCTCTTTATCAAACTGAACATGTCCAGCTCCTTCAACATTTCCTTGTATTATTTGTGCTCCATACCTCTTATCTTCTTTGTTACCCTTCTCAGAACCTGCTCCAACTTGTCTATATCTTTCTTAAAATGTGGCACCCAGAAGTACTCCAGTGAGGAATATAGTGGGGATATTATTTCCCTTAATTTGGAAACTGTGCTTCTATTAATGTAGGCTAAAATAGCATTCACTCTCTTTGCTCCAGCATCACATGCATAGACCAAACCTTAGGCCATATTCCTCATCCCACTGACATGGAAACCACCAGCTGTGGCTGCACACTCTTCTTTTTTTAATCCTTTATTGCAGTTCTCCCTTCCTCTCTGGTTGCCTCTGTATCTACACCTAAGCTAGAAAAAGTTTGCCCTCTCAGAGATTTCTGAACTGCACCTTCCATCACCATTTGCCATTAGCTTTGATGGCTAGGGCTG
The DNA here is from genome assembly GCA_023333645.1 of Sceloporus occidentalis. NCBI lineage: Eukaryota > Metazoa > Chordata > Lepidosauria > Squamata > Phrynosomatidae > Sceloporus > Sceloporus occidentalis. The sequence goes on from JALMGF010000265.1 coordinate 465,606, forward strand.
ATGGGAGTTGTAATCCAATAACATCTAAAGGGCACATTTCTCCCACCCACGACATAAAGATTATGCTACAGAGCTTCATCCTACAGTTGTGCTCATTTATGGATGACTTCATCTTGTCTTAATGATTTTTTTAAGTAATGTTCCAAGGTCCAGATTTCTATATGTACATTTATCCACTGTTTCTTCCTTTCTAGAGTACCGGTAATTACAGAAGTCATCATTCACCACCAGTTCTCTTACTGGTGTCAGCACAGTAGCTCCATTTATCATCCCTGTCGTAGTTTCTTGTGGTGGCACACCAGAATCCTCCTTTCTCCTCTTCAGTACAGGTGTAATATGTACGGTTCTTGTAGATGAAGGGGAAAATACAGGGTTTACCTCCTGAGTTTCCTCCATGCTCTGAATAAATGGAGAATAACGGTTTCAGTAAAGAGAAAAGTGAATATGTATAACAGTAGGCTTAAAAAGTAGATATGTTACAATTTGTGTGTACTTACTCCAATCCATTGACAAACCCCTTGACTTCTTTAATTATTCTAATATATAGTAATTCTAGAATTTATCAAGTAAGCATACTTGTAGAAATTACAAACAGAAGCTAATGCCTAGTCTTCTTTATGGTGCCAGTTCTGTATGAACCGGACACAATCTTGCTCAGCAGTAATGGGCAAGTTGTAAAGACATCATATGCATGGTTATGCATTGCCTACAGAGTATATTTTTAGCACAGTTCTGACCTACCTACCTTGGACAGAACAGTGCTTCCATTGGCCATCCTCATCATAGTTGGCAGTTGTACCACACCACAGTTGCTCATCAATAGCCCCATCCTTGGTACATGATGAGTACGATTTCCCATCAAAAACAAAGGGGAAGACACAAGATGGAAAATCTGAAAAGAAAGTGTGGGAAATTAGGGATGAAATTAATGTGGGATAAGCCAGGAATAAGGGCACCATGAAATTCTGAAATTCTACTAATCTGTTGTTGGGTGGTGATAGAGAATAGGATAGGAAAGACCCAATTCAACCCTGTTTCTCTTCCTCATCAATTAAGAAATGAAATTCAAGCATTTTAGACAATAACTGCAGCTCTCCCTGTTGGGTAAGGTTTTGGAATTATATGAGCATCATCCACTTGCATACACTCTTCTCAATTCAACCCATGATGTGCTTAGATAAATTTTCTCCTGTTTGCATGTATTACCTTTCCTGAAAGTTACAAGAACTGTGGAGGCCACAAGCTCTCTCTTGCTATCTATTATCTATCAGTTGTTTGGTAGGTTGTTTCTCAAGATGTACAATTTCAACAAAACTTTAATATCCCTTCAGCTGCATCCCAGCACTGTAGTCAGATGTGGCTCTTTTCCCTTGAGTCATGGACCAGTAAAAGCTCTGTTAATATCTGCCACAAGAGTGGAGTTTCCCTTTACTTGAAATAAGGAACCCTCTGCTTGGATGAAACTTCCTAAGGATAACAGACCCAATACAATCAAGCAGATGTGAGAAATCAATAACTTCAAATGAACTAATGAAACCTGTAACATATACAGTTTCAACTATAGTAAACATATATATTTAAAAGAAAGGTAACCTATAGTATAAATTAAATGTGCATTAGAAAATCCAAGGTAGGTTGATTTTTCAGCTGAAATGTATTAAGCTGATTTCAAATCCATTTATTTTATTTAGTTTATTACATATCTTTCCCATGTTCCAGCCCACACCTGCCACACAACGTATGGTAAAAGGCAACCATCACAACACTCTGATTTTTCTCCACCCTTATCGATATGAGGCCACTGAAATCAAATGAGCTTCTTGTGTTTCATTTATTTCTGATTCGTTTTAATGGGTCTGTTCAAGAATTACTGAGTTTGCTCCCAGTATAGACTGTGCTCAATAAAACAGGTCCTTACAATAGTTTTAAAAACCTTATCCACCCAACCATTTTCTAAAACCATTTCCTAAACCTACTTCAGCAGCATAAAAATGATGAACAGTGTCCTTCCCACCTTTCATCAAAACTTTAGCAAAGTAAATAGAAGTTGAATTTCATTGGCTGAGTGTAAAAAGACAAAACAAACTGGAAAGAAATTAGAAGAGTCTCTCAGGAGAAAAAAAAGGCAAACCAAATTCCAAAGAGTAACTTTGATGAACAAACAGAAATTCAAACTGAAACTATCAATAGCTAAACATTCTAAAACCTGAGTGGATGGTCAACCCCATCAGTTTTGAGTTTTCCCAGATTTGAATTGCTTTTTAAAACATAAATCAAGTTCTTTCTACCCTATGTATGAAGACATGTTCAAAGGCTGGTATCCTAAATGACACTTTCACCCAACCCTATGGGAACTCCAGGTCATACCAATAATATTTTTTTCATTCTCCTGCCATAGACCAACCAGGTACAAGCTTGGGGTCACCTCATGAGTGCATAAGCCTTGAGGAAAACATATCCAGCCCCCCCCCTCCATTGTTGTTTTCTGAAGTCATCGCCTAAAAATCTAAGACCCTCCTTTGGCATTAATGTTACCTTTGCCATCTGCGTGGGTTTGTTGGAAATTGCAGACAAATGTCAGGAGAGCTAGGAAACCAAACATCTCACTTTAGCTTGCTAGTAAGTCTGTAGGATATGAATGATTACATGTTCCCCTTGCTATATAATCTCTGTTTGGCCTCTCCCCACATCACTTTCCCAGCTCAAGTGAACATTTCCTTCATCCTGGAGGAACCACAGCAAAAATGTTACCTCCTTTTTCTCTCCAGGAGAGCTGCCATGGCTGGTTGCCATTTTCTTCCAAAGCTAGCAGGTCACCACAGCCTGGTGGTTGTGTATGGAATGGTGGGAAGGACTGAGCTTTCTGAATTTTCCACTGGTTACTGTGAAACATTCTTTAACTAGCTTTTACCAACCATAGCTTGGACTCCAGCACTTATTATAATAAGCCACAGTAACCCATAGTTAGTGGTGAGGGGAGTTGTGGTTCAAAAACAGCAGGGGGATTGAGACTGGTTATGGAAGTTCTGGGCAGATTCCATTTCCCTAAGATCTACCTTTTACTCTTCCAGGGCCATTATGTGATGCCAAGCATCCTACGTTTTATGTCATTAAACTGAGTTATACTGCTGTATACAAGATTATCTAAATAATGCCACTTCATCTTTGAATAACTACAGCTATCTGTAGACATGATGACACTTGAGTAAAGATTATTCTTCTGAGTATTTCAGAAAGACAGGGCAAAGCTCAGCCCTCCATTCATAGACCCCTTGTTAGTGGGAAAGCAAATCTGCTCTGGGTTTCAGTCTGAATTTTTAAAGGAGCTACCCAAAATTCTAGAGATTAAGAGTCTCTCAGAAGGAAAGTGGCAACCCAAATTCAGCAGAAACTTGGATGAATAAACAGGAATTCAAACTCTGCACCATGAATAGTTCCTTTGAAGTTCTGACAAAAACCAAAGTAGATTCACTGCCCCACTGATATGGAAGCCAGCAGCCTCCATTGTCATTCATTCATTTCAATGATATGCAACAAATATCAATCCATTCACGTCAATAAAGCCACTCAGTGTCCATGCATTGTTCAGTGATGAGCAATTTTTACAGGCAAATGTCATCCATAAGGTTCTTTGAAAGTATTAGAAAGCAAGCAGGATCATATCAGCGTCCCTACTTCCAAACTTCCAATCTGTTAGCTGTGCCTGAATGTGAAGAATCTTCTTCCAGACAATATGTATTTCTGTCAATCAGCATTCCTTAACCAGATGCCTTTCAAATGCTTTGGAAGTGATTGCTCATAGCTCTGACATCACTGGAGCAGTGAATCCACTTCAGAATGTAACCTGAATTTTAACAGACGTATGCAAACCAGCTGCCCAAACATCCTCTATATATTTAGCCTACACGGTTAACAGTCCATGCAGAAAGGGATAACAAATATACATAAAGATGGCATAAAGGAAGCATGATGCCTCCATTTTTAATGTCAAGGACACACTGTATTCAGGCCCTGCTACTTTGCCAGCCTATGCCACCAGTGTTCTCTTCATATGGCAAGCTTGACAGACTGCAACCTATGCTTTAAGGATGCCATCCACACTGCAGCTCTCAGACAGCAAACCCCAAAAACCAATCCCATATCACCATAGCATTTATGACACCCTAGACTCAGAACTTGCTCCTTAATCTGGCAAATTACATCCAGTATGAAGACCCCATTCACACTGATAGATTGCTTCTTTGAAATTTGACTTTTGCTTGGCTTTGACTGCACAATCATTTATGAACTATTGAAACTGACAGCCAGTTCCCTTAGGGTTGCCATAACCCGGCTGCAACCGGGGTTTTCCCGGTTTTGGCGGCACCTGCCCGGTCACGGCACGGGTGCAGCCAAAAACCAGGAAAAGCCTGGTTACAGCGGGGTTGCTAGGCAACCCTGGGGACTCGCTGCCCTCCTCCTCCTCCACCGTGCATGGCCGCGCGGAGGAAAAGGATGGCAGCGAGGCCTAGGGCGGAGGAGGCTGCAGGGAGGCGGTGCCTCTTGGGCGCAGCCGCGCCAACCTCCCCGCCTCCCTGCAGCCTCCCCGCCTCCTTCCTGGTCTCCGCAGGGGCCAAGAAGGAGGCGAAGCCCTGGCCATCGCCGACGCTGTCCCCGCCTCCTTCCTGGTCCCTGCGGGGGCCAGGAACAAGGTGAGGCCTCTGCCATCGCCGGCGCTCTCCCCGCCTCCTTCCTGGTCTCTGCGGGGGCCAGGAAGGAGGCTAAGCCCCGACGATGGCTGGCGCTCTCCTCGCCTCCTTCCTGGTCTCCGCGGGGGCCAGAAAGGAAGCGAAGCCCTGGCAATGGCCGGCGCTCTCCTCGTCTCCTTCCTGGTCCCTGCAGGGGCCAGGAAGGAGGCGAGGCCCCGGCCATCGCCGGCGCTCTCCCCGCCTCCTTCCTGGTCCCTGCGGGGGCCAGGAAGGAGGCAAAGCCCCGACGATGGCCGGCGTTCTCCCCGCCTCCTTCCTGGTCCCTGCGGGGGCCAGGAACAAGGTGAGGCCCCAGCCATCGCCGGCGCTCTCCCCGCCTCCTTCCTGGTCTCCGCGGGGGCCAGGAAGGAGGCGAAGCCCCGACGATGGCCGGCGCTCTCCTCACCTTCTTCCTGGTCCCTGCGGGGGCCAGGAATGAGGCGAGGCCCCGGCCATCGCCGGCGCTCTCCTCGCCTCCTTCCTGGTCCCTGCGGGGGCCAGGAACAAGGCGAGGCCCCGATCCTGGCCTCCGATCGCGGCGAGCCCCGGGGCCCAGGTGGGGAGGGAAAGCCTCCTTAAGTGGAGGCTTTCCCTCGCCGCTTGGCTTCCGCTCCCCTCCGCAATCACGAGGGGAAATGTAGGACAAAATTTTCAAATGTAGGACACATTTTGTGTGTCCTACATTTGAAAATTTTGTCCTACATTTTCCCGGTTTGGAGGTCCGGCACTATGGCAACCCTAAGTTCCTTCCACATCAGATGGAAAAACACAGAGTTTAGGGGAAAATGAAGCTAAAAAAACTATGATTTTATTGGAACAATATGTAAAACACTAAAACAAGAACTAAAACCTGCTGTGAGGCTTATTCTTGCCTGTAAGCCACACTTTGTAAGTTAATAGGTAAAACTGGGCTTGAAAACTGCAATTCCCAAAATAATACAAAACTATAACAATTCCTCTGCGTCTCACACCATGTATGGAAACGAGTACACACAATATTATTATAGTTACAGAGTGCACAAACAGAGGCTTGGTTGAAAAGGGATATACAGTATGCCCAAAACAGATAAAAGTGTCAAAAAGACCAATGCAGTTGTCATTCAGACCATGCGGTTTCTGTGTTTGTAGTGTGTACATCCAAAACAATTCCCTGTGCCGGAGTTTTCTTTCAAGATGTAATCCAGTTCCCGGGACTGGTCTGCTGTTCTATAAGTATTTCAAATGTTTGCCTTCTTTTTTTTGTTAATTGTGGCAGGGACTGTTATTACTTACAGGATCGCACCCACTGCAGAATGATTTTTGATGAGATCTAACAGGTGTATTTGTTTTTGGTTTGCAAAAGGATTTAAATTTTCCCTTTGCAAAACAGCATCAGAGCTGACAAGTACTTGTGGGACACCCCAGCCTTAGGTAAGTTGGAAAGCAATTGGTTACACACAAAATAGCTTTTATTGTAATCCATATTTTTTCAAATTTTGCCTAAATTTTTCAGGCACGGCTCTAGGTCTTAGTTGACCTTCCACTTACCAAAAGGACAGGTGGTTCCCACATGCTCTACCTGACAAAGTGGCTTAAGTAGGTACCTACACATTTACTATTTTCCAGCTATATGGTCTTCTTTATGCTGCACAGTGTTTGATTTTCACTTATTTTATTTCCACAGTTCTTTGGACCACTGATGAAGACAACTGTCGAAACGTGTTTGGTGTTTTTTTGAAATTTTTTGACACTTTTATCTGTTTTGGGCATACTGTATATCCCTTTTCAACCAAGCCTCTGTTTGTGCACTCTGTAACTATAATAATATTGTGTGTACTCGTTTCCATACATGGTGTGAGACGCAGAGGAATTGTTATAGTTTTGTATTATTTTGGGAATTGCAGTTTTCAAGCCCAGTTTTACCTATTAACTTACAAAGTGTGGCTTACAGGCAAGAATAAGCCTCACAGCAGGTTTTAGTTCTTGTTTTAGTGTTTTACATATTGTTCCAATAAAATCATAGTTTTTTTAGCTTCATTTTCCCCTAAACTCTGTGTTTTTCCATTTGCTTCTTGGTTTAGGGTATCACCTCCCAGTTTCTCTTCCTTCCACATCAGAGCCTGGCTATCTGGACTAGCTGGATTGGCTGAGTAGTGTCCTCAACAAACTCTTATCCCCAAGACAATTTTACCACTGGTGCTTCAAATTTTCTAAATACGCTTGGTTTATCACCAGTTTAGTATGGGCTTTGGTTCTTTTGCACTTGTATCAATGAATGAGATTAATCTCAAGCAATTTCAACTCAACTAGTTTGCAGATTAGACAGAATACAGAATGGCCAAAGAAGGAAAAATATAAATCTTTGTCTCTGAAGCCTTTGAAATTCCTCTGACTATCAGAGGCTAATAAATACATCAGCCATTTAGAAGGGAAGCTGTACAGAAAACAAAACAAAACAAAAGGTCACTTCCACACTTCGTTCCACCCAGCTGGATCTCTATTCACCCAGCTACATTGACAAATGAGCTTTTGAAATTCCATTTCTCCCACTTCCTCCCCATTACCAATATGTTTACAGGTGGCTCTGGACTGAATGTGTGGTGGAACACTTGAAGTCCTCAAAATTATGGGACTCTCTGAAGAATGCTGACCCTGAGCAAATGCTCCGAGGCCTGAATCCAACTACTAATCCTAAACAGAGTAGAACTACTGAATAATCGGATGAATGGTAATTCAACACTAGGGTTGCCAGGTTGGATATGGGACAGGGCTCCTGTAACTTTAATTCTGAACAGATCATGGAGCAGAATGAGATACCATAAAGCAGTGGTCCCCAAACTGTGCTCTTTATGGGATTTTGGACTTCGGCTCCCAAAATCCCAGACTACAGACCAACATGGTTGAGGCTTCTGGGAGCTGAAGTCCAAAATATCTTAAAGGGCACGGTTTGGGGACCACTGCCATAAAGTTTTGTCAAGTGGAGCTGACAAAATCTGCTGAACAAAGAGAAAGTAGAGTAACCACACCTGCAGAAGAAAAAGCAGGTGGAGGAGAAGGAACAAATTGCTGGAATGGTAGCACCACTTCTGCAAACTGTGCTCACAATGAATGGTTCTTTCATCCAGTGCTAAAGAAGCTCTGAAAAATATAACCTATCACTTCTTCCAATACCAACCAGACCAAGAAGCATAAATATCTGTTAGACCTGCCTCTGTCTCCTGACATATTAGTCAATATGAAAGCTTGCGGTTTGAATTAGCACTTTATTAATATGAAACATTTCAATCAATCAGCTGATTCATTAATTTGCATGCCACCTTTCTCTCAGAGTGGGACCCATGGTGGCTCACAAAAAGAACCAATTTAAAAACTCACAATAAAATATTAAGAACCATTTAAAATCATCACATTAAAACTATATAAAATCTTAGCTATGCTCTTAAACTGGCAGGTTTTTGATCATTAGAGAGGCATTTCCAAATATGTCATCTCAAACTCCACTTTTAAAAATACATTTAGAGACTTATTTGAACCTGAAATTATGTCATTGTGTATTATTAAATTCAAATCTGCACATTTGTCTTGTGTGGATCACACAAATTGATTCATAAAAATCAAATTCATTGAGCTCCCATAGTCCAAAATATAGAAACACAGGAGAGCAGGATGGCAAACAGCTTACCAAAGAACAGTTTAGCTAATAACTGTAAGCAACCTGTTATTATTTTTAAGATGACCATTGATCATTGTTCTTCATCAGTTAGTACACTTCTGATTGATAATTCCTCAGGGGATTCAATCGCATAGAGGAGTCAGTGATCTCATTTTGGCTGATCATTTCAGAGGATCTAGTCCCCCTGCCTAGTCTTGGTGGGCTAAAGTGCATGATGCCATAAAATGTAGCTTGGGAGATGCAGTTTTTATAGAATGCAAAGTGAAGACTTCTGAGGACCATAAAGGTGGGTGGTGAGCCCCTCAGATTAGGCAAAGAAGGAAAATCTGACCCTCTCCCTTTTTTCCCCTAGGATAATACAGTCAACTGAATTGCTCCAAGGCAAGTCTTACCTTGCCCATCCCTCTCCTATGACTATGATTATGGTTGCCAAATATTCAGTAAACTCCTCCTTTCCTTATTCTATGACACAGACTCGGGACTGGACAGGCAGAATCCAGAAGCCTGGATTGACTGATGACCTAGGACCCTGTCCCTCCAGAGACCAACTACACCTCTCACCCTTGAATAGGGCTACAGCTAATAGCCCTAACTTGGATCACTTCTCCAATCCTCAGCAAACTGACTTTTAGTTTCCTGGGCTTAATTCCAACTATAAACAAAGGATTGGATTACAACATTTCATTTCATTCAAACAAACATATGGATGGGGGCATACAAACATTGTGTGTATGGTGTTAATGTGAGCAACAGTGGATGCATTCTGCATCTCTCAGATATGGATCATCACAAGCCTCAGTGTAGATTTAAGCAAATGAAAACAGAACACAGGATTCTGTGGTATGCTCTAGATATTTATTGATTCAACAGCAAAGCAGAAAACAACAACATAAATCATATACTAAGCTCAATTTGGTGAAACTGGGAGTCGGCACCTTGATTCTAAGGACAATTGAATCCATTAGACTGTTTGACAAATGTTAGAAGTAGTAACAAGGGGTCAAGGTTCGTGGTGGGCTATTATTGAAACATAGGATGCAACTATTTATGTCACACCGGAATAGTGGTGCATCCTTGATGCGTCCCCAGGCTTCGTTCACATTCTCTATTTGGTTTGCATCATCTGGATAGATTGTTTCAAATACAAAAGCCCTCAAATCTCTCTCAAACGTATTAAAAAGAAAATTGACCATGTCGACAATGCTACCCTTGTCATTTGGATTGAGGCACCGGTCTATACAGGGGGAGAAATGGGTGAAGAAAATCAGGCAACTATTCTGGCGGTCCTTACCAGCTAGCATCCTGTTTACTGGGCTATTCTGGCCTCCAGACAGCAAACGCCATTCAGCATGCTCGTGTGTATTCGTCTCTGGCCTAGCTGCCACAATATTGCTTATTTCATCTGGGACATACTGGCCATCTCTCTGTCTAATAGCATTATGCATCCGTCTCATCTCTCTCATTGGCAAGGCAGTTTCCAGGTTCTCTGGAGTAGGATTTATGCAGTATGGTTTATCCAGCCTTACAGCCACAGCATATTCGTACTTGGCATCAATTCCGTACCTAGAAAACACCACAGAAATGGGAGCATTTAATCATACTACTGAATGAATAGGAATTAACATATTATATGCCAAATTAGGATTTGTTCCATGTGGATATACCCTAAAATTGATGTTGTCTTGATAGAAGGCAGTGGAATGGAAAGACATAGTCAGTTAGCTGAAATGCTCTATTCATGGTGCTGTATAATGGCCTATTTATAATTATAATTATTTATAATGATATTATAAAGTTTCCATGTTCTCTGGAGTAAGATTTATGCAGTATGGTTTATCCAGCTTTACAGCCACACCTTATTGGTAAATGTCATCAATTCCATACATAAGTAGAATCACAGAAATTGTGGCATTGAATCATAGTGCTCAATGAATAAGAATTAACATATTAGTATACCAAACTGGACTTTGATCTATGTGGCTTTGTCCTTAGATTATTGTTGTCTTGATAAAAGACAGCGGAATGAAAAGGCATAGCCAATCAGTAGAAATGCTGAGTTTATGGTGCTATGTAATGGCATGTTTATAAATAGATAATTACTGATATTATAAACTTTGCTTTTCATGTATCAACCAAGAAACAGGTTTTCATCTGCATTCCCTAACTGCTCAGGGATATGCTATTGCGCTTGCTAATAGCTTTGTGCATCTCTTCTGTACTATCACAGCCAAAAGTTATATAACTGAAGTACTGGTCATCCAGTCTTAAAAGCTAAGAATAGCACTTAATATTAATTTCCAAGAAATTCTTGTGATGAACAAAAATTGACATTCAGCACACCAAACTGAGTTACTGCTTTAGCTCCATGTGGACAATGAAGGCAAGTTGCTGAAGGGAAAGCCATGGTTAGATCAAAATAAAAGGTTAGATTTGTGGTGTAATGACCTGAGATGATCCATTTACAGAATCAGGTCATCACTTCATATAAGAGCAGCAAAATAGGTTTTTCAGAAAAAGCTCTGAAATATTTTGCACTTCTGTAATTTAAAAGAGATCGTCGTTTGCATGTTATGTGCAAGAAAGGGTATTTTGCATGTCATGTGTTAACCTCCACATTCACAGGAGTTAGGGGCACAAGCAAATACAGTGGAGGCGGGAACAAGGCTCCCTCCTAAGAACGTTCCTCAGCTTGTGAAGTGGGCAGCTAGGAGGCTCCACAGGAAGGAATACAAGGAATGTGCACCTTGTGGCCCAGCTCCATGGCTGCCACCCTCTCTAAAGCCTGGGGCTGCTATCTGTTTCTTCCAAGAGGAATCCATACTATCCATCTCCTTCCACCCTCCAGATCAATATTGGGAGAAAACAATCCATGCAGTATGGTTTATCCAGCCTTACAGCCACAGCATATTCGTACTTGGCATCAATTCCGTACCTAGGAAACACCACAGAAATGGTAGCATTTAATCATACTGCTGAATGAATAGGAATTAACATATTATATGCCAAACTGGGATTTGTTCCATGTGGATTTACCCTAAAATTGATGTTGTCTTGATATAAGGCAGTGGAATGGAAAGGCATAGTCAGTTAGTAGAAATGCTCTACTAACAGCCACAGGATATTGGTAATTGTCATCAATTCCATACATAGGTTTCCAGTTCCCAAAGTGTTACCCCACAGACTAGCCCTCCTTCATCCCTAGATTACCTTTGATATCAACTTAATATTAAAGGAATGTTTTAGGCGGGTAGCTAAGAGAGCATCCAAGTGCAGGAAAACTAGCCATATCATGTAAGGACCATATTTGGAGATCCTACTGGTTCTGTATAGGGGAAGCCAGGACATATATGAGCTTATTGTTTGGTGCTTTAAATCAGCTCCAGCTTCCCAGACTGCAACTGGGACACGGGATGGAGGCAGGGATTATCGCACACTAAACCACAGCTAGCCACCATCAGCTCAGATCCCAGCCAGGTCCCAGCCACACTCAGCCAGCACTTTTTAGAAGTCAGAAAGCTTTCCGACTTTTAAAAAGTGCCTGCAGAGTATGGCTTGGACCTGGGCTGATGGTGGTCAGCTTTCTGTTTGTGAAAAATATACTTGTGTATGCTTTCTAGCTTTGAATGCATCCTTTAATTATCTGAGGATGCATACATGCTCTATAATGTGCCAGTTCATGTTTGTTTGGTGTAGTTCAACAACCATATTTCAACATGCTTCTCTTAGTGCATAGACCCTTTGAAAGAAGAGTAATTTTAACAAATTACATACTCTGCGATGTAGTCAATAATTGTCTTCAGATTGTTTAGGTCTATGTTTCCAAAGGCTCCATTCCCCAAAGAGAGTAAGACAGCCACACATAAGAGACTGAAGCCTGGCCAACACCTGGTTGTCTGTCAAAAAGGAGAAAGAACGTTTGAGTGGCCAAGACCACAGTCAGTTAGAGCATTCTGGGAGCTGGTGTTCAAAGAATAATTTATCTAGCCTGAAAAAAGAATGACTAAAAACACTTTCTAATACATGCAAATTCTGTTAAAATAATCTGAAAGCGAATGTGCTTTTTAAAGAAATATTAGGATGCAAATGTGGGAAATATGAGCCTATATACTGTATATGTTCCAAACTGAGAAGAATATTAACTGGACAATCTTTTTCTGCTCAATAGAATCCTTAATAATGGTGGGAAGGTAGGGTCCCTTATCTACTTTATAACCTTTTCCCACCCACATTTTTTACAAAGATAAATGGTGTCTTCTAGATAACACAGTCATACAATGGAGACATAACATAACATTTTATTTTTAAAAAATCAGTAGCAATAAAAAAAACATGGATGATACATCAGGATTCAAAAGGATAATCAAAAGAAAGAAATTACATAATCTATCCATTCATCCGAAATTAAGTAGAGAGCACATCCTCTGTCTTTGTAAGTGATGGTGGTAGAAAAAGAAATCGAATAGCAGTATGACTAAAAAATTGTTCTGAAGGTGCAAAGCAAGGATTACTTACCATAAAGTCCATGGTAGGAACAAAAACCAGTCTGTTTCCCTTCAAAAGATGTTTCATTTACAAATAGGGGCAAGTTTCCAATTTCTTCTTTTATAGAGTTACCCCACCTTTCCCAAGAATTGCCCCCATTTGCAGAGAACACCCAAACACAAACTGTCTGATTGTCCTAAAGTAAACAGGAACGAGATATGGTTCTGCCAAAGCATACAGAGATGATTAAAAGGGAACTACTGTTACCAATATTAAAAAGGAAATATACAGGAAGCATGCGGTAAAATATAAGTGACAGTTCAAGTAAAGTTCAAAAACATATAGCAATGCTTCCAGTATGGAATGTGTTGGTATTCTAACAAAATCCAACAAACACACAAAGAATGTAAATCTTTTCTTATTTCATTCTCACATGCAAGAATGAATTATTTGTATAAAAATGATGGCAAGGTCCCCCATGATATTCTTGCAAACAAGCTACTAAAATGTGGGCAAGACAATGCAGCTGTTAAGTGGATTTTGAATTAGTTGACTGGCCAAACCCAAAGGCTACTCAGCAATGAACTTTTGAACTTTACTTGTAACTGTCACTTATTTTTTACCACAGGCTTCCTCTTCATATTGGAGAGAAGTGGCCAGTGGAGTGTCACAGGGTGATGTCCTGGGCCCAGTGCTATTCAATATCTTTATCAATTCCTGGGGAGAAGGAATAGAGAGCATGTTTATGAAATTTGCAGATGATGCCAAATTAGGAGGAGTAGCTAATACCCCAGAGGGCAGGATCAAAATTCAAAATGACCTCAATAGATTAGAAAGCTTGGCCAAATCTAACAAAATGAATTTCAACGAGGAGAAATGTAAGGTACTGCCCTTAGGCAGAAAAAAGGAAATGCAGATATAGGAAGGGGGATACCTGGCTTAACAAGGCAACATATGAAAGGGATATGAAAGTCCTAGTAAATCACAAATTGAACATGAATCAACAGTGTGATGCGCCTCCTAAAAGGGCCAATGCAATATTAGGCTGCATCAATACATCAAATGAAGCTATAGTGCCACTCTATTCTCCTTTCGTCAGGCCTCACCCGGAATCCTGTGTCCAATTCTGGACACCACAATTCAAAAAGGATATTGACAAGCTGGAGTATGTCCAGAAGAGGATGACCAAAGTGGTAAAGGGTCTAGAGGAGCTGCGTATGTTTAGACTGGAGAAGAGATGGTTAAGAGGTGATATGATACCCCTGTATTTAAGTTTTTGAAGGGGTGTCATATTGAGGATGGAATAGGGCCTGGAGCAATGGAATCAGACTAGAGGAAAAGAGATTCTACCTAAACATTAGGAAGAACTTCTTGTCAGTAAGAGCTGTTCCACAGTGCAACACACTCCCTCCCAGTGTGGTAGAGTCTCTTTCTTTGGAGGCTTTTAAACAGAGGCTGGATGATCATATGTCAGGGGTTCTTTGATTGTGAATTCCTGCATGGCAGGAGGTTGGAGTACATGGCCCTTGTGGTTTCTTCCAACTTTTTGAATCTGTGATACTATACTACTGAATGTGCACTCCTGCTGTGACAGATTATGAAAAGCATAATTTTCAAAGAAATGGCTTGTTAGTGTCTTGCAGCAAAAAAAGGAGGAAAGGAGGGGAAGAAAAAACGGAATGTGGCAACACCTTTAAGACTAACTGGTTTTTATTTTAACATGAGCTTTTGTAGATAGAAACCCATTCTTTCAAATAAATAATAATAATAATAATAACAACAACAACACATCACTAAATGATATTAGGGTCTCAGGAATAAAGTAGATTTATACAGCATATTTATAAAAGTGTTTTCCTTATAAAGAATGGACTGTCAAGAACAAATCTTGCAAATCTTCAGTATTACTATTACACTAATAGATGACTTTGTCTGCAGCACTTAAAAATCATAACATAACACTTACCTTCCAAAAGAACAAGCAGACAAATATTCACTTGAGAAGTCTTTGTTGGATCAATGTAGATCTACATAGATAAGTAGAATGAATTAGTGTGGTGTAGTAGTGTCATTGAGCACTGGGCTACAATGCTGAATCTCCTTTTAGCTATGGAAACCCACTGGGTGACCTTGAGCAAGTCACACACTCTCAGCCTCAAAGGAAAGCAAACAAAGGCCCCTTTGAACAAATCCTGCTTAGAAAACCCCATCACAGGGTCACTTTAGGATTGCCATAAGATGGGGATGACTTGAAGGGACACAACAACGAACAGCAACAAAATAGATAAGCAGATGATAGCAGTGTAGTATGGGGGCTTGAGTGTTGGACTAGGACTCTGGGACATGAGGATTCAAATCCACTCTCAGCCATGAAGACCAGCTGGGTGACTATGTAAAAGCTGGTTTAAGAAACAATCTATCAGCCTCTCCACTTGAAAGTGCGGTCTGTTTTATTCCTTGTCTTCCAGATTCTCTTTAATAAACTGTTGTATGGTTTTTCTTTTGCATTGTTCATCATAGACCATAATAAATACTAATTCATTGACTGATTGATTAACTCAGTGGCTTTGAGCAAGTCACACACTCTCAGCCTCAGAGAAGGGCAAATGAGAAATCTCTGAAGAAATCTTCCCAAGAAAATCCCAAGACAGAGTCAACATAACTCAAATTAAAGGCACATAACAACAGATAGGTGGACAGACCAATAAACGGAGATTTCCACTTAACAAAGATGTTAACTGTGAGCTGGGTCAATTATCAAAAACACTGACTCCATTAGCCAGCTGTATAGCAACTGTACAACATAGCCAACTGTAATCTATGATGAAGCATATAATTTGGCCAGTCACGTTGGAAACTGCAACATTTGCCAATCATATGATATTGACTTTAAACTGGTATGATTACCAAATGTCACAATTCCAAACATGACTTTCCAAATTAAACATTCAGCAGATATGTGGATGGGATTAATACAGATGGGATTATTACAGGTATGCAGATGGGATTATTTCAAACATGACTTTCCAAATTAAACATTTAGCAGATATGGAGATGGGATTATTACAGTGTAACTGAAAATGCCCTGTGGCTATTATTTATGTATATAAAAAGCTATGATGTGTCGTTTCTATCCATATTGCTCTCTTTTCTAATGAAACAAACCCAGTTTGGATTTTGTCCAGTCTGTGTTAGGGTGCATCTGTACTGCAGAAATAATGCTGTTTGAAACCACTTTAATTGCCAGGGCTCTGTCCTACAGAATACTGTGATTTGTAGTTTTGTGACATACCCAAACTCTTTGGCAGAGAAGGCTAATACAAATCTCAGTATTCCATAGGATGGAGCTACAGCACTTAAAGTGTTGACCAACAGCATTATTTCTACATATAGAAATAATCATATATAAGAATCACTTAAAACAACATTGAAATCAATTTGTGAAGGAAGACAGAAAGTGTTTACATGTCTGTATGCATGTGTCAAAATAGGGACAACTGTTTGTTGGGAGGATTCATATACATATGGAACCCCCAGCATCTCCCATCAACACTGCATACAATCCTTCAACCAAAAAATGTTGTCACTGTTGGTCTAGATAATTCATCTTCTAGTTACTGTCTTATATATAATTCTTTTCTGCAAAGAATTTACATGGCACTCTGCAGATAAAGTTGCTCAGAACTGCTCCAACTTGGGTGCTACAGTTGATACAGTGCCAGTGGATGTAACCTTGGCACCTGTCTGTCCAGTGTTAATGGACACTTTTCAATTTGTGCAACCTGATGATGTAGATCCTTGGAGAGATGAAAGCCACTACTTCTTGGCTTATAAAACAAGCCAGTTGGGAACTTGCTGAATGAATGAAAGGGGTAGTCAATGCCTCCCTAAAATAAGGCAGCTTTCCAACTTGCCTAAAGGATGCAGTTATGAAATCTTTATTGAAAAAAAAATCTCTGAATCCCACTATAATGAATAATTATCTACCAGTGTCCAACCGACCATTTTTAGGCAAAGCATTGGAATGTATGGTGGCTTCCTAATTCCAAGGATTTCTGGATAAAACATATTATCTAGATCCATTTCAATCTGGTTTCAAGCCTGGCTATGGAACAGAGACAGCCATAGTCACCTTGGTGCATGACCTACACAAGGAACTGGACAGGGAGACTCAAGGCTGGGAAGACACCGGAGGAGCAAATGCTCCTTTTTCAAGCCTCTTCCCAGCCCGGTTGCTTCCAAAGGGGACAGCTGGGCTGGGAGGATACAACGTTCACTCCCCAAGCTTCTTCTCAGCCTGGTTACATGCCCTTCAGTTTTACCCTCAATTTATCCACAGGTCATAGTAAAATCCAGATTTGTGTCTTCAAAATCTACCCTTGATTTATACACCAGGTTGATCTATGCACAAGTATATACAGTACAGTACTTCCCTTGATGTAGACACTATACTTCTATTGATGCAGCCTTGAATTGCACCGGCCTTTTTAGCTGCTGCATCACACTATTGACTCATGTTCAACTTGTGGTCTACTAGGACTCCCAGATCCCTTTCACAAGTAGTCTCATTAAGCCAGGTGTCCCCCATACTATATTTATGCATTTCATTTTTCCACTCTGGGTGCAGTACCTTACATTTCTCCATGTTGAAATTCATTTTGTTAGCTTTAGCCCAGGTTTCTAGCTTACAAATCCATTTAGCCAGTTTACAAATCCATTTAACAGTTGCATTCCCAGGGAAGCCAGAATGGTCCCTTCCTTGTTGTTCTTCTGGCAGCAGGCCTTCCTGTTCAGACAGGCATTTAAAATAGAAAAATGTTAAAGAATGGGCTGGAGTGTTGTTTTGTTTTGAAGTGTTTTAACCATATGCAAGTGTTTTAATATTGTAATAATCTAATTCTGTTATAAAGTATCATTTTGTATGCTTTTAATTGTACTGTTTTTTAAATATTGTAAGCTGCCCTGAGTCCCAGTTTTTGGGAAAGGGTGGGAGATAGATAGATAGATAGATAGATAGATAGATAGATAGATAGATAGGTAGGTAGGTAGGTAGGTAGATAGATAGATAGATAGATAGATAGATAGATAGATAGATAGATAGATAGATATCATACCTTTACACAGATTGTCTGTACTGTATATGCAAAGGCATGTTCCTTTATCAAGCAGATGAATTGTAGAGTTATGTTAAATGGTGTAAGTATAAAAATCTAATCTTTTTTTAAAAAATTGTTCCTGTTGTTCTAGTTCATTGTGACATTGTTTATAAAACAGAAACCTCAACTCTTCTGTTCGGGATGTTTCACCTTATCAAGAAACAGTGTGGTCTCAAAACAATCCAATGCAAGAATTGCTCACTCTGAAATTAGTCTTTGCAAAAGCCAAATTCTAGCTTCTATTGAGACCTCAAGTCAGCAACTAGTCTCACCCAAATTCATGACCACAAACAGTTTATAAAAGCATTTCTAATATAATTCTTTAACTAGGCGCCAAAGTCCCCTTCAGTGCCCTCAAGTAATTTCTGATTTATGGGTATCCTAAAGAGAACAAAATTTTTCAGAGGCAGTTTGCCTTTGTATCCCAGTGAGGCTGAGAGAATGTAGCTTGCCCAAGGTTACCCAGTGCACTCCCATGGCCAAGCAGGGAATCAAACCCATGTCTCCCAGTGTCTTAGTCCAGCACTTAAATCATTACAACATGCTGGCTGGTTACATTACCTATGTTACACTACCACTTACATATTGAGAACAATCATAAAAGCAGTGCTTCCACAAGTTACTGTGTGCTGAGAGTGAACCATCAACAGTTAAAACAGGTGATCAAACTATGGCCATGGTGCCAAATGTGGCCATCAAGGCTCTTTTTGTGTGAAGTCGAAGGCTTTCATGGCCGGCATCCATAGTTTTTTGTGGATTTTTCGGGCTTCTAGAACATGGCCACATAGCCCGAAAAACCCACAAAAAAGCTCTTTTTGTGGTTCGTAATCTTCTTCAGACCCCAAAGACCACCCTTTGGCTAGCAAAAGGAGTGAAGTGCACCTCCTGGGAAACTTTTAAGTAGATGTCCCAGGGTCTCAGGACATAAAAATGTCCCCTAGGTTCACCCTTGATACTCACTATTGACACACAGCACTGCAGTGTGGCACTGACGATTACTCTGGGACGGTGGTATTAGTCAGAGCACACGCTACCAGTCTAGATGGACATTTGGTTGTTGTTGTTGTTGTTGTTTTGTATGCCTTTAAGTTGTTTCTGTCTCATCCCAACCCTAAGGTGAATCTATCATGGAGTTTTCTTGGCAAGATTTGTTCAGAGGAGGTTTGCTATTGCTCTCCCCTGAGGCTGAGAGCATGTGATTTGCCCAAGGTCACCCAGTGGGTTTCGTGGCCAAGCAGGGAATCAAACCATGGTCTCCAGAGTTGTAGTCCAGCACTCAAACAACTACACCACACTGGACATGAGGCAGGTTTATAAAATGATGCAGAGGATGACTAAATTAGATTGTCCAAAGTGCTGCTTTACTCCCTTCTCATACTCACACAGAATGGGGCAGTGAAACATACCAGGTTTTAATCCAACTCAGGGACATGCTGTGACATTGCTTGGCAATCCATTTATGTGAGAGAAAAGGAAACAACATTTTCTAGTGTGTTGTTTTTTTCACAGAATTCTCAGTCAGAAAATGTAATGATGGCCAAGTGTTTGAATTGGTTTGAGGAAAGATTAGACAAATGAACAGGTCTGTTTTAAGTATTGGCTGGTGGATCTGGTATCAGTGGGGCAGTGAAACATACCATGCTTTAATCCAAGCTATCAAAGCTGCTATGTCTACTTTGGGAGAGATGGTTCAGACCTTGGAAAGCTGTTTTAAAGTTTGGGCTAAAGATACCCCAGAGCAACCATATCTTCTCCACTTTAGAGCTGTCAACTACCATTGTTGTTAGTCAAGATGGGTTGTATGGAGCCTTCAGGATTGAGGTTATTGATCACTGAATATCTTTTTCCTAGGGAGCAATACATGGCCCTTTCATTTTGGCCTTGCCAGTAAAACCTGCTTAGTAACTGTGGGAAATGTGATACTGGAAAAACACCTGCAAATTATGCTCAAATATTAGCTTTAGATTGAGCATCTATTTGAAAGGCCTTCAATAAATCATTTCCAACATATTGCAAGAGGAGGGAGGCTTTCCTGGAACTGGGTGTACAGTCTGCCCTTGCCATATGTGGGGGATCCATTCCGGAACACACACACACACCCCTCATGTAAGGCAAAAAAACACGAGTCCCATTTGTATGAATAGGATACATTCTCGCGCACCACACAGCTCAGGCATACACCCCATTCATTCTATGGGGGCTTGCTGTCTGCATGAACTTGTGTCCACATATGGCAAGGCCATGTATGGTGTAGGCATGCTGTACTAGGCCTTCCCAGGAATTCTTTTGGTACCAAATACTGACACACGTTACTGCTATAAGATAAGCTTTATTGGTGGTAAATGATGCTGCAGATGGTTTACAGGAGAGAAGCATTCAAGCCCTTGTGTTCAGAACCTCTCACAGCCAATAGTAGAACTGAGCTCCTAAATTAATTCTACCTGGACTATCCAGGTAGACCATTGAAGGGATGTCATATTGAGGATGGAGCAAACTTGTTTTCTGCTGATCCAGAGACTAGGACACAGAGCAATGGACTCAAACCACAAGAAAAAAGATCCCACCTAAACATTAGGTAGAAATTCCTGACAGTAAGAACTGTTCAACAGTGGAATACACTGCCTCAAAGAGCAGTGGAGTCTCCTTCTTTGGAAGTTTTTAAACAGAGGCTGGATGGCAATCCGTCGGAAGTGCTTTGATTGTGTATTCCTGCATGGCAGAATGGGATTAGACTGGGTAATCCTTGTGGTCTCTTCCAACTCTGCGATAGTATCATTCCAAGATCCCCTGAGTTTGCAAGACCCAGAAGATGTCTAGAGAGAACACTTTGTGATTCATTTCAGGTTAAAAAATAGTGTTCCAGATTATACACAAAATTCGTTATACATAAATTGTCCTGGAACATATTCCTCATGTTATATTTACTGTAATGTCACTGATTTTGTCACAACCATGGCTAGAAACAAATAATTAAACTCATCCACTCTCCCCAAAGCTAGCAGTTCTTTGGGAGTCTACATACATATACACACACGCTTGTGTCCAGAGAACTGACATAATAAAAAACTGTGCAAGTGAATTGCTTTTAAGCAATTAATGGTCTGTTACAGACTGCCAAAATAAAGCTGCTTTAGGTCTCTTTGGAGGCATGCTGTTTAAATGATGCATGCATCCTAAGAATCCAAAAGCTGTACCAAAGCTGCACTCCAGTGCTTAGGAATGGAGTGTGGCATTGGTGCGACCTCCGGACTCTTAGGACCCAAGCATCATTTAAATAGCATACCTCCAAAGAGACCCGAAGCAGCTTTATTTTGGCAGTCTGTAACAGGCCAATGCCACATCACCTTCAGAGGATGCAAATAGAGATTTACAAATACATTTATCTTTCTGTACATATCATGTGTTCAGTGTGTTAATAATTTCATCAAAGAACAAAAGTGCACAACTCATAACACAGGATAAGAGTTCTGAGTACCCAAATTTCAATAGCCAGAACAAACAGGAAGTATGAGATTATCAAATAGTCCATGTTTGAGCATCTATAAATAGAACAGAGTCAAAGCAGTTGAGGTGAAGTAGTCAATAAACAGGCTGGGAGTCAAAACATCTGCACTTAGGAGAGCCAGGTGTTAAACTGAAAGTGAAAGTTTGGTTCCAGGAATTCGAGAGGAAGAACCAGTTTCTTGCAAGGGTAGCCCACCCAGCAAATCCCCACTTCACAAACAGTATTTAAGGAGAGCGTTTCACAGGTGTGCATGTGGTTTCTATCTTCAAGGAAGCGTTTGTGCCAGGCATCAAGACTTCACATTTCCCAAGGACTTGGAGATCTTTCTTCAACCTCTTCTTCCAGCTCTGAATCTTGTTGACTCGGCTGAGGCTGAGGCTATGGCTGCAGTATGTCTGTTTCATCTTCCAACTATCTCTCCATGCAGCGGGGGGGGGGGGGGGGGAGATAATAACAAGTAGATCTGATCAGAAATTTCCTAATGTCACATCTTGCTTTCAACCTTTAAGGCTAAATGGGAAACTGTGGCAGTGTCTGGGGGGGAGGCATGTCAGTGGGGTGGCAAATCTGCCCAGATTTTACCGTGAATGGTCAAGGAGCTATCCCAGGTGCTGAAGCCTATTCCCGAAAAAGGCCACTGACTTTCAGCCTTCCAGATTTTGTTGGGCTCCAGCTCCCATTAGTCCCTCCAAACATAGCCACTTGTCAGAGATAATGAGAGTTAGTGTCCAACAATATTTGGAAGACCATGGGTTGCTCACCTCCACTTTAAGCAAGGGAAGATAATATTTGGCAGAATAATTAATGAAGATAATGTGATTAGCAAAAGGATTAATGAAGATAATGTGATTAGCTGGCATATTGTTGGATAATCATGATGTTATAAGTCATAAGGTAGACTTGACAACTACTTATGGGGCCATCAATCATGCCATGACCAGTGCAGTGCAGCCAACACATATAGAGACACAGACAACCATTTCCACATTGCTGAAATGTGTGAGAATGAGCTGTTTCTAGTTCTCTTATTGTACCTTGGACCCACTGCTACAGACATCTGCAGGTACCATTGTGACCTAATCCTAAATTTTCATTGCTTACTTTCTAGACTTTATTATCTCTATCTACAAACATATTGATTGTTGACCTGCACTCTTGGCAGGCCTTTCACTTTTATAAATAATGTAGCTTAATTGATATTGCTATCCCAGCCAAAATGTATGCCAGGTTTTTAACCAAAAATTAGAGAGAAACAAAAGTCTATGATTTCAGAAGAATAGCCATGCTTTAGACAGGGAAGTTCTGCAATTAGCAACTGCTTTATTTTACTCAATTTTATAAAAAAAAATATACAGCTGGAGTCAGTCAGTTTGCTGCTTTTATTCATTTAAGTTCAGCATTTGATTCAATACATAGAAAAAAATTATAGAAAAAGCTGTAAAAAAGAAGCTTGCAGACTGCAACCTTCTTTTTCTTATAACGGCTTTTTATGTGACACAAGTGTAAAAGTCAGACCTGGTGGAAATAAGCTTGCCACAAATAAAGGATTGAGGCAGGGCTGTATTTTACCTCCATGTCTTTTTAATATTTGTATTAATGATTTCCCTGTGCATCCTGACATGGTAGTGGTTGGCATGGTAGCAGAACATGCCACAAACCATCCTGGGCATAAAATACTGTTTGAATACACTGAAATTCTGGGCCATGCCAAGTATATGGTAGGTGCATATTAAAAGTACCAGAACAAAGCTGCTGGAAATATGGCATATAATTTCTGATTTCCAAACTGTTTCTAAATTGCTTCCCTATTTTTTGTTCCAGATAGATCTTTTGTTCTGTGCTCTCTTCGTGTCTCTGATTATGGATGAGCATGGTGTCCATGGCAAGGAGATTGTCCTCACAGTCCTGGACAGAACCGTAGAAAAAGGCCCTCTAATGAACGTTGGTAGGTAATAAAGGATACATCCCTGGAAATGTTGGGCAAAATCTTGTGTCAGACACATAGTCATGATGAACTGTCCCCTGATCTGATCACTGAAACTTTAAAATCCAGCCAACTACCCCCAAGGGATGGAGTTCTGTGGCAGTGATGAGTGGGACACTGAAAGAGACACATCCAGCTAGTGACAGTAAACCAAGCAGAAGCACAGACTCCTATGGGGTCCTATCACAATTCATCAGAGCATCACTGAAGCAGGTGTAGGGTGCAGGTTGGGGGTCAAATGTTCGGCAAACCTCAGATTGTTGTTGTAAGTCATTTCTGACTTATGGCAACCCTAAATCAACCCTACTATCTGGTTTTCTTGGCAAGATTTCCTTGAAGGAGGTTTGCCATTACATTCCTCTGAGATTGAGAATATGTGACTTGTCCAAGGTCACCCAATGAGTTTCATGGCCAAGTAGGGAATCAAACCCTGATCTCCAGAGTCATAGTCCAACACTCAAACCAGTATGCCACACTGGCATGATTACCCATTATCCCCAGTGGTCATCAACAGACCTGAAAACTGGTGCACATGAAAAATAGTGACAAAGAAAAATAAACTAGAAGTGACCAGATATCCATTTCTAGTTTTCATACTGCTTTTGGTTTTGTTTCTGCAAAGGAGTTATCAGGCTCACCCCTCTGATCTGTATAAATTTAAAATCCTGCATCCAGAGCCCTTCAGCAGAATAAGCCAACTTGGTCGGGGGGGGGGGAATGGTGTGGGTGAGGTATTTGGGTTTCCAGAGGTCTCAACTCAGAATCATTTTTTAAAAAATCTTGGATTTTTAATATTTCTGTAAAGCAGGGCTCCTCCAGACAGGACAAATGTGTTGGGGGCTTGTAACATTTGTTACTGAAATTTTCAAACTTTTTTTTTAAATGTGCAAATGCTTGCCAGAATCCTGTATCATCAATTATGTTACACAACCTTATGCATATTTAGCTGCATAGCAGAGATGCTAGAAAGTCCTACTAGTGAATTATGAAGGTGCATCACTGAACATCAGCAAGAATGCCCGATATACACTGGTGCCCAATGCATATCAAGTCTGATGCACATTGGGACCAATGTGAGGCACATTCTGGTATGCATCAGCCCCATTGTGTAATGGTCACTGTGAAGGTGCATCACTGAAAAGATGCTAAAATGCAAAGATACACAACTGAGCACAAAAGTTAGAATCACACAAGCCATTCCATTTCCTATTATGATGTATGCATGTGAGAGCTTGACAATTTGGAAATAAGATAGGAAAGAAATCAATTCATTTGAAATGTTGTGCTGGGGAAGAGCATTGAGAATTCTGTGGATAGCCAAAAAGACAAACAAGTGGATCAGATCAAGCCAGAAATCTCTCTGAAAGCCAAGATGACAAAATTGAGGCTGTCATAATTTGGGCACATCATGAGAAGACATGAATCTCTGGGGGGAGGGACAATAATGCTAGGAAAGGTGGAGGGAAGTAGAAAGAGAGGAAGGCCACATGCAAGATGAATGTACTCTATTAGGGAGGTAATGGGTGTGAGTTTACAGGAATTAAGCAGAGCAGTGAAGGATAGGAAGTCTTGGAGATGTCTCATCCACCGTGTCGCCATGGGTCAAGATCAACTCAAAGACAGTTAACAAAAACAACATATCACTGAACACCAGCAATAGTGCCCAATGTGTACTGATGCCCAATGTACATCAGGACTAATGTGAAACCCATACTGTTATGCATTGGACCCATTGTTTAACAGTCACTTTGCTGACTGCTATGTAGTATTGTAACAGCAGCCCAATACTGAATACAGATATTACAGAACTGCCAGATTCTAAATCTCACAAACGTAAGCTAAGTTACAAAGACGTAACTTTTCAACAGCATCCAGCCAACATTTTTCTTGTCCTAGCCTACTTTCTGTCAAAGCCTAGCACCAATTTATTCCCACCCTTAAGGAAGTTTTCTTTTTAATTCCAAGACATATTGGAAAAATATGTTCCCTTATGGTCTCCTCCTTTCTTTCTTGGGTTATAGTGCTATAGTGGGTCAGTGCCTCAGTGAAGTGACACTTTTTTACTGTAGCTCTAGAATTTTTTTTAATTCAAAAAGGAGCAAATTTGCCTTTTAAATTATAGGAGGTCATCGGCAGGCCATACCTCAGTTTCGTTGGGTGTTTTTTAAAACAAAAACTTTAAAAGCACACTAGAACAAATGTAAGAAATCATTACAAAACAGGCCCAACAACTGCAAAAATCCAAGGAGCTGTGTTGAGGAACTCCTTGTTCCAGTTTAGACCAATATAGAAAATGGCTCAGTGAATTTTAGAGGGAAATTATTCTCAATGATTCCATTTTTTTTCCTGTCTTGTCTTGTACTTTCAATCCAAGGTGAAGACAGCAGTGCTTCAGTGAAACAGCCCAGAAACAAACAATATTTCAGTCGGAGTGGAAATGTTTTCTATGGAACAACCTTGAGCTGGGTTTTATTTGATGGATTATTCCCAATGGAGCTGTATCCATCTGGAATGACTATACTAACAGGCAGGACTATACTTGCATGGAAAGAGGCTGTGGTGCTGGTTACTACCATCCAAGCTATGGCCCTTATTGTTACTATCCAGAGAGCAATCGAGAACATGGCACCTCAGTATTCTGGCTGTTGGTGAACGAATACAACTTTGAATCCTTGACATGGAAACCGGGTTCCAACGGTTATGTTCCACACAATTCAATCAATACTTGTCCAGGTGTAGATGTCTATGTGGGGAAAAATCATTATGGTTTAGGAAAGGTAGTTACCAAACACAGTGCTTTCTTCCTTGGGCATGATGGAAAGGAATACTGGTATAAAAACTATGATGTCCTGACCATTAATAAAGATTATCTATCTCAGAAGATTAGCAATGTCAAGTATATAATAGAGCAGGGGACCTACAGCAACCAACAACTAACCTTGTTTTTCACAAAAGTCACCAACAATCACTGTGCCTCAGTAAAGAAGAGCACTACCTTATCAAAGACTGTATCTTTTGAACATAACTGGAAGTTCGACATTACCCTTTCAATGAGTGTGAGCACTACCGCAACACTGGGGATACCTGAAGTCATTGGGATGTCTTGGGGGGTTTCATCAGAAAAATCCTACAGCTGGACAAATGGTTTTACACAGACTGAAACTAATGAGTATTCTGAAACGGTAGAAGTTGAAGTTCCACCTAACCACAGCTGTGAAGTAGCAATGGAAGGCATAAAAATGACAGCCAAGATTCCCTTCACTGCCACAGTAACTCGTTACTACAACAATGGGGAACAGAAAAGTGCCACCACTCGAGGAGTCAGCAACAATGTGGTTGTGGCACAAGTACACACAGTAGTGAAGCGATGCGAACCCATTGAAAGTGCAGTCCCATGCCAATCATAGTTTAGTGGCACGTAATCACAATTCTCTATGCTACTCTTTAGCAATTCTCTATCCTGCAGCAGAAATCAAGAAGAGAAAAGGTTCTGATTGGTAACAGGAAGTGAGTTAAGGGCTTAGCTTTGATATGCAAAGACCTACTTCATCAGACAGAGGAAAGAGTGACCTGTCTGATGAAGTACCATCACACTAGAACACATGCATGTTACCTGGACCTAAATAAATTTACTTGGAAATAAATGTTGCTTATTTCAGTGAAGCTTGCATTGTGAGTATTTCTTTCACAAGATTGAAGCTGAAATTAACAAACTAAATCCAGAAATATCTGGACATAGCCAAACTTGCACATAGATCTCATTAAACTCAATGGGAGAAGTCTGTCAAGACTGAAGTCTTCCCGCTCCAATATCTCCTACAGCAAAAGTGATTGGTGAATCAACCAGCACAGGGACAATGGATCTACTCATCCTGTACATCTGTGTTGGCAAACCTATGGAACACGTGCCTTCTCTGACATGCGAAGCCATGTCAGAGGGCATGCAACAGCCACAGGAAGGAGGGGCAGGGAGCTGTGCATAGCTGGCCCAGCTCCTTGCCACACACTGGTTCTCCCATGGAAAATGGAACCGTGGCAAGGAGGGGTGGTGCTTGGCCCTTCTGACCAGAAGTACCACCCCTTCCAGCCTGAGGGACCACCTCCTCCACCTCCTCCCAGACTTGGGAGAGTGTGTGTGTTGTGTGCTTTCAAGTCGTTTCTGGCAACCTGATCACAGGGTTTTCTTGGCATGTTTCATCAGATTGCCATTGCCATCCTCTGAGGCTTAGAGAGAGTGTGACTTGCCCAAGGTTATCCTGTGGTTTTCTGTGACTTCATGGGGAGTTGAACCCTGATCTCCCAGAGGATTATTCCAACACTACACCCCACTGGTGTCCCAAACACAACACACCTGTTACAGGTTTTTGTTAGCAAAAGTTGTTCAGAGGGGTTTGCCATTTCCTTCTGAAGCTGAGAGAATGTGATTTGCCTATATCTGTATAGAAAAAAGGGGAACAACAAATGATACCTATTACTGCTTAAACATGTCTTATTTTCAAAATATACAATACTGTATACAAAATGACAAGACACAATGGTAAACTACAATCAACAATGTGCATATGACAAATCAGGGTAATCGAAGTCCATGTAAACAATGTCTACAGTGTTGGCAGTGAATATATTTCTACTGCATCAACACCATGAATAACTCACAGTCTAGAAAGCACTCATAGATGGTACTTGAAGAAACAACACATGAAGTTGGAACCTGTAGTTTTACTGGCAGCACAGTTCTTTACTGGTGGTATTCCAGTTGTATCCAGTATTCACAGTATTAAGACGGCTACCTTCGGAGTACTCTGTGGCCATTTCGACTCTACAGAAGTCTTCATCAGCATTTTTGAGTTATTTTGCCGGATTAATATTTTAAGTTATGCATTCCATTCTTCCACAACATTCAACAACTTGGCTTCAATAATAATAAGAATGCTGTATTGTATATTTTGAAAATAAGACATGTTTAAGCAGTAATAGATATCATTTGTTGTTCCCCTTTTTTCTATACTGTTGAAGTGTAAGCTTGCTGCTCGTTTTTTTGGATTTGCCTATATCTCCCATATGGCACTCTGAGTGGCTGAAAAGATGAGTGTTTTTGACTCAGGGTGACCAGACTTGGTCCTCCCTTTCCCAGAC
Organism: Sceloporus occidentalis; assembly: GCA_023333645.1. Lineage (NCBI taxonomy): Eukaryota > Metazoa > Chordata > Lepidosauria > Squamata > Phrynosomatidae > Sceloporus > Sceloporus occidentalis. Next base: position 494,248 of record JALMGF010000265.1, read on the forward strand.
CTATCCTCCCTTTCCATTTTGGGCATGGCTGAGAAGGATGAATTTAATATTTATATGAATGGGGTTTTTTATGTTTTGTTTTGAACCTTTATTTGGCCATGTCTTCCATTTTTCCTTACGTGTTTTCTCCCAGAAGCCCAGTCCCCTGGAATTCCTACCCCTCTGGAAGTCCAACTCCCAGAAGTCCCGTCCATGGCAGCCGGTGACAGCCGGTGTGGGAATGCCACTGAGTTTGGGCACTCAGTCTCTAAAAGGTTCGCCATCACTGCAGTAGATACTCCCCATCAAAGAGGAGCTTTGTCAGTGCTGGACCTTAGTTTGGCACGAGTAGAGCCCCCTTTTAACTCTGAGTAACTGTAGAAGAAGAAGCAATGTAATCCAAAATTCTCCACCTTCATGGTGGCAGATGCACCAGCAGCCTCTGTCCTCCAGATTACCCCCTGAAAAAACCCCTCCTACCAAATGAATGCAGTATTTTCATATTAAAACCAGATCCAGGGTTTTGCCTTGTATCCTAAATATATAGTGCCCTAGTGCCAGGGTATTTGTTTGCTTTGAAAACATAACTTTACTGAAAATTAGTTGCACTGGATTTTTAGACTCAGTTAATAAGATACATAACATGTTCCAGTATGGTGTAGTAGTTTGAGTATTGGACTATGAGTCTGGAGACCAGAGTTTGAATCCCTTCTTGGCCATGGAAATCCACTGGGCCCCCTTGGGCAAGTCACACTTTCTCAGCTGCAGAGGAAGGCAATGGCAACCCCCTCTGAACAAACCTTGCAAAGAAAACCTCATGATAGGTTTGCCTCGGGGTTCTCATAAGTCAGAATTGATCTGAAGTTAAATAACAACAACAAGAACAAATATATGGTGGACCTTGATGATATCACCCCATGATATTTTGAAATTGAGGTTTGGGAATTCCATAACACATCTATTTTTTAAAGTGAATAGGATTTGCAGGTATGGACACACTAACATCCAGTAATAATATTTAATCATATGTATTCATACACATAATTTCAAGATTTAAAAAAATGCCAGTTCTTGATAGTTGAACTGTCTTGAGTCTGAAAAGATGGGGACTGGGCAATAAAGGACTGCTCCCCAGCAGGAGTTGGCAGAGGCTGCAGATGGCATGCCCCTATCCTTTGTTGAGTGATAACAAGTAGATCCAAAATTTCCTAACATCACGTCTACCTTTTAGCCTTTAAGGCAAGAAATGAGAAACTGTGGCAGTGACAGCTGTGGGGCCCATGCCAGTGGGGTGCAAATCTGCTCCAGATTTTGCTATGAACAGTCAAGGAGCTATCCAAGGTGCTGATGCCTATTCTCTAATTGCCCACTGACTTTCTGCCCTGCAGATTTTGTTGGACTCCAACTCCTATTAGGCTCTAAGCCACTTGCCAGAGATAACGGGAGTTAGAATCCAACAACATTTCGAAGGCCATGGGTTGCTCACCTCCACTTTAAGGAAGGAAAGATAATATTTGGCAGAATAATTATTAAAGATTATATGAATAATCAAAGGAGGACTTACTAAACTGTTATACTGTTGGGTAATTACAATGTCAGTAAGTCTATATTACGCCATAGCAACTATTTATGGGATCATTCATCATGCCATGACCAAAAATCCCTTCAAAATCTGCCTTTTCAGCAGAACAGACACACACACACACACACACACCTTTCCATGTTGCTAAAGAGTGTGAGGATGAATTTTGTTTAGTTCTATTCATGTAGCTGGTCCCAATATAGGCATCTGTAAGGACCATTGTGATCTAATCTTCATTTTTCATTGACTACTTTGTAGATTTATCTAGAACTTTTGGAGAAGAAATCTCTGGCTTTACCAACCATAAAAAAATTTAAAGTGTTTAGAACCATTTTTTTATGTTTGAGATTGAGAGTGTCATGAGTCTCCGAAGCTCATATAATTACATCTGAATTCGGAACAACAGTTGCTTCAGATCTAACAAATCTCAGATTGTTTATTTGTGTAAATTGGGGGGGGGGGGGGGAGGAGTAAAATGAGTGAACACAAGTTCCCTAAAAAATATTTAAATGAACAAATAATCAAAATTCTTGGCCTTCTTAAATTATCTAAAGTGTTATCAAATTATGGTTGGATTCAATTAATTTTTATCTCTCTATTTACAGTTGTAATTGAAATTATGAAAGGTCTAAAGCTTATTCTCCCAAACAGAAGAATGGAAAAAGAGGAGGTTTCTCAACCCCAATGTTAAAAACATCACAACTGAATTCATTATAGTTTACCTGACTTGCTTTAAATGCTTGCCACATCCCAATGACATACACGTATCACCTAGGAAAAATATCTGGGGTTGCTGTGTTGGCCATATAGCAAAGGACAAGAACATCCAAAATCCACAAAACAGTGATACCTTTTTGGTGCCATTCAAAATGCACAAAATACATGTTGCAAGCTTTCGAAGCTCCACTGGCTTCTTCATCAGGTGTTAAAAATCATACTCAGAACAACACTCACAACATCTTCACAAAGTGTAGGCCAACAGTTAATTATTTTCCCTCTCCAGTATGATTTTTAACACCTTTTGTAGATAGAAACCCACTCCTTCAAATACAGTACTGAGTGGTATTAAGGTCTCAGGTATAAAGTAGATTTATACAGCATATTTATAAAAGTGTTTTCATTATAATGAAGAGACTGTCAGGTACAAATTTTGTAAACCTTCATTATTACTATCACACTAATAGATGTCTTTGTCTAGACTACTTATAAATAATAATATAACACTTATCTTACAAGAGAACAAGCAGACAGCATATTCACTTGAAACATCTTTGCTAGATCAATTTAGAACTAGATAGGTAAACTAAGCCAACATGGTGTAGTGGTTTGAGCAATGGACTACAGGGTTCAAATTTCCTCTCAGCCATGGAAACCCACTGGGTGACCTTAAACAGTCACACTTTCTCAGCCTCAGAGGAAGGCAAAAAAGGCCCTTCTGAAAAAAACTTGCCAAGAAAACCCCATGGTAAGTTCACCTTAGGGCTGCCATAAATTGGAAACGACTTGAAGGCACACAACAACAAAAGGTTCACTGTTGGTCTAGATAATTCATCTTCCAGTTATTGTCTTTCTCATACACTATATATTTTTATTCAGATCCCTTCTTTACACATATTATCTGTGCATATTCCTTTATCAAGCAGCTGAATGGTAGAGCACCTATATTTCCACTAGAGCCTAGGTTCAGTCCTGAATATCCTTAGCATTCCCTTTTTTAATTAAAAAAAAAAAATCAGGTAATGGCAATGTACAGTAAAATTCAGCAGAGTTTGATAATATTTAGTAAAATTCAGTCAAATTCATAAAGAGCAAACTGAGTACAACGTGCCCTTCCCTTATGCAGGGGATCCGTTTTTAGCCCCAGTCTGCTATTGGCCAGCCTCAGGAAGCTTCAGTGGAGGAGGAAGTTTCAGATGAGGAGGAGGAGGAGGAGGAGCACTGAGAGCCTCTGGCTCTGAGCCAGGGGATGGGAAAGGGCCATTTCCTGGCGCCATTTGGTGCCCAAGATGAAGAGGAAGAGGGGAAGGAGGAGGAAGTGGAGGTGGGTGGCCATTTCTACAATGTATGTTTTTGCCATGTGTTTTTCTTGTGTGTTTTGTGTGGTTTTAATGCCAACAAGTCTGGCTTGTTTTAACAATAATAGTGGTGATGATGATGATGATGATGATGATGATGATGATGATGATGATGGTGATGATGATATCAGCAAGCCTCTGAGGCATGCGCTCACTCTTTCTGAAGCTGAGACAGTGTGACTTCCCAAAGTGCATTTTTGTGGTTTTAATGCCTACAAGTCTGCCTTGTTTTAACAATGATGGTGATGATGATGATGATGATGGTGATATTGATATCAGTCAGCTTCTGAGGCTTGCGCTCACTCTTTATGAAGCTGAGACAGTGTGACTTTCCAAAGTGCGTTTTTGTGTGTTTTTTATGGTTTTAATGCCGACAAGTCTGCCTTGTTGTGACAATGATGTTGATGATGATGATGATACCGATACTCTCTGAGGCATGGACAATTTAAGTTGCTCTCATTTTTACAAACTCATGCACAGTGAAGAAAAATCAAAATGCCTTGAGCAAGTACACACTTCTGAGAAGTACAGTAAGAAACCTGAAACTGAGGGCAAATCCACTTCTTGTTAAACCACCTTGACATGTCCAATATGCATGGCCATGTTTGTCCTACATTTGTCTTACATTTTTTCATTTGTCCTGGTTTGGAGGTTGACAGTTATGGCAACCCTATCCGCTCTGGACCCCCTGAATAAGGGAAATTCTGTGAATGCTCAAACCCATTGAAAACAATGGGGTTCATGCACACAGTGTGCATGCCATTGTTGTTTCCTGCATGTGGCTTCCCTCTGGAGGAAAAAAGGCCGCCAGCAGGCCGCCCTTTTCAGACAGTCTGTCCCAGGCCATACTGCAGAAGCACACAAAGAAACCCCCCTTCTGTCAGGATTGTGCAAGCAAGTTGCTAAAAGAGCAAATTCCCGACCCCTAGTTCAACTTTTCCAAGCCTCAAATTGCCAGGCTCATGCCAAAAGTATCAAACACTGTCACTAATATAAGTAACCTTTTCTATACCATTGGACAACTGTTAATACTTGTCTGTGATACCAACAAGGCCTCCAAAGCCTTGTTTCAGTGGCTGATGCCCAACACTACAGGGGGCATCCAATAACCTATATGCAACAGTCCAAAAAGGCAAACCATGCACCTACCCTCTAGTTGCCCTACAGATTGTAAAATTACCAAAAAATCCTTAGTAGGAACAAAACCAGCTTGTTTCCCTTCAAAGGTTGTTTCATTTACAAACAGGGACAAGTCTCCAATTTCTCCTTTTATAGAGTTACCCCACCTTTGCTGAGAAGTACCCCCATTTGCAGAGAACACCCAAACACAAAGTGTCTGATTGTGCTAAAGTAAATAGTAAGGAGATATGGTTCTGCCAAAGCATACAGAGGTGATGAAAAAGGAACTGCTGTTTTTTTCCCCTTACTAACAGAGAGGTGGGAAAGTGCCAGAAGCCAGGACATATCAACAAGAAGCCACAATGGATTTCAATTTAAGTTGCTTCCATTTAGGGTTGCCATACCTGAGGACCTCCAAACCGGGAAAAATGTAGGACAAGGTTTAAAAATGTAGGACCTTCCCCCCCCCCCCGGCCAGGAAATTAAAAAAAAAGGTCTTACATTTTTAAACCTTGTCCTCCTTCCCGGCTTAGGAGGAAGCCTTGGCCTCCTCTCAGGCCGGGAAGGGGCGCGGGGGCCACCCGTCATCGCGGCCACCACCGCGGTGGCAAGCAGCCTCCTCCTCCTCCCAGGCCCCGGCGAGGCCTTGGAGGACTCCGCGATTGCGGAGCCGCCTCCAGGGCCTCGCTGGGGGGGAATCCTGGGGGCAGGGCCAAACCGGGCGGGACTGTGCGGACCCACCCCAAACCGGGAAAGTCCCGCCCTCAGGCGGGATATGGCAACCCTACTTCCATTGTAACTATTTGAGTGTCCTACTGTGTGACCATATTTGCACCAAGATAAAGCTAATGCATGAGCTAAAGAATCATAGCTTTTGGGAAGACAAGAGGCAAAGTGATGATTTCTGATCATTACTCTTTGTCTTTTGGTCAGCACTTTTCACCAAGCAGTCTCTATTTCATCTCTGTTAATAGAAGACACAATATTAGAAATTAGATTAAATATTATATACTAGATTGGGGCAGAGTGATTTGTCTAAAGCCAGGGAGTCACATGGCTTTCCCACTATCTAACCCAAATGCTAAACTTGATCAGCATCACAGCCTGGCTACAACGAGCAACTACTACTAGCAACTAGCAGCTAGTAACAACTAGAAACTACAGTATTCAAGGTTACTAATTAACCAGTAGTAGGTGTGCCTGCCTAAGGTTTAGTCTTCATAAGATGGTTGCAGCACATGCTCACACCTTGGAGACAGTAGAGTTGTTTCTCCATAGCTTACTGGTAGAGCACATATTTTGCATTCAAAAGGTCCAAGTTTTAATACCCAGTATCTCCAGTCAAAGAAAATCAAGCTGCAGGTGATAGAAAATATCTGTCTTTTCAAAAGAACTACTGCTAAAGTAGACAATACAGGACTTCATGAACAAAGAGTCAAACAAGGTACTTTCTCATTTTTTTTCCTATTTATTTAAAGTACATATCACTTTATTCTGTTTTGTTTTGTTGTGCTATGATGTTAATGTTTGCAATCTCACCTGAGAACCGTAGCTGGGCAGAAGGGACAAGTTACAAATTATTATATCAGTACATTAGTTAACAAGATATAACAATGGGACTCAAACTAATATACAATGCATAATGTTATGAAATGCCCAAGATTAACAAACAAGCTACACCAACACTTTAGGATTCAATTATTTTAAACCAGCATATGGTCTAAATTATCTCTGAAAATACCAATTTAGCTTGCAATCCTATGCAAAACTATCTCAACATAGACAATCTCCCATAAATATCTGGCTTCCTCCATTTCTGTAAGTCAAGTAAATAATAAAGCTATAAGAGCAAAGCTGGAAAAAAAGATGCTATGGTTTCTGATTATGGGGCGAAACAGACCGGCCCAAAGGAGCAGCTTGCTGCCATCCCTTAGAGCACTGGATTGGGGCCATGGCAACTGCAAACCACAGCCCCAATCCGGCATTTTTCCGGGCCAAAAAGAAGTGGCAAAATGCTGCTTCTTTTTGGCCTGGAAAAAGAGGGGCCTTGCCGCCACCATGGCACTTTTCTGCACCCCTTTTGGCATGTGGCGTGTCAACTCAGCACCAAAGGGATGCCATAATGCTGCCTGCCATGTGGTCAAGTGGGCGCTGTGACACCGACTTGAGGTGGCAATGGGGCGTGCAGCATCCAAATGCCACATCCCCACATCATCACCAAGGCAGCGCTTACTGTACAGCCTGTAAGATTCTAAACGAAACACTTTCCTTCATTTTGTTCCAGATGTATTCTTTGCTCTGCATTCTTGTCATGTTCCTGACTGTGGGTAATCCCTGGACCATTGGGAAAGAGATCAGTCTCACAATTCTTAAGCAAACAGTAGAAAAAGGCCCTCTAATGACAGTTGGTAAGTAACACCATACCACCATTAAATGCCTATTTTGAACCAGTAGCTCTCTTCTGCATTCAGAACATACCTTTATGAAGAAATGATTGGGATGCACATGTCAGCCCCAACTTCTCCAGCTCCCCTCTGTCCCCTCCAGTAACCCAGGGTTGACATGAAAGTATAAAGAACAGTAAAAATGCTTGGCGTTCAGGTGAGTCTTTCCCCTCCATCACTGGTTTGAACTTCCAGTTAAAAAAACAGGAATACAAGAAATTTCCTTTTAAAACAATCTTGATTTAAAAGTGTTTTAAAATAAAACTGATATTGTTGATTTGTTGCTAAAACTCAGCATTACAGATAACATGTGGGGTCAGTATCATGATTCAAAAGGATTTCAAGATTGCCATAAGCCACACTGTGAAGACTTCTCACGTTATCTGGAGATTCTTGAGGTTAACAAAATTGTCTTGGGATGGGCACATGTTTAAGCAGATCTCATGCTGTTAAAGCAACTATTAAAAAGGCTCGTGTCTTTCCATCAAACTTCTAACTATTGCTTTTTTCTTCCTTTTTTCTTTTGTCCTCTTAGTGCCAGATAGTGACAGAAGAGCAGCAGTGAATCTGACTGAAAACAAACAACCTTCTGGTAGAAACAGTGATGCTTTCTATGAAACCACCTTGAGCTGGGTTCCTTTCCAAGACGTTGTCCCCAGTGGAGCTGTGTCCTTTTGGAACAATTATACTAATAGGTTAGAATATCCTTGTAAAGAACCAGGCTGTTCAGCAGGCTACTACAGCCCAAGCCTTGGCCCATACTGTTTCTTTCCTTATAGAAGCAAAGAATACAAGAGCTCTCAGTTCTGGCTTTTGGTAAATGAATATAACTTTGAATCATTCATCTGGGAATATGGTAGAAAAAGTAATATTCCACCCAATTCTGTCTATACTTGTCCAGGTGCTAAATTATATGTAGGAAGAAATGACTATGGGTTGGGGAAAGTAGATGGTGAAAGTAAAGTGTTGTACATTGGTATTGATGGTAAAGAATACAAGTATATTTACAGGGACGTGTTGACTGTTAAGAAAGACTATAAATCTCAGAGCATCAAGATCATCCAATACATGCAAGAACAGGGGTCATATAATGATAATGAGCCTGTAGTCTTAGTCTCCAGCCAAGTCACTAACAATGGCTGTAAAACAATGAAGAAGAATACCACCTTATCAGGGATAATACTATCTGAACATCAATGGGATGTTGGCATTTCCCTCCCACAGAGTATGAGTACTACTTTAACAGCAGGGATACCAGAAGTTATTGGAATGTCCTGGAATATTTCATCAGAGAACACCTTCAGGTGGTGTAAAGATTCTGTGCAGATTGAATCTATCAAACGTACTGAAACAGTTGTGGTTGATGTCCCACCCAACCACAGCTGTGACGTGGCAATGGAGGGCATAAGAATGGGAGCAACAATTCCCTTCACTGCCATAGCGATTCGCAACTACCACGAAGATGTACCACCAATGTACCCACTGCCCACTGTTCAAGGAATGAGCCACAATTTGGTTGTGACACAGGTTCAAACAGTAGTAAAGCAGTGCCAGCCTATCCCAAATGCAAGTCCATGTCATCCATAACCTAGTGACACATATGTCATTCTCTAGCCATGTTAGCCTACAGCAGAAATCAAGAAGAGAAAAGGTTGTTGCAGACAGCACTTGAAGAACTGTGAGCTTGTTGAAGGTCAAGCTTTCTATGCAAGAACCTATTTCATCAGACACATGGACTGGAATTCACTAAGGTGGATACAACTGTTTCATAGTCACAAACCCTAATCTAGAGGGAAATGCCACATGGTCCCCAACAAAGTCGCCCACCTCAATTAAGCTAATTCCCATTGATTCAAGGTTCTTCTCTAGTTGGGGCTAAAATAGGATTTAGACCTATGCTTAGGTTTTAATCCATAATTTAGAAAAAATTCCCATTTAGGATTGCATGTTCAGATTCCTCCAGCTAGCATGGCCAGTTTTCCAAGTTCTGTTCCAGCATTTGAAAGCTACTTTTCTCTTCTTACATCCAGCTAGCATTTTGCTGTAGGCTTTTTCATCTTCTCATCCTGCTTTGTCTCACAGATTTCAGTCACTCTTGAATTGTGTCTTCCCAGTATGTCCACATACCTTTTGTGGCTATTTTGGAATATGGAGTGAAAAAGAATGATTAAAGATGAAGATTATTGCTCATGACCATGAGTTATTACTATTCTTTGTTGTTGTTTGGCACATTGCTCTAAAAAAAAACCTGTAGAGCTCTGGGAATTAAGACTTTCATCATTTTAAGTAATTAGAATGTCATAAGCCAGATCTACAACATAGAGGGCCCTCCAAATTCACTGGATTTAGGGACACAGATTAATCTAATCTGCAAAAAATCAAATCAAATCTGCAAATGTGGAGGGCCCAATGTATTGTAATGACTAATTTGTTTTTATAGTTATTGCACCCTTGCAATGGCTGAAAGTGCCCCAAAACCTACCTTTCAAGATAGTCAAACCACTACGCATATATACACACACACACAGGCCTTTCTCGGGCCCTGGGTGTTGGGCAATCTAGTCCTGTTCTGGTAGCAGGGCATGCTGTGACAGTTAGTGGCATTGCTGCTACCAGGAGAAGGCTGGATATTCTCTCACCACCACCACACTCTCCAGTGCCTCAGTAATTCTTCTGGTGGAGAAACTGTATGGTTTACAAGGTAGAGATTATGGACAGCAGCATCAGGAGATGGAACTACATTGTTGTAGCTACATTGCCATAGTGAAACAGGTTACAGGTATGACTCCCTACTTACCCCTATGTCTTTAGACTGAAAGATTGAGGGCCCTTTGCCATTTGTCAGCTAATTTATTTCAGCTGAATGCAGCAGAAGCTGCTATTGCTAGCAGACACCTGGGACAGAGAACCATGGTAGAAAAATTGATTGTTTACTAGGCACATGTTGGGAAGGCAGGAAAGAGCCAAAGAAAATTGATTCCTTTCCTGATGGGTTCATTTTTTTATTCCTAATTACCTCTGCCACTTATCAACTTTGTTTCTTAATCATCAAAGCATGTGCCATTCTCCCCAGCCCAGACGAAAAGAGATAGGGAAAAGAGAGCACTGGCTTCTACCGTATACACTTGACTATAAGTTGAGAATGTATGCCCAAAAATTGACCCTAAAATCTGGGGTCAACTTATATATGGATCAACACAGTCACCATGGGATAAAGATCGACTGAAGGGCAGTTAACAACAACAAACAGTAATATTGCTCCTTTAAAAAGCAGCCCCAGTGCCCCATTCTCCATGCTTCAGCAGTGATTTCTGAAAGAGCTGTGAGGCACATGTGTGTGTGGTGATTCTCATCTCACTCTGATCTCCAAACCTTTGCTTTTCCTCCAACTCCTCCATGCATTTCCCCATTTTCCCTCCACTTGCAGCCCAATCTCCAAACCTTTGCTTTTCATCCTCATACTCCTAGCATTTCCTCTGACAACCAAGCTTCTCTATTTTTCCCTCCACTTCCAACCAGATCTTAAAACGTTCTGTCTCTTAAATTCTACTCTCAACTAATACACATGTCATATCAAAATCCATGATTTTGGCCCTAAAACCTTCCCTCAACTTATACATAAGGTTGACTTGTACATGAGTATATACGGTAGATACAGATGACTGTGGCTGAAGAGTGAGGAAAATGTGACTCGTGGAGAATGAGTTGTAAGAGAAAATATTGTGCAAGACTATTGACAAAACGGGTTGACATGGCACGAAGGTTAATATGGGTATATTTATTTACCATTCCATGTTTTTGTCTTGCATAAGGGATTTTGGGGGGTGTTTTAACCTGTTTAAATTGAAGGATTTTGCTTTGTTTCCTAAAAGTATTGTGCCCCGGTGAGGCCAGGATATTTGCTTTGAAAACATAACTTTACTGAAAATTAGTGGCACTAGATTTTTAGACTCATTTAATAAGATACATAACATGCTCCAGTATTGTGTAATAATTTGAGTATTGGACTATGAGTCTGGAGACCAGAGTTGGGATCCTTCTTGGCCATGGAAATCCACTGGGCCTCCTTGGGCAAGTCACACCTTCTCAGCTGCAGAGGAAGGCAATGGCAATCCCCTCTGAACAAACCTTATTATTATTATTATTATTATTATTATTATTATTAACTTTTATTTATAAAGCACTGTAAATTTACACAGCGCTGTACATACAATCTTTTAGTTAGACGGTTCCCTGCCTTAAGGGTTGTCATAAGCCAGAAATGATTTGAAGTTACACAACAACAGCAATAACAAAGATATATCACCCCATGACATTTTAAAAGTGAGGTTTGAGAAATCCATAATAGATCTATTTTTTAAAGTGAACAGGATTTGCAAGCATGCACACATTAACATCCAGTAACATTCATGTTTAATGGTATATATTCATACACATAATTTTAAGATTAAAAGAATGCCAAAAATTAACTAATCAATTAATTAATTGGTTTTATATCCTGCTTTTCTCCCATATGTAACCCAAATCAGTTTATCCTGTAGATAATAAAAGTACACCCTCCTAGCCTTAAATACTCACTAGCACCAACAGGACTTGGAGCAAACAAACAGAGGGATAAAATATACACCTAAATGACATATCTGTCCCCATGCCTATTATGACAACAGCATTAAAGGCCCCAACAATCTCATCCACAACAGGGATTCATGCACTTACTCATCTTCCAATATGATATATATTTCCTTCTGTCAGCAATGCCCCTCTTAATTGTATATAGGACAAATAGGTCAACCTCTATGCCAAAAAATAATCAAATGAATATCTGACATTAAAGATGACAATCTTTTTAAAAAAACGGTAGGAGAGCAACCTCACAGCAGCTGCTTTGTCGTATAGAAAACTTCAAAGAGAGAGAGAAATAATGTTTACAATTCATTAGCAATTTGTAGTCTAATAAATAAAATGAATAATAAATAAATGAAATAAAGCCCTCCCTTCAGCTACCATCTTGGGGGGAGAGAGGCAGGCTAGCTCCAACTGCCTGCCTGAAAGAAGAAAAAGCCCTCCTTCCGACCAACATCTTGAGGGGGAGAGAGGCCTGGCCTGAAAGACTAAGAGCCCTCCTTCTGACCACCATCTTGAGGGGGAGAGAGGCCTGTTATGTTTTATTTTGACTATGTATTGTACTTGCTGTTGTACACCGCTTTGATCTAATTAGGAAAAGCGGTATATAAATAAACATTATTATTATTATTATTATTATTATTATTATTATTAATGGCAGAGGTCTGACTTAGGATATTACACATGTTCATTTGGTTACCTAGGACCATGGTCTGTTTGCTACTCATAAGAGCAGTATTGTGAAACAATCAGTAATTTTGGTCAGAATCCTGTTGAGCAATTATTAATACATAACCTACAGTTAAACATTCACAACTGCTATGTATTCACTATCCCTACACAGTTGCAAATTTACGGGCGACCTAGGAATCATGAAAGCTCCCTAAACCCCACTTAGCATTGCGATCAACAGAAGACAATAGCCAATGGTCAGAGACAGTGGGTTTCAAAATAGGGGAATGACTCAGACGAGGAGAAGGTGTTGGCAGCCGATTGCCAGGAAGCTGCAGTTCCAGATAGTTGAATTGTCTCTGAGTCTGAAGTGATGGAGAGTGCATCAGTAATGGACTGCTCCCCAGCAGGAATTGGCAGAGGCTGCAAATTACATGCCCCTATCCTTTGTTGAGTGATGGAGACAGAAACACTGAACCCAGCACCTGTTGAGTAATAGACACTGACCAAATTAGGCACTAATTAGACATCTATAGCCTTGAAGGACCTGCCCATAAATATCCCAGCAGTTGTTTCTCAGTCATAGTGCTGATAACTACCTTATCTGCTAGACTGGCAATACTCTCTTGCGCTCCTGTTTTCATGAACCTGGACTGGCTACATTTTGGAGTACCATATGCTCGACTATAAGTTGACCTCATCTATGGGTCAAAGGCAGGTCTGGGGCCAAAATTGTGGATTTTGATGCAACATGTGGATAAGTCAAGGGTAAAACCTAGGGTCATGTAACAAAGGAATCAAAGCATAAACCGAAGGGGAAAAAATGCCAAGGCATTTACAAAATTCCAGCAGGCATAACAGTTTGTGCTCACCCTTAAGGCTGGATGGATTAGAGGGGGGGGACAGGACAGATCACAGTCTTGCTTTTCACCAGGGGATGGTTCCTTTTTAAATAAGAGTTAAAATACAGTACTTACATTGACCTGTGGATAAGTCAACTGAGGTCTTTTGGTTCAATTTCTAGACTAAGGTGCGTTACAGACTGCCAAAAAGCGGCGGCCTGCACCCGCCCCTTTCCCCGCCGGATCGGGGCCTCAGCGGCTAGAGTGGCAGCAGCTGAGCCCCCAATCCGCTGCTTTCCAGGCCGTGGGGAAGCGGCAAAAGACTTGGCCCAGCGACACAAGACCAGGAAGGAGCTCCGTTTTGGAGCTCCTTCCTACGCCGACAAAAGGGCGCACTAAACGCCCTCGTGCAGCACGACGGCGTCACATCCGCGCCGCCTCATTTGGAGGCGGCACGTTCGTGACGCCATCATGGCGGCCCCCATGTAGATGGGGCACCGCCATCTTGTATGTCCTCAGGACATATTAGGCTTGGGGGCGTCAAGAAGTGACGCCCCTTTTTAAACCTAGGACGTCCTGAGGACGTCCCTTATGCCTGTCTGTAACGCGCCTAAAATTTGTAGGCTTATACATGAGTAGATAAAGTATTCAGTTTACTCTTTGCTGGCTCATGTGTCTAGACTCCTGATCTGCCATAGTGACTTTTGGAACAGCTCATGACCACCCTTGTCTTTCTCCCTACACCTTGTTCAGATAATCCATGATTGATCTGGACTGGACTGACTACCCTACAGCTCTTTCACACCAATCACTTGCTGACTCTCTCAGCCTAAAGGGAAGGCAATGACAAACCCCTTCTGAGACACTTGGCAAAACTTAGCCAGAAGGGTTTGGCATTGCCTTCCCTTTAGGCTGAGAGTATGCTTGCCCTAAGTCATCCAGTTGGTTTTCCTGGCTTACAGGATTTTTAAACCCAAAATCCCAGAATCCTAGTCCAGCATTCAAGCTGCTATACCATGCTGTGTATCTTGTTGCTGTGGTGTTGTATTTTGCTTGTGAATCAATAGTAAAAAGGTTTCTGTATCCTTCAAACATGAAGTGCATGGAGAACATGCACCTTGTATTAAAACAGGTTTGTGCTTGTAAAAGTATTTTTCAATCTCAAAGTTTTGTAGGGGTGCTGTTGTATTTCCAACATTGCATATTTTCCCCCATGTGTTGGTATGGATCCCTCATATCATGCACCCATCCTCAGGGAAGTGAACACCCTTGACCTAGTTGATAAACATCAAGCCTTAGTAAAGAATGGTGTTTCAGACATTCATTAAGCCTAGTAATTCAGTGGTCAGGTTCAGCCAGTAGTTGCTAAAATATAGGTCACATAGTATTTTAATATTCAATTTTAAAGGAAAGTGTAGCCTTTAGGGGGTGGCTAACCATGCAGCTGTGCCACCAACATTTCAGTATTGCTACTTGAGACCAGTGTTAGTATGCACTGGAACCCCAGAAACAACAGATTTCACGATTACCAAAATCATTATATCAACAGTAGTGTGGAAATAACCACTCTTACTTCATCTGGCACTGCAAATCCCTTTCAGTTTAGATATTTCACCTAATTCAGGCATGGGCCACCATGGTATGCCGAGAGTCATTTTTTCTCCCTCAAGGACATTTAGAAGGGGGGATGCTGACTGTCCAAAATTCCCCACTGCATGTACTGCCCCAGTACCTGAAATTCTGGACCATGCACCGTGAAACTGATAAAGTGAGCTAAAGTCTACAAAGGCTTACACTTTAATAAACTCTATATTGGTTTTGCTACAACAGGATAACTTTGGCCCAGAACAGATGGGCCTTTGAGGCGCCCTCATCACATGCGAGGGCTGCCTAGTAGGTGGACTGCCCACACGCCTGGCAGCTCTTGCACGTGACGAGGGCGCCACAGCTGCAGTGCACCTACCAGACATGGCACATAACAGTTACGTTGCAACTGCGCAGCCTCCAAATGGGGCTGTGCAGCTGCAACGCAACTGCGCCGTCTCTGGCGCTTTGCAGTGCCGCAAAAAGGAGTAATTTTCGGGGTTCCTTTTTTCCTGCGCAGCAGCACCGCACAATTTGTATGCTGCGGCGCTCTTGTGCAGGAAAGAGAGGCGCCGAGGAGGTGCCTCTTTTTGGCGGTCTGTATCCCGCCATGATCACCCTTTTAGAAAACAAAAGGACAGTTCCTGCTTAGTAGATTTATATTTGCAGAGCAGGTTTTCTTGTTGTGTAGCTTCAAGTTGTTTCCAACTTATGGCAACCCTAAGAGGTTTTCTTGGCAAGAGTTGTTCAGAGGAGGATTTGTCTGTGGCCTCCTTTAAGGCTGTAAGAGTGTAACTTTCCCAGGGTTACCCACTGGGTTTCCAGGGCTAAGTACGGATTTGAACCCTGGTCTTCAGAGTCGTGGTCTAATGCTCAAACGACAACACCATGCTGGCTCTCAGAGCAGGATTATAGTTTGGAAATACTACTGAAAACAGCATTGCTCTGATAGTTAAGCTGTGGCTCAGAGTACTTTGATTAATTTGGCTGACCTGCTAACCACTACATATGCTACAAGAAGACAAAAATCAGGACTCTGTGGTCAACGTCTGGCAGAAGCATGCCATAGAATTATGTTGGAGGGCCTTGAAGATATGTAGAGAGATATGTGATTCATCCACTCTCTCCAACACCAGCAGTTCTTCATTTGTCTACATACTTACACACAAATGCCCAGATTTTTTACATAATAAAAATTGAGCAAGAATTGCCTTTAAGCTATTAATGCCGCATCACCTTCAGAAAATGCAAATAGAGATTTATATTAAAAATTGTCTTTCTGTATATATTATGTGATCCTGTGTTAATAATTTAATCAAAGAACAAAAGTGTCCCACTCTTAAATGAGTTCTGAGGACCCAAATTTCACTAGCCAGAACAAACAAAAAGTATCTGATTCGCAAACAGTCCAAGTTCAAGCATCTGTAAACAGAACAGGGTCCAATCAAGTAAGTCGAAACAAACCAGGATTCAAAACTTCTGTACTTAGGAGAGCCAAATCAGTTATCAAACTGAAAGTGAAAGTTTGCTTCCAAGAATTCAACAGGAGGGTGCCAGTTTCTTATAAGGGTAGTTAAACCCCACTTTGTGAACAGTATTTCATGAGAGTGTTTCACAGCTGTGTGAGTGCTTTTGGTCTGCAAGGAAGAGTTTGTGCCAGGCATCGAAGCTTTCACCTTTCCCAGGGGCTTGGAGGTCTTTCTTCCATCTCTTCTTCCTGCTCTGAATCTTGTTGACCTGGAGAAGGACTCGGCTGGCTATCAGGCAATGGCTGCTGTATGTCTGCTTCATCTTCCAACTCTTTCTCAGAGGGAGGCATAACAAGTAGATCTGATCAGAAATTTCCTAATGTCACATCTCGCTTTCAGCCTTTAAGGCAGGAGATATGACAGCTGTGGGGCCCATGTTAGTAGGGTGGCAAATCTGCTCCAGATTTTACTGTGAACAGTCAAGTAGCTATCCAAGGTGGTGAAGCATGTTCTCTAATTGCTCACTGACTTTCTGCCCTCCAGATTTTGTTGGACTCCAGCTCCCATTTGTCCCTGCAAACATAGCCACTTGCCAGAGATAATGGGAGTTAGAGTTCAACAACATTTGGAAGGCCATGGGTCACTCACCTCCACTTTAAGTAAGGAAAGATAATATTTGGCAGAATAATTAATAAAGATAATGTGAATAATGAAGGGAGGACTTACTAAACTGTTACTGTGAATATTTTTGCTGGCATACTGTTGGGTAATTACAATGTCATTAAGTCTAAGTTATGACATTGCATCTATTTATGAGATTATTTATCATGCCACGACCAAAAATTCCTTCAAAAATCTGCCTTTTCAGCAGCACAGCCATACAGCCCTTTTGATGCTGCTGAAGAGTATGAGGAAGAGATTAGTTTTGTTCAGTTCTATTCTTGTAGCTGGTCCCAATACAACAGACATCTGCAAGGACCATTGTGAGCTAATCCTCATTTTTCATTGATTGCTTTCTAGACTTATCTCTGTCTGCAATCATATTGATAGGTGATGAGCACTATTGGCAGGCCTATTCGCTTATAGAAACAAAGCAGGCTGTACTAATTGTTGGGAGTTTAGCATTATAACCCCTCTGTTTTAAAAGGCAAATTGAAGGTCCCCCCACAAACTACAAGCCAATCAGCTTAATTGATACTGCTATCCCAGCAAAAAATTATGCCAAATTTCTCTACCAAAAATTAAAGGAGCAGGAGAAGCAAAAATCAATGACTTCAGAAGAGCAACCACGTTAATAATAATAATAATAATAATAATAAAATTGATTTATATCCCGCCTCTCTGTGCAACACAACCAGTGTGGCTTAACGTTAAAATATACAATCCTGTATCCCAATAACCCATCCCTTCGTTCTATAATGGGCAACTGCTTCATTTTACTCAGTTTCATAAGACAATAAATGTCTTATGAAATAATGGAGTCAGCTTGCTACTTTTATTCATTTAGGCCTAGCATTTGATTCAATAGAAAATATTTATGGGGAAGGCTGTCAAAAAGAAGCTTGCAGATTGCAATCTTCTCTTTCTTATAAAGGCTTTTCATATGGACATAAGTGTAAAAGTCAGAACTTGTGTAAATAAGTGTAAATAAGCTTGCCACAAATAAGGGGCTGAGGTAGGGCTGTATTTTACCTCCCGTTCTTTTTAATATTTATATTAATGAAATTGTTTTAGCAATTTGTACTCATGGATTTCATATGCCCAAGGTTTGGATAGATCGATAGATAATCTTTTGTACATAGAGGATATGATTTGGTTTGCGTAGAATACTGGGAAAATTTAGTGCACATTGTCAGAAGAAAAAATTAGTAATGAATAGTACAAAATCAGTTGTAATTTTGTTGTAATCTTTGACAAGAAAAGGAATTATAGAAATGTTTTTAAAGTCTAATAAAATTGAGCAGATCACTTATTTTTACCTATTTAGATATAGCATTGTTATTATTCTTCTACAGGGTTTTGGATTCCGCAAATAAAAAGTATCCCACATGGTTGGGGTTCAAGCTCAAACCTGGAGATACTGAGCATTTATTCATTGTCGTACAGAGGCTGAACTGTGGATTGCATGCAGAATGTCCAAAGTTCAGTATTTAAGGAGATGTATGTTCACTTACTTTACTGTTCGACAGGAACGTGAAAAATCTCAAAAGTGCCCTCTCTACTAGGCAAGATCCCTCAAAGTTTGAATATTTTAGGCTTTGACTCAAAAACATTCCTTTTTGCACAAAAATGTTTTTTTACACATAAGCATTTTTGTCCAAACTCCCACTTCACCCTTGTTTTTGTGAGAAATGGAACTCTGTCAAAAAAAATGCCCCAGAATGCTGACTCTCACAGTGGTTGGTAATCCTTTTGCTGGGATGTCTTCATGCATCACGATATCCTTTCTCATCAAGACTGAGAATAATTATGACTATTCTCAGGTACCTGCAGTTTAAAAAGAATAAAATAACCATGATGACAAAGATTTCTCTCTTCCATTAGAAAGACTGCTGCTCAGAAAAGGTAACAGTGGGCTCTATGGACAAATAGTTTTGACCAATTATAAGGCAGTTTCCTATTTTCATATTGAATTAAAATATGCAAGGTTTAGCCTGTGTTGTTAGGATATGATTAGAGGTGGATGAGACTTTTGTTACAGTTTCATTTTTATAAAAAATTATCAAAATCCTTGAATGTTTTCACATCTGAGAAGGAAAGAACTTCATCCATCCAAAGTGGCTCTGAATATTTAGCTCATGAAAGTCTGGGTTTAGATTGCTTGTTGGTCTTGATTAGGGTTTCCATCCCTTTTTTTTTCTTGGAGACTCCTTATCGTGAACACCTATATACAGTAACAAGAAAGTACAGCATGGTCCTCTCAGTGCTGAGAACACTTGATGTATTTATTTAACTTGGTATGTGGAGAGGCTACTGTCAGAACAGAACATAGAGAAACAGAATGGTTCCCAATTGACAAAGGAGTCCGACAAGGCTACATCCTGACATCCTGCTCAACTTGTATGCAGAACATATTATAAGAAAAGCAGGACTGGACACAGAAAAAGAAGGAGTGAAAATAGGAGGAAGGAACATCAAAATTCTAACATGTGCAGACGACACCATAGTGCTAGCAGAAAACCTCACAGACTTGGAACACCTACTAAGGAAGATCAAGGAAAAAAGTGCCTACTGTTGAACATAAAGAAAACAAAAATAATGACCATGGAAAATCTACACAAATTTATCCTAGACAATGAGGAAATTGAAATAGCAAAAGAATGCTCATACCTGGGATCAAACATTGATAGGAACAGGGACTGCAGCCAGGAAATCAGAAGAAGAATGGGGAGAGCAGCTATGAAAGAACTAGAAAAGATTCTAAAATGCAAAGATATGCAACTGAGCAGAAAGTTAGAATCATACAGTGGATCCTTGTTATATGCTGGGGTTTAGTTTCAAGATCCCCCGTGTATAACAAAATCCATGGATGTGCAATTCCCATTAAATGTAATGACATAGCAAAATGGTGTCCCTTATAAAAAATGGAAAATCCATGTTTGATATTTGAGATTTATACTTTTTTTGAACATTTTCAAACTGTGGATGCTTGAATCCGTGAATAAAAAATCCATGTATAAGAAGGGCCGACTGTACAAGCCATTGTATTTCCTATTACCATGTATGGATGTTAATGCTGGATAGTTAAAAAAGAAGATAAGAAGAAAATCAATGCATTTGAGATGTGGTACTAAAGGATCCCATGGACAGCAAAATGGACAAACAAATGGGTCCTAGAGCAGATCATGCTGTAAATCTCCCTGAAAGCCAAGATGACAAAACTGAGGTTGTCGTATTTTGCACACATCATGAGAAGGGAGGACTCATTGGAAAAAACAATAATGCTAGGAATGGTGGGGGGAAGCAGAAAGAGAGGAAGTCTGCATGCTAGATAGATGGACTCTATTAAAGAGGACACAGGCTTGGGCTTACAGGAATGAAGCAGAGCAGTGGAGGACAGGGGGTCTTGGAGATGTCTCATCAATAGAGTTGCCATGGGTCAAGATTGACTTGAGGGCAGTTAACAACAACATATGGAGATAGTGGAGAAATATGTTTCAATTTGTTTTGTTGTGTGTCCTACAACACAGATGGGGAGGTGGGTACAACAATGCTCTTCAGCACTCTATGTTGGGCAAAAAGGCCAGTCTCCATGCCAGAGGGTAAATGGAAATAAAGCAGACATTAGGAATGAGAATACAAAATAAAAACCAGTTGCAGAATACTTCAATGGCCCAAACAAACATAGCCATGTTTTTTAATTCTTCCTGTTTAACAATAGCTAGACACAGTTTTATTACCTTTCCATCCATATGGTAGATGTATGTTAAAAGTACCAGAACAAAGCTGTGGGGAGAGGAGGGACTGCACATGATTTCTTGTTTCCAGGCTGTTTCTAAAATGCTCTCTTACTTTTTATTCCAGATGCATCTTTTGTTCTGTGCTCTCTTCATGACTCTGATTATGGATAAGCATGGTGTCAATGGCAAGGAGATCGTCCTCACAGTACTGAACAGAACTGTAGAAAAAGGTCCTCTAATGACAATTGGTAGGTAATAAAGGACACCTCCCTGGTATGTTGGTCAAGGTCCTGTGTCAGACACATAGCCACAATGTCATGGCTATGAACTGTCCCCTGATCTGATCACTGAAAACAACCTTAAAACCCAGCCAGCTGCCCCAAGGGATGGAGGTCTATGGCAGTGGTGAGTGGGGCTTTGAAAGATGATACTTCCAGCCAGTGATTGGCAGCATGCCAAGCAGAACCAGGGATCACTGTAGGGTCCAGTCACAACTTCTCAATGCATATTTGGAGCAGGTGTGGGGTGCAGGGCTGGGGATCAAATGTTCAGCAACCTCCAGTTTGTTCTTGTTGTATGCCTCTAAGTTATTTCTAACTTATGGCGAACCTAAGGTGAACCTATCATGGAATTTTCTAGGTAAGATTTCTTCTGAGGAGGTTTGTCATTGCCTTTTCCTGAAACTGAGTGCATGTGAATTGCCCTTGTTCCTTTAGACCAGTATGGAAAACGCTTCAATGAATTTTAGAGGGGGGAAATTCTCAATTATTCCATTTTTTTCTCTCTCTTGTCTTGTACTTTCAGTCCAGGATGAAGACCGCAGTGCTGCCGTGAAACAGTCCAGAAAGAGACGATACTCCAGTGAAGATGTTTTCGATGGAACAACCTTGAGATGGGTTTTATTTGATGGATCTATTCCCAATGGAGCTGAATCGTTCTGGAATGGCTATTCTGAAAGGTGGGAATATCCTTGCAGGGAAAGTAACTGTGCAGCTGGTTACTACAGCCCAAGCCGTGGCCCTTACTGTTACTATCCTTACGGTGATCAAGAAAAAGGTATCTCTCGGTTCTGGGTGTTGGTGAACGAACACAACTTTGAGACCTTGACATGGAAACCAGAGTCCTTCGGTGATGTTCCACCCAATTCAATCAATACTTGCCCAGGGGTACATCTCTATGTGGGCAGAAATCGATATGGTTTAGGAAAGGTAGATCCCGAAAACACTGCTTTCTTCCTTGGGTATGGTGGTAAAGAATACTGGTATAAATACTATGATGTTCTGACGGTTGATAAAGATTATCGATCTCAGAAGATCACCAATGTGAGGTATAGAAAAGAGGAAGGGACGTACAGCGAGCAAGACCTAACCTTGTATTCCACAAAAGTCACAAACTATCACTGTGCCTCAGTAAAGAAGACCACTACCTTATCAAAAACTGTATCTTTTGAACATAGCTGGGAGTTCGACATTTCCCTTTCAATGAGTGTGAGCACTACTGTAACATTACAAATACCTCAAGTCTTCGGGCTATCTTGGGGGTTTTCATTAGAGAAATCTTACAGTTGGAGAAATGGTTTCAGGAAGACTGAAACTAATGAGTATTCTGAAACAGTAGAAGTTGAAGTCCTACCTAATCACAGCTGTGAAGTAGCAATGGAAGGCACAAAAATGATAGCCAAGATTCCCTTCACCGCCACAGTAACTCGTTACTACAACAATGGCAAGTGGAAACGTGCCACCACCCGAGGAATCAGTGACAATGTGGTTGTGGCACAAGTACACACAGTAGTTAAACAGTGCCAACCCATTAAAAGAGCACTTCCATGCCCTTCATAGCTTAGTGGCACATAATCGCAATTCTCTATGCTACTCTTTAGCCATTCTCTATCCTGCAGCAGAAATCAAGAAGAGAAAAGTTTCCCATGGGTAACATGAAGTGAGTTGAGGGCTCAGCTTTGATATGCAGATTTACTTCGTCAGACAGAGGAAATGGTGATCTGTTGCTGTGTACCATCATACTACAACACAAGCATGCTACCTGGACCTAAATAAATTTACTTGGAAATAAACGTTGCTTATTTCAATGAGGCTTACATCGCAGGTATTTCTTTCACAAGACTGAAGCTGAAATTAACAAATTAAATCCAGAAATATCTGGATATAGCCAAACGTGCCCATCAATCTCATTAAAACTCAGTGGGAAAAGTCTGTAAGGACTGAAGTCTTCCCGCTCCAATATCTCCTACAGCAAAAGTGACTGGTCAATTGACAAGCACAGGGACAATGAATCTACTCATTCTGTAGATACTCCCCATCAAACAGGAGGTCTGTCAGTGCTGGAACCAGTAGAGCTCCTGTTTAACTCTGAGTAACAGTGGAAGGAGAAGCAATGTAATCCAGATGATGGCAGCTCCACCAGCTGCCCCTGTCCTCCAATTTACTCCCCAGAAAAAAACCAAATGAAAAAACCAGGCAAATGAATGCCACATTTTTATGTTAAAACTAGATCCTTATCCCATATTATCTCTGCAGTGGTGCTGAGATGCCCTTAAGAGAAGTGTTTCACAAATCAAATTTTAAACAAATGGAATAAATAGATAGAATTAATCTGGCACATTCATGGTCCAAAGAATTAATGCCAAACCTCATCTCTCAAGAGTAAATGAAGTTAGTGTCAAGACTTCAGCACTGTCTTGGGATGCCTACATTCTGCTCTGCTTCAGAAGCAATACAGGAGATTAAATGTATGGCATTTGTCCCCCTTGATTTTAGCCCCAGTTCCAGGAAACGTGCTATTAGCTGATAGGAGCTTGATAATCTCTCACCACCTTGGATCCCATTGTAGGAGAAAAGTGGGATATAGATGCAATAAATAGATAAATAAATCTCTCATGGCCACTTCCCTCTCAACAGAAACCCTCACTTTCCATGTCTCAGCATAATAGTCCAGCAAATCCACTGTCCCTGCTGGATGTGTGTGTGTGTATGTGTGTGCCTTCAATTTGCCTGTCATTTTATGGTGACCCCATGACTTTCATGTGGTTTTCTTAAGCAAGGAACACTCAAGAGGTGGTTTTGCCAGCTCCTTCTTCTGAAATACAGCCTCTAGCACCTGGTATTTATTGACAGTCTCCCATCAAAATACTAACCAGGTCTGAACTTGCTTGGCTTCCAAGATCAAACAATATCTGGTGCCTTTACAGTATTTAGTATAATACTGTATAAACTGGTGGTTTTTTTCCCTTTCTAATTTACAGTCAAATAACCCTCTTGATACTAGAGGAGTCCCACTGCACGCAAAGTTCCTAGGAATCACTGATTTGACACAAGCTCAAGTTAGAACCAAACAAGTGGTGGTTGGGTGACTGGAAAGAGAAACAGCAGAATTGGAATTCATCCACAAACTACAATCCCTCAGCAATGGATTGAACAAAGACAATGGTTTCCTTATTCACTACACACACTTCAACACTGTCTGACCCTATCCCCTGGAGATGGTCTACATTCATCTATTCTCCTCACCACAGTCTAGTCCCATTGCAAAACTGGATCTGCCAGTTCATCTCCATGCACAAAAACCAGTTTCCTATGCTTTTGTGCACTAATGACCATTGTTAAAACTGGACCTGCAACTTCATTTCCATACACACAGAATTTGAACTGACATCAGAGCTTCTCGCTCAGCATTTTAAACCAGCTCCAGCCACCCAGGCTGAAGCCGGAACGTGGGATAGAGGCGGGGATTATTTCATACTAAATCGAAGCCAGCCACCATCAGCCCAGGTCTCAGCCGCTTCTAAAAAGTGCTGGCAGAGTACAGCTTGGACCTGATGGCAGCCGGCAGTTTGGTGGCAATTGAGTGTGTGCAATAATCCCCACCTCCATCCTGTGTCCCGGCTTCAGACTGGGAGGCTGGCGCCGCTTCAAAATGCTGAGCGTTAATCTCCTTTCTCACATACCAATGGCATATATATGTCTGTGCCTGGCTTCCACTCTGCCAAATGCATCTGAGGATGTAGACTGAAGTCTATGAAAGCTCATGCTGCAAATTTATTTATTTCAGTTAGTCTCAAAGGTGCTACAAGATCTCTCCACACAGCCTATGTAGGTGGACACATGAATCTCCACAGCACTGGCAGTTGGTACAAGGTAGATGCTCTTGCCACTTGTGTGTGGACAGATGCCACAAGAAAGCCATGGAGGGCTGGAGCAAAGAAAGGCATGCTTTGTCCAGCACCCACTGTTCCAGGAAGGAAGGGAGGGAGGGAGGGGCTTGTGAAGGGTATATTGGAGTGGTTCAGGAATAAGGGCCCATTTGAGCATGAGAGGGTGCTTAGCTTTGTTAAACTCCAGGGCCAACCTTCTAGCTCCTGGTTGGCAGGTGTCAAATGGTGTTGCAGAAGGTCTGCGATCAGGAGACAGAAGAGTGGTTGTTTTCCCATAGACAGGAGTCTTCGATCCTACCTTCTTCACTCTTTAGAAGCTTCAGAATGATCAAAACAAGGTAGAGGAGAATCTAAGCCCAGCTGGTAGGGAGGAGAGGGGGAGAGGGTGGGAGGAGGAACAATTTATTCCTAATCCAGTATCCCTGGTCTGCTCTGCCCTTTCTTCTTTCACGATCTGAAGTGGATCTTTTTCTTCCCACTTCAATTCCTCCTTGAAATAAATCATAGTAACATGCCTTTCATTCTGTCTTCTAGCAATTTATAACTGTAGCTGTGAGGGAATCTCAAGATATAGATAGGGTGTGTCTCAGATGATTACTTATGGATAACTAAAAAAGAGAACACAAATATCCATGGTATTTGCATACATTCATTTATATGTCAAGTTGCAAATATAGAAATAATATGATTGGAGGGAAAGAAAAATATCATATAGTTCATTATAATGGAGACTGTTGCCAGCTGACTTGTATGCCTGCTCATTTTTGCTGTGCTCTGCTCTGTCTTCTTACAGTTCTTTCTCTTTTTAACTAAATTTAAACAGGGCAGCTCTTCAAACTAAGAACATTTTCAAGCCATACTGTCCTCTGACACACCTTCTGCCCTAGGTCAGCTTTAAAGATTACAGTACATTCTTAACTCTTGCATTGATTTCAAAATCCTGTGGTGACCAGTGGTTGCTTAATAATGGTGGGAGTGACGCAGTGACCTTTGAATTTCCAGTTTTGCTTGAAACATGCAGTACAATGCTATGGAAAAACCCATCTCTAAGCTAGTGACACCAACTTCTGTATTCTTGAAAATCAATCACACTCAGACTAAATGCTGAGTTCTGTCACTTATGAAAGCAAGATTGCACCATCCTCCCATGCAAGCAAAAGTAATCACCAGACTAAAGAAAATTCAGCAGCTTGGAAAAGTTAAAAATAATGTTAAGAAGAAAGTCCTCAGGGGAAATATCCCAGAATTATGATAATGATATTATTACTATTACTATTATATTTATTTATGCATCACTTTCCCCTCAAAATTGGGATTCAAAATGGCTCACAATTTAAAAGAACCATACAAAATCCAATACAAAAACTAAGCATTAAAATAGGATTAAACTATTATTACAGTATTAAAATAAACTGCACAACAAAAGAATAGCATGCTATTTTAAAAGATAAAAGCTCATAAAAATATTTCAGTTCAAACAATGCAAGCCCACTAACTTCTTCTTTCAAAACTTTGTTTTGAAAGCCTGAATAAAATCTGAATAAAAATCTTTTGGCCTCCCAACAGAAGAACTACAAGAAAGCTGCCGTTCTGGCCTCTCTGGGAAGGGAGTTGCAGTGTCTAGGGGCTGTGCTTTGTGATGGTGGTAGGACTATGGAGATTATCAGACAGGGAAAAGAAATGGGAGAAAAAGAAATGCTCCTGAAATAATCACAAAATTGTGCTGAAGATTTTCAGATGATACCGCTCTCATCCAGTACTTCTCCCCTGCAGACACTGGAATGCTCCTGCAACTTCTCATTCAAGGGGAAGTGCCATGAATGGCTTACCAATAGTGCGAATGAAGCACGATTGTGAAGGTGTAGAAGTTCATAGCGTTTCCTTCACACTATGGGGAAAGCAATCTGGGACCTTCACCCAGACTGCATTTTGGTGCAGGCAATTCGTTCTCAGTGCTAGGATCGGTTTTGTGATGAATTTCAGTCTTGTTTTGATTTATAGGGCACAATTTTGTTTGCACTGGATAAAAATAATGTTGTGAACTATATAATTTTCATTTTATTCAGTGCGGGAAAGAAACATAACTTTCAAACATGCACAGTAGCACCAAAACAGTGCATGTGTGCAATGTTCAACCACAATTTAATACTGATACACTAATGGATGTATGCGGAACTCAATAGCGATTATCTTTCAGTTTTATGTTGTCATTAAAGAGCAATTGCATGACTGTGCAAAAATATCAATCACTATAGCGCTATTTTTCTGTTATCTTCCAATAGTGCTATTGTTGTGGAATTGGCCCTGTCAAGATAATCTACTGAGAGAAGGGCCTCTCCTGTTGACAAATAGCCTGGATTTGAGCAATTTAGGGTTTTATAGGTCATAACCAGCATTTTCAATTGTGCCTGGAAACAAACTAGCAGCCAGTGGAACTGTTTAAACAGGGGCACCGTATGGTCTCTGTAACATGTGCCAGCTTTGGATGCAGCCCTTTGGACCAGCTGAAGTTTCTGAACACTCTTCAAAGGCAGCCCAGGTAGAACACTTTACAGTAGTCCAAACAACGTGGCAACTAAGGCATGTACCACAATGGCCAGATCTGGCCAGATTAGCAAGGACAGCCAAAGTCTTCCATGTCAGTGAATCACTACACTAACCCTGGTGAAATCCCTTGATCACCCATGTATGACCTGGACTAGTTTGACTCACTTGTAACTGGTTCTTCCTACTATAGCTTGTCTCTCTTTACATTGGCTGCCTTTAGATACAGAACAAGAAGCATCCATGAGAACCAGAGGGATTTTCCCATGGGCTGTTAATAACAGAATTCCCTCTTCCCCCCCCACCCACCCAAAAAAACCCCTATGCATTTTTCACAAAAGCACACATACTTTAAGCTTGGCTTTCATTTAGTATGCTGCTATATATTGCATGAACATTCCTTAAAATACACTCATGATACTTTACTGTTAAATAGAACACCAAATTTCTTCAAGGACTACTCAAATATTTGCTGCAAACATTGGGTCAGGATGGTGTTGTTTCATTTGGTGCACATTTACCATTTAGCTTTGATATATCCCCTTTGAGCAGCATCCAGAAAGAGTTTGCAAAATCTTTGTTCTAAAAGCAAAGCAAGCCGCTGATCCCATGGACACTGAACCTTCTCCTCATTACCACAACCAGCACAACATCCCTCATAGCTATGAGATCTACATGCAGAAAAACACATCCCACTGCGTTGGCTATATAATTTAAAAGGTAGGAAGGCAGTCCATGGGTACAGAGCAACTCTGGATTAAAAGGTAAGCTGCTGATGCTGTTGTTGTTGTTGTTATCATCCCATCTTTCAGTTGTGAGACTCAATGACGCTAAAACCATATTTAAAAACAATACAGATTAAAACTGTACAAAAGCTTCAATATAAATATAAACAACAAGGTAAAAGCATTTGACATTAATAACTTTAGAATTCATTTAATGACAACATACAAATATTAAACAGTACCATACAGCATTAAAAGTCCACACCAATTAGTTTTCCAAAGCCTCACAGCATAAAAATGTTTTTACTGACAGGAGGAGAGCAAGGATAGGGCCATCAAGGATGTTTATCACACTATACTCTTAAAGTGCTACAATTCCACTTTGACTGCTCTAGCTGCCTCCTGTTGCATTCTGGGATTGGCAGTTTTAAGGAGGGGTATTCTCTGCCTGAGAATTCTAAATACCCCTCCTTAAAACTGCCAATCCCAGAATGCAACAGGAGGCAGCTAGAGCAGTCAAAGTGGAATTGTAGCACTTTAAGAGTATAGTGTGATAGACATCGGAGGGAGTTCTTGGAACAGTAACTAAGAAGACCTTCTCCCTTGTTGCCTCTAAATAAGCTTAAGGAGATAGTGGGACAGAGAGAAAAGACTCTCCAGATAATCTTAATAATAATAATAATAGGATTTATTTATATGGCACTTGATTCCTAAGACACTTGCTGACCAGAGAATAGAATAGATCCATTCCAACTCTACAACTCTCTAGAGTTACATGATAAGGCATAATAATAATAATAATAATAATAATAATAATAGGATTTGTTTATATGCCGCCCAATCACTGGGAATCTGGGTGGCTTACAACAGAGGAGATAATACAGGGCAATAACAATAAACATGAATTAAAAAAACAAATGTAACATAGCAATGCGTTAAACAACAATAATAAAATGAGATAGCGATTAACAATACCAATAAATAACAAAAATACAGAGCAATTATAGCAACAAAAATACATAATAATTATAGCAACAATAAAATTAACAAAGCAAATTACATAACAATTAACAGAGCAAAACAAGTAAAAAGAAATTATATAATAATAGCAAATGCAACTCTAATGGAATGCAATACATTAATACAATACACCTATAACTCTAATACAATATAACACAATACACATAATTCCTCCTTCCCCCCCATTTCAAATATACAACAAAAACTCCAAATATAACAACGACAAAAACTAAAATAAATCATTAAAACCATTAGTCAAACAATCAAAACAATCAACCTCCAGCTGAGTCCTCCATTGCCTTCTAAGGCTCTGGGATGATGGTGGGTGGAGTGAGGCAGTCCTCTCCAGCTGAGTTCTCCATTGTGGTTCAAATCTCAGTTTCCTCATAAAGCTCATTCAGTCACAATGAGCAGCTTCTCTCTTTAACTCGCTTCACAGAATTGATGTTAGGAAATGTAGAGGTGAAGAAAAATAATGTACAACATCTTTGGCTCCAATAGAATTATACTAATTAAAATACATATAGGGCCCATTCCCACTGGTGGCATGACCCGCATTTGATCCTGGGTCTGCCACGGGCAAAACCTCAATTCCAAAAGGCCCCCCTGTTCACACTACGGAAAGGGAGCCTGTTTGGAATCGGGGTTTTCCCTTGGGATGCTTGTCGTTCCTATTGGGGAAGACAACCAGCCATCCCTTTCCTTCTACCTCTCCCCCTTCCAGTGATCCAAGGTGCCATTGCATTCCGCTGAGAGAGTGCAACTTGCCCAAGGTCACCTAATGAGTTTCATGGCTGAGCTGGGAATCGAGCCCTGGTTTCCAGAGTCATAGTCCAAGACTCAAACCACTATACTACAAAGAGAGTCCAAGAAACAATAATAAATTCCTCCACGGAGAAAGCTGAGGAAATGTGAAATAAATAAATAAATAAATAAATAAATAAATAAATAAATAAATAAATGATGGCCGCAAGTTGACCAGAGAAAGAGAAAATGAGAAATAAAAATAGGAAGAAACAGAATAAATTGAAATGGGGGAAATTTACAATTGCATTAAAAAATGTTTCAACAGTCGAGTTTGGACTAAAACTTAAATTCTTCACCCCATTGAATTAGATGCTTAGGGCCACCACTGCAATCTTGAGCAAAATGGTGGAACAAGTTGATCTAGTATAAGGCATTCATAGTCAACATCTGTCCTGCCTAAATGGTGGTACAGTTTGGCCAAGGTATATTCAAGGAGCGTGAATTTGGCCTGCAGGAGTTCACATGGAGTATTTACTTGTTCCAGCTGTACGCTTGGTACTTGTGACCACTTCCAGCTGTCAATTCTCAATAGTGTGGTATTCCTGCCGTGTTTGTAATAAATGACATGCAATATTCTTTCATTGCAAAGTATGGTAATTACAGAAAAATTGGGGGGATGGGGTAGTATAGAAGCATCCTCAGAGACATTTGAAAATCAGGATTTATAACTGAGAACTTACCTCTGAAAGATATAGCAACCATATTTCAAAGAGAGCCCTCAAATTATGAAAGAAAAGTGCCCTCAAACAGTTTGTCTTTTTCATTTTAGATGCATCTTTTGCTCTTCGTTCTCATCATTCCTCTGATCGCCTCTGAGCAAGAGAACACCAGTGTGAACGTCAATCTTACAATTCTAAGCAGAACTGTGTAAAAAAGCTTGCCAAACATATCAGGTGCTATATAAAAATTGCTTCAAGTTGACTAAAGTCTGTGGTGGCTGGCATCTGCCACATCAGGATGTTTCTGGATCTACTATGGTATGAACTTTAAAAAAAAAGTTACGCTATCTGCTGGATCTATTTTAGAGGACTAAGGCTTGGCATCTTGAACAGGTCCTTTAAACTCAGAGCAGATTGACTATCTCTCTTGACATGGTAAAAACTACCTCTTGTGGCTACCCTCCTCTCTGGATTAGAGCCCTGTGTTGGCACCAAGTTTGTCAGGCCCCTGAGACATCCAAAAGAGTGGTTGACAATGGAGAGCTGTAGCTTAAGTCCTTTCATCAAAATAACGTTATGTGATCCACCACTGACATTCTAGTGCAAGAGTAAGCAACTGCAGTAGGTCAGGAGGGCAGTTTTCTGCCATGGGATCTTCTGAGAGCATGTGGGCTACCAAAATTGCTTTCCTCCCGCTCCAGAAAAAAATCCAAGTGGCCCAGTAGCATCACTAGGGGTATGGTGGGTGCACACCACCGTAAGTGAAAGCACAGAAGGGGGTGAACACCCAGGGAGATGGTTGCCAATCAGCCACCAGCCAGGGGCCCTCTGCAAAAGAGATGGGGATGCCCCTGTTGGGAGGGAGGGCAGAGCAAGGCAGGCAGGGACATAGCTAAGATTTTGGGAAGGGGAGGGGTCCAGACTAAGTGCCATTACACCATTCATTGTACCTAACAGAAGGGGGGTCCGGACCCCACGGACCCACCCACCCCCTTGGCTATGTCCCTGGGGCAGTGCAGTCTTCTAAGATCTTCAGGGGACTCCAAGGCAGTCCTAGAAAATGACTTTATCATTCTAGCTACAGAAGATAACTAGAGGTTTTTCCAATGCCTCCCACTCTCCACCAGCCACTAAAAAGTTGTGGAAGGAGCTGGCTTCTACAGAAAGAAGGTGATTTAGGTTTAGATGAGGGAGAAAGAGAATTCTAATTTCTGCAATGAACAAAGGCATAGACAAGTGTATGTTGGACCTAGTTTGCTTATAGCACTAACTGGGTGGACCTTATCACACTAGCAAGAAACGGAATGTAAAGTATATTTAAATTAGGGGGGGGGAACCACAAATGTGGGAAGTTTATCACACGTTTCGCCAGACCAGAAATAACGCGAAAATAAATCAAATGTAAAGGGGACAAAAATGGCAGCTTTTTATTTTTGGAACTTCCCAAAAGTAAAAAGCTGCCTTTTTTGTCCCTTTTGCCTTCACTTTATCTTCGCATTAATTCACTTTGACAGTAACGTCGTGTGAAAATCTTCCTGCATTTGTGGGGTTTCTTTCTAATTTAGTTCTAATTTAAATCCCGTTTCTGTTTGAGATTCCACTAGTGTGATAAGGTCTGGTATTGGATGATATTTTTGCTTGTTTGTTCATTTTTTGTTTTGTTTTTAAAAGTTGAACAGTACAGGATGACCCTCCTACTTATTTAAAAGGTGAACTTTCATTCCTGCAGTCATCCAGGAGAGGTCAGTTACTCTTTTCTGTTGACCAGACATACAGTCCAGGGATAAAAAGCCATAAAAACAGATGTGTTGCAACATGGGCAATTCCAAGGCCATTCACCTAAGGTCTGAGAGAGAAAACTGAGCCCTTGCCAATGTGCTTTTCAAAAGAGATTGAAAATCAAAACTGACACAAAACATTGATCTAATTCAACTATATTTCAACTCTGCCCTGCTTTGGTCTAATGTTCTGGTTTCCTTGATCATTTTTTTCACCAGCTCCAGCTGCCCTTTCTGATGGGATAAAGGATGCAGAAAAGAGTCTCTGGATAATAAATATACAGTGGGTCCTTATTATCTGCTGGGGTTCGGTTCCAGGACCACCACCCCCTGTGGATACCAAAATCCATGGCTGCTTAAGTCCCATTAAATATAATGGCATAGCCCCTTATATAAAATCAAGGTTTCCTATTTGAAATTTATACTTTTTTTGAGTATTTTCAAACCGTGGATGCTTGAATCCGTGGATAAAAAATCCGTGGATGAGGGGGACTGACTGTACTTCTGGTTGTGAGAAATGGGTATCTTCTAATGTTAAACAAGGCAGAGTGGCTTAGGCCCTGTTTAAAAGGGGGTGCAGTGCTCTGGGAAGCCTCCAAGAGAGAGTGTTCACCCTTTTTCAAGCCATTAAGAGGGGATCAAGAAAGTTAGGGACTGCAAAAAACAGCCTTGTGACCCCAAGACCACACTTTGCCCATCCCTGTCCTAGGCAAAGCAGTGTCTACTACAGAATGTGGCCCCTACCATGCATGTTAAATGCTTAGTGTGTAATTTAAATGTTAAATGTTATGCCCATGTTTTCTCAGGCAGTGAAGTGTTCACACCCATTGACCAGGTTTGGCTCTACCAGGAGACAAAGTTAGGCAGCTGCTTTGGATAGCAGATGCTGCAAGTTACAGGAGAAACCATGATGGCCTTCACCACAATGCTGATTTATACTAATCAAATATTATGTTTATATTTAATTAAATATGAAATAAATTAATTAAATAATATTTATTAATTTCCAAGCTCTTTCCCTAGCTGCATCTACCACTGAAGATAACCACCTTGCTTTGTAGAACTGGGCCTCAAATGGGTAAGAATCCCAATTCTGGGAAAGGCAGCTCATTGCATTGATTTCGTCTCCCAGGGTAGCTGGTCTCATCATCTGACTTGCATGGTTAAGGCAGGGGCACATTTTTAATAGATTCCCCTTTGAATCGGTTCTTATAAATCTGAGGAAGAGAATCAGACTACCCCCAAACTACAGGCAAGAGAAACTCTGTGTGTGTGTGTGTGTGTGTGTGTGTGTGTGCGCGCGCGCGCCTCCAAAGTTGCCTGTCAACAGGGTGATGCCATAAATTTCATTAGGTTTTCTTAGACAAGGACTACTCAGAGGTGGTTATGCCAGTTCCTTCCTCAGAAATATAGTCTACAGCACCTGTTGGTCTCCCATCCAAGTCTAACCAGGGCTGGCCTGATCAGATGAGATCAGGTGCCTTTGGGGTATTTAGGCACTCACAACTGAAGCTACTTCCCTGCCATTCTCATTCTCTTTTACCTCTTTCAATTTGTATTCTCAGGGAAAGATGGAAGGCAAGCACCAGTGACACTGAAAAGAAATAAGCGACAGGCTGATCGGGGAAATGAGGCTTTTCAGAATACAAGTATGAAGTGGGTGGCATTTCAGGGAACTATCCCACAAGAAACTGTCTCACTGTGGAACAATTATGCCCAGAGGAAAGAATATACTTGTGCTATTGAGGATTGTCAAGCTGGATTCTACAGTCCAAATGAGGGTTCATTCTGTTTCTACCCTTTCGCTGGGAAACAAGGTCAAAGTGCCAGGTTCTGGCTTTTGGTGAATGAAAATGACCTAGAACTGTTGGAATGGCAAAGCGGATATGCTGGGGGTGTTCCATCCAATTCTATTGGTACTTGCTGAGGAGACAGATTTTACATTGCAAAAAATAAATATGGGCTAGGGGAGGTTGACCGACAGAATACAGCTTTTTTTATAGGAATAGATGGTTCAGAGTACTGGTACAAATCCTCTGATGTCCTCACTGTTAATAAAGACTACGTATCTCAGAAAATCTACAACGTCAAATACTTTAAGGAGCGTGGGGAGTATGAAAATGAGGCTGTGGCTTTAAAAACCAGCAAAATCAGAAATTACGACTGTAAGGCAATCAAGAAGAAAGCTTCCTTATCCAAAGAAATAGCTCATGAGCATCACTGGGATCTTAGCAACTCTTTGTCATTTGGTATGAGCTTTACTCTAACTGCAGGAATCCCTAGAATCATAGGAATGTGTTGGTCTATTTCTGTAGAAAAAACATCACCCAGAGTGAGGGTTCTTCAGTGTCTGAGAAGGAGGTGCATACCGTAGAAGTGGAACTGGAGGTCCAACCCAACCACGAGTGTGAAGTGGAAATGGAAGGTATTAAAATGAAAGCAGAGATTCCCTTCAGTGCCTCGGTGATTCGCCAGTACAAAACTGGGGTGAAGCGAAGGGCAACTGTGCAAGGAGTCAGCCAAAATTTGGTTGTGGAAGAAGTCAGTGCCATTGTAAAACGATGTCATCCTATCCCAGACGCGGAACCCTGTAATGAATCTCATGCCTAGAAGAGAAGTCAAGTTTGCCTGCAGAAAAAATGAGTAATGAAGAAATGCTCTGGTAGTAATTTGAAGACCCATTGATTCTGTGGGATGGTCCTTTGAAGGAAAGAACCTATGTCAACAGATACATGCTGGCAGGAAAGGGCTCTATATTTCTGTCTTTAAATATGAACTTTGTAGGAGTTATCCAAGGGGCTGAACTTCATCTCCAAAGTAGGTTCAGAAGCTTGGATAGCTCCATTAAATTTCTGCTGAAAAACTGGAGCAGATTCACCATCCCACCAAATATGGGAGGCAACAGCTGCCTCTTTAACTACATTGGTGGACATCTTGTGGTAGCAAATTCCAAAATGTATATACACACACACACACACACACACACACACACACACACACACATTAGGTTAATCAGGAGGTTACAATCTGTTACCAAATACTTGAATCAAAATTAAGTTTTCTTATTACACTACACATGGTTATTAGTTAATCTACTTTCGGGATGTTTCTGTTATCAGGAACGACTGGTGTGTGTGTGTGTGTGTGTGTGTGTGTGTGTGTGTGTGTGTGTGTGTATGGCTGCTGTTAATACTGTAATTGTCATAGTCAGTACATTCAGCGTTCAACTCCTCTCTGGCTTCATTGTCTAATTAATACCTCACCCCTGAAGACACGTACTGCGCTTTAATCCTGTAATTCTGGGGGGCACACCATGTCTCTGATGCAGCGGACTATACTCCACATGATTTTATGATATAATAAATTTTATAGCCTTTAAGCTGCCATGTGACTTTTTATTATTTCTGAGAAAAGAGGTGAGAAAACCAAATTTCCTGTAAAGATTCAAAACCCAATTTCCTGTAAGACCTGTTATATCTTCCAGAGAGGGCCAGAGGAAGATGGTTTGAGCTCTGGAGCAGTTCCAAAAATAAAGAGCCTCTTTTGTAAATGTGTGTGAGTTCCCCTGTCAGAGCCAACATACCTGCCAACCTTTCAGGGATGGCAACAAAGATGTATGCAGCCAAGCAACTTCAGAACATGGTCAAGATGACAAGTGTTATTCATATTGTAGAATGCACAAGCTAAGAGAAGTTATTGCAGTTTACTTTTCTCTGAGTATAAAGGGAAGGGTACACCTCTGCCTCCTCCTCTTCTCCCTGATGAGCTGAGTGCGAACTACTTTTTGCCCTTCATTCTCAGTTTGTAGTAACTGAAGTAAGCTGAGAGAGAAACTGAGACACTTAGGGATTGATTGAGAGGTGTTGGGGGTGCTGCGTGCCTCACTGTACTTAGGAAAGTTTGGTTGTAGCTGAACAAACAGGCCCAGACTTTGAACATCTCAAAGACCCAGAACACCAACTATCTCAGGAAATACATTGTCAGAGGCAAGGACACTGTCACCACTATTGTCATTGATGGGGCTACCATCCTTCTTTGTCCTGAGGTGAAGGCCCATCAAGAAGGAAGATGGTGGAGAAATGTGCCCCATTGCCATCACCAGGATGTTACCTGGCCAAAAGACAGGTCTGTCATGTCTGTTGTACTGATTCAACTGAGAAGTGGTGGCTTCTCTTACAACTGCCTGGAGTTTATAGGATATGTAAAGTGAGAGTTGTAATAGCCATATGTGGTTTTAGGTATTCATTTGGTAAATATGCCTTCTTCTTTGCTTTTCAAAATATGGTCACCCAGACAAGGACTCCCAAACCCATCTGCCTAGTAGAAGAGGCCCAGTCATTACATGTGTCAGTACAGAAATCTGTAAAAACAACTAGGTTAAATATCCTGAAGGTGAAGAAGAGATAAACCCACTCATTAAAACCAAACAGTAAATAAGGCCAGTGTGCTTTAGTGGTTTGAGCGTTGGACTACAACTCTGGAGACCAGGGTCCGATTCCCAGCTCAGCCGTGAAACTCACTGGGTCACCTTGGGCAAGTCACATTCTCTCAGCCTCAGGGGAAGAAAATGGCAAACCTCCTCTGAACAAATCTTGCCAAGAAAACTCCTTGATAGGTTCACCTTAGAGTCAGAAATTACTAGAAGACACACAAAAATACAGTAAGGCAATTTTTACTTAACCACGAGAGGGAGCTGCAACTCCATATTTTTAAAAAATCACATTCTTTCTGAATTGTCTCACCTCAGCTAAAGCAAGGCAAAGGAGATTTTTTTCATCCCAGGGTCAGTAGATCGGATCATAAGGGCAGTGAAAACATCATGCTTTTATATAACGGACAAGCTACTAGCAAATTATAGCAGCCAGGTTGTGTCAGTCTCCGTGTCTCCCTGCTGTTTTTCTTTCCTACTGTTTTCCAGAGACAAAAAGTTGGCCAGGGTGCTTCCAAAGAGGATGTGATGTCTACTGTAAGAAAATTCAGGTTTCTGAATCAATTTCAGAATTCATTTTCGCTCTTTTATTATCTTTTTGTTGTTGTGTTATGCCACTGTGTTTCTTTATTCTTTAATTAAGAATTAGACATTTCATTGCATGCACATGTTTGTACTAATCTGTTTATTGAAAAGTATTATCTAATACTCTACTGATCTAATACATCCACAAAACGTGAACATAGTGTGAAGTCCTAATATTATCAATTTTAATATTAGTTAGATTTACATCTTCCCTGCAATGAGCTCAAAACTTTCTTCTTCTCCATTTTATCCTCACAACAACCCCATGAGGTAGGTCAGTAACTGATCCAGAGTCACCTAGGTCCTACATTTTAAGGGACTTGAAATCAATGAGACAAGTGTTCAGCGGACACTCACACCTGGATCTCCCAAGTCTGTTTCAAAATCTCTAACTGCTACACCATACTGTCTCTCCATTCCTTTCACATGACATACAGAAGTTACTGTTCATTACACCCTTACCTGAGACTAACTTCCATTATATTCAGTGTGACTCTGTTCTCAGCTGACATGGACAGGTTTTGCTGTCAGAGATCTGGTACGCCCACACACGGTTTACCAAGCAAATCTCTCCCTGTACTGACCAAGATACAATCCCATTACATACCCAAACACCCAACTAATGACCGACAAAAAGAAACACAAGCAGTTTGCATACAGCAGGGGTAGGCAACCTGCGGCCCGGCGAGGCCTTGGGACCGGCCCCAGCCCGGTCCTGCCGCCAATTGCCGCAGGGGCCTTTGGCCTCTCACGCGAAGGCAAAGGGCCTTTGGCCTATCAGGAGGAGGCGGGGCAAGGGGGAGCAAGCGGCGGGCAAGGGGGGCAATTGTCTATAGAAGCCTCAGAAACATGCATTTATATTAACATTTTTTTTAAAAATCAGCTAATTTTTTCACGTGTCCTCCATTTTCGTAAAACATGTCCTCCACTTGAAAATTTTGTCCTACATTTGTCCCAGTTTATTTATTTTATATAATTTTTTTAATTATTTAATTATTTATTTTTTTGGCTTCAGCCCCCCAGTTGTCTGAGGGACAGCAACTCAGCCCCCGGGTCAAAAAGGTTGCCTACCCCTGGCATACAGCAAAGGGGAAGAACTCTGGTAGGCATGGAAGCTGTTTTTCCCCCAGGGCCCTACAAGAGCCAGATAGCCTATGTCCCAATCCACACTGCTCACCCCTGGCATATACCAACAGGCACTGTTTACACACACATGCATACATACCATGGCTGCAGTCAATATGTACACACATGCCACATTGGCTAGAATCCTGTTAGTCCCAACCATAGTAGACGCCCCCACAAAGCAACTGTTAAATGGTAAGTCAACATATAGGTAAATCCAGTTGATTCATTTGCTCTACTCTAGTCAGGACTAAGAATCGAATTCAGTGTGGCTAAGGCTTCGATCCTATGTACATCTTCCTAGTAATGAACTCCACTGAAACCAGAAGGGTTTAACTCTGAATAAACACACAATGGATTCTGCAATGTCATGTATATCCAGTTCTTGTAGTGGATTGTGTGTAACTAAGTCCTTATACAGGCCCAGACATAGCAATGCACAAACAAAACCAGGGCAAATGCAATCCAGCTATCTGTAACCAGATTTCAGACATGCAGAGTACACATTTCTGCTCTCACAAACATAACTAACATTCATCTCTCTTATTTCAGGACACTCATGAAAATACAATCCAACATTTGGAATTCAAAAAGTAATAGCAAGACAATTCAAGGTTCTCACATCTTCTCCATGTTCGCCTCTCCCAGCTAAGTAGAAATCACACAACTCTACTGCACAGACAGCCCTCCATACCCTTTTACCAGCTGATCTGCAATAATCACTCTGCCTATTCTGGACACAAAGAACTCTAACCATCTGTAAGCAGACACGACAAATCAGCCCCTTCATCAGAGACTCTTCTGAACCATGGCTTAAATGCCTGCTTCGGCACTGCTGGGTTATGAAAGTCTGAAGCATAGCTGTTTATTGCCTTTGAGCATGTGCAAAGTGTCCCCACAACCCCTAAACAATCACAGCCAGCAAGCTCAGCACAACTTGGACATATCGTTTATTTGGTCGGTTGGTTTATTTATGGATACAAACAGAGGAAACGTTACAGCACTAAAGAACAGCTTAACAAGTTATGCTATTAAGACATGTTTAAAAGCAATTTTAAATCGTGTCCAAAAAGGAAAACCAGCACCAGAAAGAAAAGAGGGAGGTGCCCAGCCTAGCCTTGGAGTACCATCAAAGGCATGCATACATTCCCTCAACTTTTCCCATTACTCATATGTATGGACTTGGCACATACATATACACCAAAATCCACCAGGATATATCCACAGCATTCTTAGCCACATTGCCAGACACACACAAATTCCCCAGGACAAGAGACTTGCAGTTCCCAAGGCCCACATACCCTACCCCTCACCCACAACCTCTATCCTTAGAGACACAGCAATGGATCCATCCTGGCCTAGAGATGAATTTCAGCCCCCTTTGGAGTCAGGGTTCATATGGCCATTCATAAGGTTCCCATACAGCCTTGCCCCGTCTGTGGCCGATTATCCTTAAGCCGCAGAAGCCGTGAGAACTGCTGGGAGGCAGGTGCTTGGTCGTCTCCCGGTGCAAGCTGTCATTCTCTGCCTGTGGCTGATCTCCTTGACCTCACGTTGGGTCCATTGCCTGCCTGGGATCCAGCTGCACTGAGGAAAGATACAGGGAGGGTGCATCTCCCAGAGCTAAGCCTTTGTGAATTAAACCCTGGTGCTGGGAGCATATCTGGAATGCCCAAGATCCACCCGCCCATCTTTCTATCTCTCTATCCACCCCTCCTGCATGACTGGGCTGGGCTCCAGCTGACTCTCCAGCCAGAGGCAGCATTGGTAACTTCCCCTTGATCAGTGCAGACGCAGGCGTGCACGGCCAGCCCCAGCATGTCAGAGAGCTCCAGCCCCCAGGAAGCCCCCAACGCTGAGGGTCAAGGCACCCCAGCTGCCCCCACAGAAGAGCCACCCTGCGCTGAACTGAAAGCCGCCTCTGAGAAATGGTGAGTTGGACAGATGGGCAAAGAAGTAGGCATTGACCGCCATAGTGGCATAGTGCATGTCTGGTTTGATAACTCTGCTAATACTCATACTAATACAGTTGGCCCTTGGTATCCAGAGATTATTTATCCAGGCATTCAAGCATCCATGGCTTGAAAATATTCAAAAAATTATATAAATTCCAAAAGCAAACTTTGTTTTTGCCATGTTGTATAAGAAACACCATTTCGCTATGCTGTTGTATTTAATGGGACTTGATCATCCATGGATTTTGGTATCTACTGGGGTTCTGGAACTAAAGCCCAGCAGATACCAAGGGCCCTCTGTACTAATACTAATACTAAATGATACTAATATGAGGGGTGGGAGCAACATGCTTTTGAGATTATGACACCTTAACAACATGTTAGATCTAGCTTGTTACATACATAGCCAAGGCCAGTGGTGAGCTCTGTTTTCCCCCCAGATCTGTCCACTTTTCTGCAGCAAGCTGTAAGGTTATGTAGGTCAGATGGGACAGGCTGTTGCTCAATACATGGATATTTCCATGCGGTGTGTCAGAGAGCAGTTTGGGGGCCCAGAGGCAAAAGGTTGTGTGTGTGTAAAGGAACTAGCGAAGTAGGGTTGCCAGATCTCAAGGCCTGGCCCTACATCTCATTTTCATGGACCACCTCCAGTTAGATGAGGATGGAAATTTTCCAGTTTTGGTGAGCTGAGCTCGTCAAGAGGAAAGGACTATATGCAAATCTCCAGCTCAGCTAATACAGCAGCATTTTGTTACAGTTTGCAAGGCTTAATTAATTTGTTGCTACAAATTGCAAGGACTCTTGGTGGGGTTGTCTATGGATTTAGTTTCCCCCTTTCCTCCTGTTTGCCAGGGCTCATCCTCTATTCTCCTTTGCATTCACCTTGCTAGAAGCCTGTAGCCTAGATTCAATGTCCATTATCCTATCTCCCTAACAAAGTGAGAAAGAATAGTCCCTTCACTTAACCATCTGGGAAGAGCCCCTTTAGCTAAAATTTCTCTCTTTATTTTCCAAACATGAATGTCTTGTGTGCATATGCGTTTGAATGACAATCTATGAGGAATGGTGTTTGGTACTAAATGCACGTTTAATGATATCCCAAGGGCTATCCGTAAGTCTTGGGTTTGGGCTTGGAAACTTTGGGGTTTGGTATAATCCTGAACTGGCAACCCTAAAACTAAGCATTTCTTTAATCTAAGCATGGAATAGCACAACAGACCAAAGACACAGCATAAATGAAGCAAGAAATTGGCCTGCCTAGCAAAATCTCATTGGCCTCGGAGTTTACACCACACTTAGGTGCAGGACTGGCTGAGGAGGATAGTTTGACACCTAACATGAAAGATTCAAATAGGATCCCCACATCACTGTAAAAAAACAACCAATGTACTTTTTAAAGCACAGATTAGAGCACAAGTATTTTGTCCCCTTTTATCAAGGAAATTGAAATTGGCCAGATGTGCCATCCTGCCTCCTCAGAGAGAGGTTGACACTTTACACAAGTTTGTCTCCTGTCTTGCTCCTGTGCTTTGGCACAGAACTTTAGAAAGATCTACCACCTGTCCTGCTTGAAGCAGAGGATGGATTTAACCCAGACTTTTCCTTTCCCCTGTCAGACATGCCAGCTTGGAATGATGAAAGATAGCATATTTTTTTGAAAACACAGTACTAACTGGGGGGAAATACAGAATGAGTAAGGTGATTTGTAATGGCCTACATATCCTGAAGGCACCAGATCCTGACTATTCTTGGAAACTGGTTAGTACTTGGATGGTAGACCACCAATGAATACCAGATACTATAGGCTAAATTTCAGAGGAATGAACTGGCAAAACCACCTCTGAATTTTTTTTGCCAACGATAACTCTGTGGAATTGAACAGGTTACCATAAGTCAACAGATGACTTGAAGGCACTTATATATGTACATATACACAAGGTGGTTCTTTCCTACTGAACAAGTTTCAGTATGCCAGCTTTTGGGTTACACAGAATTTTCAGTCGGCCAGAAAGGCTTGTCAGATCAAAGGTGCCACGCCAAATGCTTGCATAGGACACATGTTCTGCATTTCCTAGATTCAATTCACAATTTATATTTCTTAAGTGTACATCTAACAGGGGTTTATTAACATGTGTGTTTTAAAAATGTAATATATGCATAAAATCAAAAACAGTGAAAGATATGCATCAGTAAGCCATGTTTGACTGCTGGCATAACTCAAAATGCTGTACAAAATCAGTAACGAAGAGCTGAAAGCCCCTTGGTCTCTCTGGGTGCAGATATACCACTGAGTCCTCAAGCCTCCTCATCCTCAATTAACTCAAGCAGCTAAAGCTCAACTAGGAGGATTAGAATGTAAGGAGGAAATCTTTCTGTTGGATCAGGAGTCGGGGAGATTCCTTGCTCAATGGATAGGATGTCAAACTCCCCAGAGAGACAATCACTTTGTCCTCTTTCTGGTCATAACATTTAGTTTAAATTTTCATATTTTTAACAGACAGCTGCTAGGGTTACATCCCTTTTAAGTCTGCATGCAGGAGGGGTCCTTGTGGGGGAAAGCACTCTGCACATGCTGTGTCTTCAATGTGATCATTCATTCCCACATCCCTGGTCCTACCAGTTTTAAATAGATCCTGGGGACTGAACACTGCTTGAGTTCACTATAAGCCCAAATCTTGAAGGTTTTTTAAAAAATTGGAAAACTACCCTTGTTCAATTCACCTCCTAAATTTGGGAAACAAACAGGTTAATTATATGGTCAGAATAGTAGGATCAGGACGCACCAGTTTTGCTTGTATTTTCCCACCATAATAGCCAGCAGAAGTAATGGGGTGAAGGTCAAATACACACCTCTGTGGCTCAAAGCAGCCTCATCTGCTGTATTTCAGGTTTTTTAAAAGTGGAGACAGGGAAGATTACAAAGTGAAAATATGCCACCAGAACTCTCCTGTGCAATTGGTAATTTGGCTCTTATTTTTCAGCTCAGGCAATAAAATAGATAAGGCAAGAGACAAAGTGGTGTGCATCCAGGACTCCTTTCCTCCTTATTCACTGAGTGACCTTGGAGAAGCTCTTGCTGAGCTTCGCACTTCAATGCAATGGCCTACTTGGTAACTTTCAAGACCCTCTGCCTATCCCTAGGCATTTTTCTTCCTTGCCTGACCCCTTCTGCAGATCTTGACCTTCAGCAGTTTGCTGTTCTGTTTCTCACTCTTGGGGACATTGCTATGACTTTATAATTCCCCCCACGCTCATTTCTCTCTGCCAGGCTAATCCTAATGTCCCCAGAAAGGAGATTTTCAGCTGGGATGCAATACTTTGGATCTGCCAGAAATAACATAACATACACCATCTATTTCCTTCTTATTCGTTGATTCATTCCTCTTATTGACTCTTGCTCATGCAGCCTACAAAGGCATAATCTTTCTTTATTGCACTAGATGTGAAAAAACATAAAGGTAGCTTTGAGAACCAGCATGATATAGTGAATATTGGACTGGGACACTGGAAGACCAGGGTTAAAATATCCTATTGGCCATGGAAACCTACTGGGTGACCTTGGGCAAGTCGCATTCTCACAGCCTCAGCAGAAGGCAAGGGCAAATACTCTTT
Organism: Sceloporus occidentalis; assembly: GCA_023333645.1. Classification (NCBI taxonomy): domain Eukaryota; kingdom Metazoa; phylum Chordata; class Lepidosauria; order Squamata; family Phrynosomatidae; genus Sceloporus; species Sceloporus occidentalis. The sequence goes on from JALMGF010000265.1 coordinate 538,444, forward strand.
CAATAAATCTTGCTGAGAAAACCCCATGATAAGATCACCTTAGGGTCACCATAAATCAGAAATAACTTGAAGGCACCCAATAGCAGTGGCAAAAGTAGCTTTTCTTCTCCTTTGTATCACATGCAAATCCTGGACAGACATACTTTTTATTTGCTTTCAGGGAAAATGTATTATTATTTTTTTTAAGATCCACAGACCTACTCATCCTGATAGTGCTCGGGAGAACCTCTGTGTATGCAAGAGCTTGGAAAAGTTACTTTTTGGATTACCATTCCCAGAACTCCACAGCCAATACAGCCAGTCACTTTTCCAACACTAACGCCCAGTACAAACGGGCACTTTGTGGCATCCCGGAGGCAATTTCAGGGTTCAGGAGCGCACAGCAACCACATGCTCCTGAACCCTAATAGGTATGGGCTGTGCCATCTTGATGCAGCGCCGTCCATATGGTGCTCACATCCATGACATGTCTTGTGTGACACGTCCAAATGGCATGGCGCACAAGACACATCACAGTTTTGCCCCAGGGTGCAAATGGTGCCTTGGAGGCATTGAGGGTAGGAGCCCCATTTTGGAGCTCCTTTTTGGGGCGGATTGTTGATGCAGCCGTGCAGTTGCTGCAGCAATGATCCAGAAGAGAAAGGGGCAGCCTCTGACCACCCCTTTCTTCTAATTTGTACTGGGCCTAAATTTTCAAAATACTTTGGAGACTTGATTTTGTTTTATGCTGTTTCAGTAATTAGGAGGGTCTTTGACAGGACCCTCTCAAGATATTTTGCTGTCTGAGGCAAAGGACAAGATCCCACCATCACATTCTTCATATAAAAGCCAAATGGGCCAGCACTTAACTTTTACATCACTTGACGGACAGCATTCACCATGGCATCTGAGCCATGTGTTGCACGTTTTCCCTCATAGGAGGCAGAGATATGAAAAGGACCAGTGCCTCCCTTCTTCCAAAAGCTATAGGGATCAAAGCTCCTTCTGGAAAGTCACCAAGATGAGTGGATGTTGCTTCATATAGCTGTATAGGGCCAACCAGCGATTCTTCCATACCTGACTGGGATCTGAACCCAAAAGGAAGGAATTGTTATTCTAGATAGAAAGGCAGATGTGACTGGAGTACCCATAATGATCTGATAATAGTGTATAAGATAATGGTATATCATTTATTTATTAGTGAGAAATATTTCAAATGTACAGATGAACATTAAACATACAAATAAAACAAATCAAATCAAATTAGCATCAGATTATAAAATGTGGATATTAGTAATTGGTGATCAAAATACTAAGGTTGTTCATCAAAAATTCAAAATTAAAATTAATTAATATAAAATGTTATAATACCACAGTACCAAACCCTACACCTGTAGTATTCTGCAATTGACCATGGGTGCCTGAAATTACAGAGAGCAAAGCCATGGATGTGGGTAGACTACTGTATCAAAGAGGCTCTTACACATCTCAGTAAGTGAATATTGGAAATTTTAGGCTATATCAACACCAGTGCTTTTTAAACTTCTTAAACTGTCTGATGTAATGGACCAACAAGTTCTTTTCCCAAAGTACCAGGGACTAATATTTGTGACTACAAACTACAGCTGTCACTTTCCTTTCTGGAAATTTTCCATAGATAGTCCACCAATGGATCATGGATCAACACTAGCCCATAAACCACCACTTTGAGTAGTACTAATTCATACTATCCTGTCATAACAGTTTCAGGGCACTTTTTCTGTCAAGGCTACAAACTATGGAATCCTGAGGTTTATAGCTTAGTGAGGTATTAATAATTTTCCCCTACAGACCACTACTGACAATTCAAGATCCCATTAAATATAGCAATGACACTGAAATAGGTATGAAACTGATACAAATGTGCAGCACAAATATGTCCTTGCATTTCAAGACTACTTCCAAAGAAAGTTTTTGTAATGTAATTGTCCTGCCTCATTCATGGAATTTTACAGCAGTTCTGACATAAGCATTTTCCATTTGTCATTGTATTCCTATCATTTCTTCCATCTTTTTTGATTCTTCAATAAAATATCCCTTCTAGAACAAAAAGCAGAATAGTTGCACCACTGAAAATATTCATCTCAAAGCTTGCTAATATATGAGGACCCTGTCCATAGAATCACAGAACAACAGAATTGGAAGGAATTGCAAGAACCATTGAATCCAATCTTGTTTGTTGTTGTTGTTGTTGTTGTTGTATGCCTTCAAGTGTGCCATAGGTTCACCACCACAGACCTAGAATAACACAACTAAAGCATTCGCAAGAAATGGCTATCTAACCTCTGCTGAAAGACCTCCAAAGAGGAAGAGTCTAGCCACTTTTTCATGGTCAACCACCTCTTATCATCAAGAAGGTCTTCCTGATGTTTAGGCATAATCTCTTTTCTTGTAATTTGAATCCACTGGTTTGTGTTCCAGCCTCTGAAGCAGCAGAAAACAAGCCTGCTCCATCTTGTACATGACTTTACTTCAGATATTTAAATACAACTATCCTGTCACATTTCAGTCTTGTCGTCTCTAAGCTAAACATATTCAGCTCCCTACATTGTTCCTCATATGACTTGGTTTCCAGACCTTAGGTCACCATTTCCGGACATGATACAGCTTGTCAATATCCTTCTTGAACTGTATTGACCCAAACTAGACACAATATTCCAGGTGAGGTCTAACAGTAGGGTTGCCATAATGGAGGACCTCGAAACCGGGACAAATGTAGGACAAGGTTTGAAAATGTAGGACATTTTTTTTTTTATTTCCTGGCTAGGAAATTAAAAAAAAAAGTCCTAGATTTTTAAACCTTGTCCTCCTCCTCCTCCTCTCGGCCTGAGAGGGAGCCTAGGCTGTCTCCCAGGCCGAGAAGGGCGGGGGGAAGCCTGGCATCGCGGAGATCGCCACGGTGCCAGGCTTCCTCCTCCTCCTCCCGGCCTGAGAGGGAGCCTAGGCCGGCTCCCAGGCCGAGAAGGGCAAGGGGAAGCCTGGCATCGCGGAGATCTCCACGGTGCCAGGCTTCCTCCTCCTCCTCCCGGCCTGAGAGGGAGCCTAGACTGTCTCCCAGGCCGAGAAGGGCGAGGGGAAGCCTGGCATCGCGGAGATCTCCGCGGTGCCAGGCTTCCTCCTCCTCCTCTCGGCCTGGGAGGGAGCCTAGGCCGTCTCCCAGGCCGAGAAGGGTGAGGGGAAGCCTGGCATCGCGGAGATCTCCGCGGTGCCAGGCTTCCTCCTCCTCCTCCCGGCCTGAGAGGGAGCCTAGGCTGTCTCCCAGGCCGAGAAGGGCGGGGGGAAGCCTGGCATCGCGGAGATCTCCGCGGTGCCAGGCTTCCTCCTCCTCCTCCCGGCCTGAGAGGGAGCCTAGGCTGTCTCCCAGGCCGAGAAGGGCGGGGGGAAGCCTGACATCGCGGAGATCTCCGCGGTGCCAGGCTTCCTCCTCCTCCTCTCGGCCTGAGAGGGAGCCTAGGCTGTCTCCCAGGCCGAGAAGGGCGGGGGGAAGCCTGGCATCGCGGAGATCTCCGCGGTGCCAGGCTTCCTCCTCCTCCTCTCGGCCTGAGAGGGAGCCTAGGCCGGCTCCCAGGCCGAGAAGGGCGGGGGGAAGCCTGACATCGCGGCGATCTCCGCGGTGCCAGGCTTCCTCCTCCTCCTCTCGGCCTGAGAGGGAGCCTAGACTGTCTCCCAGGCCGAGAAGGGCGGGGGGAAGCCTGGCATCGCGGAGATCTCCGCGGTGCCAGGCTTCTTCCTCCTCCTCTCGGCCTGAGAGGGAGCCTAGGCCGGCTCCCAGGCCGAGAAGGGCGGGGGGAAGCCTGACATCGCGGAGATCGCCACGGTGCCAGGCTTCCTCCTCCTCCTCTCGGCCTGAGAGGGAGCCTAGGCCGGCTCCCAGGCCGAGAAGGGCGGGGGGAAGCCTGACATCGCGGCGATCTCCGCGGTGCCAGGCTTCCTCCTCCTCCTCTCGGCCTGAGAGGGAGCCTAGGCTGTCTCCCAGGCCGAGAAGGGCGGGGGGAAGCCTGACATCGCGGAGATCTCCGCGGTGCCAGGCTTCCTCCTCCTCCTCCCGCCCTGGGAGGGCTCCTAGGCCGGCTCCCAGGCCGAGAAGGGCGGGGGGAAGCCTGACATCGCGGCGATCTCCGCGGTGCCAGGCTTCCTCCTCCTCCTCTCGGCCTGGGAGGGAGCCTAGGCCGGCTCCCAGGCCGGGAAAGAGGTGGAGGCTGCTCCTCATCGCGGCGATTGCCGCGGTGGGAAGCGGCCTGCTCCTCCTCCCAGCCTGGGAAGAAGCCTCGGCCGGCTCCCAGGCCGGGAAGGAGGCGGGGGCCGCCCCTCATCGCGGCGATCGCCGCGGTGGGAAGCGGCCTCCTCCTCCTCCCTGGCCTCGTGGAGGCCTTGAGGACCCCGCGGTCGGAGCTCCGACCGCGGAGCTGCCTCCAAGGCCTCGCTGGGGCCTGGGAGGGAGCGTCTCCGCGGCTGGAGCTCCAACCGCGGAGAGCCTTCCCAGGCCTCAGCAAGGCCTTGGAGCCGCCGCGGGGCCTGAGGTGGCCGCGGTGGGCGGGGCCGTCCCGGTTTGGGCCCCAAACCGGGCCGGGACCGGGACAGCACCGCCCAAACCGGGATTGTCCCGCCCCCCGGCGGGATATGGCAACCCTATCTAACAGCAGAATAGATTGGTACTGTTACGTGCCTCAGTCTGGACACTATATTCATGTTGATGCAACCTAGAATTGTATTGGCTTTTTTGGTTGCTGCATCACACTGCTGATTCGCGTTTAGGTTATGGTCTGCTAAGCCCCCTAAATCCTACTCTGCTTTCTTTATTTTAAAAAAGCAATGCCAACATGGCTTTGCCATGACTTCCTGAACATGCAGATCTGAATCAGACTTTTAAAAATAAATAAATAACATCAAAAATTCAGTTCTACATCTCTGAATGTTCACATCATGACTTCTATATCAAACTTCCTTATTTTGCAAGTCCAAAATCTAATCTGCACTTCAGAAATAATGCAGCTTGACACCGCTTTAACTGTCATTGCTCCAGCCTATGGAATCCTAGGATTTGTAGTTTGTCATGGGCACCAGAGCTCTCTGACAGAGAAAGCTAAATATGTCACAAAGCTAGCAATCTCATAATTCCACATCATTGAACCATGGCAGTTAATGTGGTATCCAAATGCATTATTTCTGCAGTGCAGATTAGACCAAGGTCTTTCCACTCTGAAAGGAAAAATACAAACCTTTGTGCAGATGTTCCTAGTAAAATGTCGCCTTTATTATTCAGTAACTTTTATAGCTAGGCCTATCTAGAGGCTTCATAGCCAACAACCTTATTCCCTTATCTCTTTCTGCCTTAACAATAACTCTGTAAGCCAAGGCTCCTATTCTTCATAAAAGTGAAACTGAGAAGAAGAAGAAAGATCTCAATAGGGCCAGAACTGAATTAGGAGTTGAATCTGAGTATAAGTTTTAGGGCCAAACTATACTTGCATATGTGGAGAACTTTTTCAAGAATTTAGAACAGCAATTGGGTATATTATATTATCACATGATACTAAAAAAATGGGTTTTTGAAATGTATATCATTATCTAGCAATAGCAATAGCACTAACATTTCTATATTGCTTTATATTGCTAAGGGCTCTTGAAGCCGTTTACAATGTGTTAGCCAATTGCCCCAAACAAACTGGTTACTAATTTTACTGACCTGTGAAAGGATGGAAGGCAGAATCAACCTGGAGCCCTGCAGGATCAAACTCACAACATTTTGGCTGCAGTACCAGCATTTAACTACTGTGCCACCAGGGCTCCTATCTAAGCTTATAATATAATTTTGTAAGTATACAAAGAGTTTTGTTACTATTATTCCATAGCTCTGCTATCTGGGATACAGAACTAGATTTGGCCTGGAGAAATCTGGGATTGTAGGTTTAAATACCCAAAGGAATGTTGTTATGTAGATGATGGACTGTGCTTGTTGTCTGCTGCTACTACTGCATAGACTACAACCAATGGATTCAAATTACAAAAAAAGAGATTCTGCCTAAACATTAGGGAGACCTTCTTTACTGCAAGAACTGCTCAACAGTAGAACAGACTACCTCAGAGGGTGGTGGGCTCTTTTTCTTTCTTTAAACAAGGGTTGGATAACCATCTTTCAGGAATGCTTTAGTTGTGTATTCCTGCATGACATGCAGTTGGATGAGATGGTCCTTGTGGTTCCTTCCAATTCTATATTCCTAGGTTGGGTGGCTTTAAGGGGCAGAAAGAGGAGGCCGAGGGGCTACACGCAGCCCAGGGGCCACACTTTCCCTGTCGGTCTCTTACAGCCCTGTTTAAAATATTTTCTGCATAAGATAGCGTTTGCATCACTATTGCGTTCAGTTGTGCTCTTTTTAAAAATAAAAAGTATTCTCTCACGCTTTTAGCATTCGGTGCTCTGACAGGAAAAGTGGAATATAACTCTTGTAGATAGATCAATGATCTCCATGTTCCAATGCAGCACCCACCTCCCAGGGAAGTGATCCCCAGCAGCTCTGATCTCCCTTTCGGTGTTAATGCCGGGTGACAAGAACACTCTGTGACTTGCCATCTGCTAGGCTGGGGAGGCAGCAGGGGGGCATAGCTGTCACTAATGAGGCTGCAGGATTTTATCAGCAGGGGACAATTAATTACATAACTGGGGTAGGGACAGGACTTTGCAGGAGGGAGGTCTTTATTGGTAGCTGCTCATCTTTACCCTCACCCTCACCCTAGGGCATGGAGGAAAAGGACACAGAGCCCTTCCAAAGGTCAACAAAAGGGTAGAAGGCACAACACAAGCTTCAGGTCATGGCTTGCCTCTTCTTTGCTCTACTAAGAGTCCTGGGAAAGAGTCAGTGACATAAGGAGGGTGTAGGGTCCCTTCATCAGAAGCTGCCCAGAAAAGGTTGGGAAAGCATCTGTCAGACAGATTTAGCCTGTGAAAAGCAGGCCAAGAGTGCAGTGAAGAGAAGGAACTGTGAGCTGGAGTCATATTGGCGGGTTACAGACCACCCGTTTGGGCGGCCTGTAACCGGCCCTTTCCCCGCTGTATCGGGGCCTCAGCTGCTACAACAGCAGCCTCTGAGGCCCCGATCTGCCGCTTTCCAGGCCATGGGGAAGTGGCAAAAGGCCGCTTCCCCGTGGCCTGGAAAGGGGTGTCCTTGGGGTTTCATGCCCCAAGGACACCCAATGGCAGCAGGAAGGAGGAGAAAGGGGCCACTCGGCCCCTTTCTCCTTTGCGTCGCTGGTGCAGCCATCTAAAGGCTGCGCCAGCGACGCAAACCACAGAAGGAGCTCCGTTTCGCGCCGCAGAAAGGGCGCTCTAGGTGCCCTCATGCAGCGTGACGACATCACAACCGCACCGCCTCATTTGGAGGTGGCGCAGTGGTGACGTAGTCATGGCAGCGCCCATCTGTATAGGGCGGCGCCCTATTGTATGGACTGGGTCCGTACCATGGTTAGGGGCGTCAAGAAGTGACGCCCCTTTCTAACCCTAGTACGCGCTCATCGCGTACTAGGGTGCCCATTTGTAACGGGCCATTGTGATGTCAAAAGGAGCCAACTTCTTCAGAAGGCAAGTTTTTAAGCTGGTCATTGCACTGGAAGGAGAAGTAGTTCTCTGTTACGCAAAAGAGCTTCCTGCAATGTCTGGTGTCTGTCTTTGTGTAAGAGAGCCCGTGTGATGTAGAGGTCACAGTTAGAACTATCAAAACTGGAACTATCAACAGAACAAGTTCATTTTCTGGACACCATAGTATAGCTACAAGACAGACATCTAAGCACCACACTGTATTGCAAATTCACTTACTGCTACATGTACTTACATGCCTCCAGTTTCCACCCTGAACACACTATGAGATCTACAGTCTACAGCCAAGCCCTCTGATATAATTGCATCTGCTCAGACCCACAAGACAGGGATGTCAAACTCATGGAAATAAAACAAGCATTCCTCAAACTACAGTACCCACCTTATGAATTTTTTTTAAAAAACCAAATAAACAAGGAGAGACTTGTACTCAGGACTAATCTATTACGGAACAAGCTGAAGATAGAAAATGACAGAACCGAACTAGTGGTCACATACAGCTCCCACTGAGGCCACACACATGTATCATCAATGAACTGCAACCCATTCAGGACAATAATCTTGCCCTCTCAAGGACTCTCAGTGGCAGGCCTTTACTTGCCTACAGACAGCTCACAAACCTCAAACAGTTACTAACCTACAGGAAGGTGCATAATGCAGATATGGACACTGGTACAAAACCTTGCCACAAACCCAGATGCCAACTCTGTCCACATATCTATTCAGGAAATATCATCACAGGACCTAATGACATCACCCAGAATATTAGAAGGACTTTTATGTGCTTATCCTCCAATGTGATTTAAACCATACTATGACAGCAATGCCCATCACTGCTCTACATTGGGCAAACAAGCCAGTCCCTGAGCCAGAGGATAAATGAACATAAACCAGACATTAAGAATGGGGATACACAAAAACTGGTTACGGAACATGTCAGTCATCCTGGATGTTCCATCTCAGACCTCAGAATATCAGTCCTGGAACAAAAAAAACCCTACAAATAAAGATTTGAAAGAGAAACAGCAGAATTGGAATGTACCGTTCCAGACCGCCCCCCCCCCATGTAAGACAAATAGCGAGTATGCTCGAGCCCCATTGGATAGAATGGGGATCGTGCATGACGTGTGCCACAGTGTGTGTGCCATTCATTCTCCTGGCACACGGCTTTCACAGATTCCAGTCCATCAACAGTGGGTTGAACAGAGCCAACAGTTTCCAGCACACTATACACATTTCAACACTAACCCCCCATTCTCATGAGGGTGACCTTGACTAGTTCATTACATCTCACCTCTGGTTCCCTCACTACATTCCAATAGTCATTCCTATGGTTATCTACTCTCCATGACTTTAAGCAACACCCTTCCTCCTGCCTTTATCCTCCAACGACCATCATTAAAATTGAACTTGCCATCTCATCTCCATATCTACAAGGTTTTGAAGTTCAATTGACATTCTCACACACAAATGGCTTATATCTGTTTCTGGACTCTCCACTTCACCTCATGCATCTGAGGAAGTAGGCTCAAGCCTACAAAAGCTTGTGCTACCAGCTTCTTTCTTTGAGTTAGTCTCAAAGGTGCTACAAAATCACTTGGCAGGCTGAAACAGACACACACACACACACTGCTCTCATTTGAACCCTGATGGAAAGGAGGATTGTTATACCCATAACCTATGTACTTAAAGTAGAAACAGAAATCTTGTGGCTCTCTGGATATTGTTCACTGCAGCTCCCAACATTGATCACTACTGGCTATGCTGGCTAAGGCTGCTGGGAGGTGCAGTCCAATAACAGCTGGAGGATCTGCATGATTCCCACCCCAAAGCTAGGAATAAACTACCTGAACACAATGCAGCTTACAGCACAGTAGGATTGTGCTGAACTGCACTACTTAAAAAAAAAAAAAACAGTTGCAAGATCTTTAACGGCAGAATCTATCGTATTTTTATTCAGAATAAAGCATACCTAGAATTTAAGCCCAAATGTATGGAATTTTTAAATTAAATGAAAGAGAGAGAGAGAAAGTAAAACTGCTAGATTCTTGCATGCATAGCCCTGCCATGGATGGCAGCTTGTCATATGGCCTTAAGTGAATGTGATAGGAAGGGACAGGCAGAGGCAGCAAGCTAAATCCTCTCCCTGCATGGCAAAGGCCCCCAATGACTGGCACCCATACAGCCACGTGGGTCCCAACTAATCCACTGCCAGCAGCACATTGCTGACCCACATTGGGCTCTTCCTGCTGTGTTTCCTTGACAACAGGCTCTGTGCAGAATTGCGTGGCTGGGGAGACAGAATTCATGTGCTAACACACTGTTCAACAGGTTCTGCTTCTCCTGCTCATATCTTTAATGGTTGTTTCTTGTCACTCAGATGAATTTTTGCATTGCTCAAGCTCCCCCAGAATACACCCAGAGTTCCCCAACACCTCAATTGAAAAAAGAGGCATGGATTTTTTTCATGACTCCAAATTGTTCAATGCAATGCCTTCCTTCACTCCCCACAATCCCTTGGAAAACAGTCTAAAAACCAAAAGTGAAACTAGATGTGACATGTGTCCCACTGGAAGGCATGGGGCAAAATAGACTCCCCGACAACAGTTGCCCACCCCACATTATTACAAGAACCATCACTGGTTGGCTTTTCTGCCTGATAATATTGCTACTATTCAGTGCACAAAGCCTCTGTGCATTAAAAACCAAAAAAAGGTGGCAACCTTCATTTGCAAGATTCTGCTTGCTTGACAGCTCTGCTCTCCTCCTGGCACCTTTCGTCAGACGCATTGCCCTAAAGAACCTTCTGCGGTATGTAATTAGATAGATTTTTGTTTCAAGTTCAGGAAATGTTTGCAGCCTTTCCTGCTTGTTTATTCTTTCTCATTTCTAACTGTTGCCATCTTGACCGCACTCTGATGTTGCTTGACTGCACATGTCCTGATTATCATCTGTGAAATATTGGCAGGTATGCATTTCTTTGCATTTCAGTCCTTCCGTGGTGGATGCAGAGTTGCAGAAGAGAGCTTCCATTGGCAGACCAAATTGAAATTCCCATCCGGTCTTTCTCTTTCTCCCCTGATCATTGGAGGTGGAGTGGTATTTCCCCACCCATAGAATGCCCACTGATCAGCCCTGATCAAACTGCCATACAAGTGCTATTGAACTTTCACACAGGAAATCATAGTGCAAGGGAGACTGGAAAGCGGGTTATTAAAGGATTTTTGGTGATATTAAGGAGGAGCATTTTTTTAAAAAAAAGGAGAACAGGAGAAGAACTGAACAAAGGTAGCCTCCTTCCAGGGGAACTGTTATCCTATTGTAATTCTGCTTTACTTGCATATGTTATGAGGCTCTTAGACTCTGGTATAAAAATCTTAAGTAGAATTATAAAGTTAGTACCATCTCAGGCCCTAGGATTTCAGGCCAAAACCTGAGACTTAGGGCAAGACACTGGTGATGTCGCAGGAGGCAGCTCCTCTTAATGTCACAAGCTGGTAATGTCATTAAGCATAATATATTAAGCATCCATCACAGTTGCAGAGAATGCTATTCAAATTTTTAAAATCTATCTACCAAAGGAAAACAGACATTCAGTTGGACCTCCATTTTCACAGGGTATCCGTTCTGGACCCCTCCCCACACGAAAACAGAAGCTCATGCTTATTCAAGCCCCATAGGCTTGAATGGAGTGTGCCCCTGTGTGCATGCCATTGCAAACAGTGGAGGTCACCCCTCCACGTATATTCAAGGGCGCGGATTTCAGATCCACATGTTAGGAGGGGCAACTGTACTTTCAAGGCAGTGCTCTTACCTTTGGAAGCCTCTCCCTCACTCTGAGAACTTGTCAACAGGGTCTAAGGCTAAGCCTATGACTCAAGACAAGGTCTGGAGATCTGGGAACCCTATGCTTACAGGTCTTATGCCTACCCATGCCCCTTCAAAAGATGGTAATGTGCAACATTTCATTTAGATTAAGACATGGGAAGCCAGCCCTGCTATGCTGGGAAGATCCACCTCCTTTATGGGTCCCTGGACCTCTGCCCCAGTGAATTTGTGCAATTTTCATTATCTCCATTCTATTCAAAATCTGATACCAGATTGTGGATCCAAGCAGATGTTGCTACTTCAGGCAAAGAACAATGTTCTTTTTTTTTTTTTTTCTTATACTGTGCCTTACCATTACACATACAGAAACAAAGCTAGACCTTACTTCAATACTTGCAATGGGAGAGGGTCCTCAACTATACCTGAGAACAGTAGGTTGGTTTAGGGGAACAGGTCAGACTATGTAGGACAACCCATTCTTTCCTCTGAGGGAAAAGAATGAGCAGGAAGTTGAAGAGAAATAGCTAAGTGACTACTATCACTGCTGACTCCATCTGTAGCATCTGTTGACTGAGATGGTTGTCTCACTTTGACTAATGGTAGGGCCAGTCTTGATCCAGCACATCTTGTATTTCATTTTCAACACTAACCCAGGGAAGCAGCAACTGGGGAAGCAGAAGGATGCACTTGAACAACAAAGTGGACAGGCAAAGAGCAGAGTAGGAGCTGACTCATTGCGAGCTTCATTAGCCACAAACAGAGTGGGCAGCCACATGGCAGTAATGGGGACAGGATGGCCGCACACCAGTAACTCCTTCCCTGCCACAGTGTACCACTCCAATAGCAATTTTTAAAAAAATACTCCTCTGCTCAAAGATAGAACCAAGCTAAATTGTACATCACCTCAGGGTGCATTATTAATCCATCTAGTCTGGAATCCTGTTGGTCCACTGTGGCAATGGTTGCACTTTATCTAGGGTCATGCTGTGGTGGTGAGAAAGGGTATATGAAAATGCCTCCAAGCTGGCAATTTCTCCAAGGCTTGACTTCTTTTATGGCTGCTCTGCCCCTGCTGTCATTGCCTACATGGGCATAGTGCTGCCCGTTCACAGCTTTTTTACCCAATGCACACATAATTCTTTCAACTCTGGTTTTGAGTTTTCAGTCCCTCCTCTTCTAATCTTCACTTCGCTCTGTTTCCCAGCCCGCCCACTCTATATATTTTTCTGTCTAGATTATATATATATTAGAATGTCTTGGAGCCACTCAGCCAGTTTTTATGGAAGCTCAAAGATAGGCTGGATGAAAGGATGGGCAGATCTGTAAAGAAACCATCTTGCAGGGACTACACCGGCAATGTCTAGATTCAAAAGAAGATTCTGAACCCTCCCTAAACTCACAAAAGAATTAGCAACCTAAATTCTCCAATAGCCAATGGCCTCCAAATCAAGCAGGGTCAAAGGAAAAATCTAGAGTGCCTTGGAGTGTGACAGAGTCTCCTTCTTTGGAAGTTCTTACGCAAAGGCTAGATAGCCATCTGTCAGAAGTGCTTTGAATGCATATTTCTACATGGCAATGGGATGGCCCTTGAGGTATTTTCCAACTCTATAATTCACCCAAAATGTGTGGAGTGTGGCATAGACAGATAGGAAAGGAGCTAAGAGTGATAATGAGCAGAGCCAGCAAGAGGCAGAAACAGCAGCATAGGTGACCCACATGAAAACATGGGGACTCTTTTGCTTTGCCCTCCCTAAGGCGAGAACTACTCTCCATTCAATGACCATCTTAGTTTTGATTCAGGAGGCTGAGCTTGATGGTCTCAACTCAGTGTTCAGATCACTAAGGTGGAGACAGATGAGGTCCATTCCTTACCTTTTGTGATGGTCTCTGTTAGATAGCATTGGTAGAAGGCAACAGGGACTAAAAAGGGAGCAACTGAAATCTTTAAATTTCTCAGGAGTTGATAACAATGGCCAGTCTGGAAGAGTGCCCTAGTTCTACCCAGCTCACAAGTCATATTATGTGTGTGGTGCTTTATCAGGGTCACTAGTTCAGAAAAGGCCCTAAGAAAGAATAACTTTGGATGGAGCCAGCCTCGAAAGGAGGCTACGTGAGCTAAAGGAGATTAAGCCTGATGTACTTACCAAAGAGCATGAGACGCAGGGACACTAGAACTATAATTGAATACTACAACCGCTCTAGCAGAGAGGAGGGGAAGAAAGTGAAACTACCTTTGCTAATCCTTTTAAGTTCCAAAAGGGTAGAGAACATCTACTTCTGAGGCTAGCCTTCCCTAACCTGGTGCCCTCAGGCTGGACTGGATTACAATGTCCATCATCCCTAACCATTGCCATACTGACTGAGGATGATTCTTTCCTAGAGGTCAACAGCTTGGGAAAGACTGTTCTAAGATTTCCAAGTGGTGAAGAAAAGAAAAGAGACCAGCTTAGGCTCCTGTTTCTGTACCTTTAATAGATGTTCTGAAATGCAGAAAACAACAGCTGTTTTTCTTTTTTCAAAGCGTGACGATAATACGATCTTGGACCTTGATCTTTTCTACAGATCAGACATCTGTTGATGAAATGACTTGCTTTGTGTTCTTTGGCCTCTAGCTGAACTCTTCGTGTCCTGAAGACATTCCCTCCAATGGTCCCAATTTAGCAGAGGCAGTCCTGATTAATTCTGTTTGACCCACTTTTTCAGCTGTTTTTAAAATGTCCCAGTTTCTCTCTCTTCCTCCCACTTTCCCCTTTTGTCTCCTTCTTACTCAAGCTACTGCAAACTGAATTCAAACTGCTAAAATAGTATACACAGAATTAATTAAGCTGGGGGAGAGGAAAGGAAGAGGCAGAATCTTGCCCTTCCCAGTAGGCTCAAGCAAAAGCAAACTGCTGCAGCCTCTTTTACCTTGTGCATTCTTCCCCACTAATAACTTTTGCCATCTTGACCACACTCCTGTAGTAAACCTCTGAACTGGTGCAAAAATACCTTATGATGATGTGCATCGGTTCCTATACAACAAGCACACGTCCAACGATTCCAGGGTCCACGTTTGTTCCTTGGGACACTTGCACCTCCGAATCTTCCATGCCTATCAACAGTCCTCCTCAAATGTTAGAAGCCTCCAAGTGGCCCCAAACAGCCAACAACACCTTCTCAAGGCAGTTCACCCCATTTGTGTGTTGGGTGGGCAAGGTAATTTAGGCTTTTTGTTTCAATCCCAGAAGTGGCACAATTTTACAGCTTGTGAAAAAGCACCCATAGGCCTAAAACAGACCAATGCACATCAAAACCTAAGGCAAAATGCCTTCCTGCACCCACCAGAGAGCACTACTTGGTCACCTGTGGCAAAAATGTAGGGTTGTGCAGGGAGAGTTGGCAAGGGCAGGATCCTGTGGACTACAGGCTGATGACCCATAGGCATTTTGCCTTCCCTTGCTATAAAAGGCCCTTGCTATAAAATGTCCACAGCATCCCTCAATGGAGGCCTGTATAGAAATACATTTTTGTCCAGCATACATTTTCTCCCTTACAAATGGATAGCAGAAGAACTCCATTAAAAAGTTAAAGAGGGGGAGATCTGCCATACTCCCAACCCTTTTCAGTACAGATTTAATTATTTTCCAGGAACAGCATTCTTTCTGGCTTTTCACACTACGCAATTATTGTTATAATGAACAATGTGCAGCGGAGTTTGTTCTAGTTCCTTTTAACCTCTGGCATGGCGGCTAATTTAGACCATACAGTTTCTGCATCTAGCTTTCAGTGGTCTGCAAGCAAGCCCTGCCCTCTTTAGAGACTCCATCCTTCCACTACTAAGCTCTACCCCTGGAGTTACCTTGAAGGTAGTATCCACCGTCTCTGATCACTGACTGGAAATAGCGAAGATTACCTTCTTGGTGTTCACCAGCTGCTCTCAGCAGCCCTTGGAAAATGTAGGAGATGAAATTTCTCCTATTGGTCATCTCCAGAGCACAAAATGCTTCACCTGATAAACTCCTGTGACCATTTGATTTTACATGCAAGAAAATCATGGCCACTGCAAAGAAGTGGCAACTCTGTCTTTTATAATTCAGTCCAAGTAGCTCCAAATTTGGTTGCGCCGACACTGCAGAAATAATCCAGGTTGACACTCCTTTAACTGCTCTGGCTCAGTGCTATGGAATTCTGAATACTGTAGTGGCCCCAGAGCTCCCTGACAGACAAGGCTAAATGTCTCCTAAAACTACAATTCCCAGGATTCTACAGCATTGAGCCATGGCAGTGAAAGTGGTGTCAACCTAGATTATGTCTGCAGTGAAGATGCAGCCTAAGTCTTTACCAAGCACAGGAATGGGAATCATGCAGCCATCCAGATGTTGGTGGACTGCAAGCCCCAGGAGCCTTACCAACATAGCCATAATAAGGAATGCTGGGAATTGCACTCTAATTACATCTAGAGGCACATGATTCCCACCCTTGCTCTAGCATAATTGTTCAACTATAGTTATATTTCCAAAGCAGCCCTTCCACCACCACTTTCACTGCTCCTCTTATCTCTGGCCCACAGGCCTAACCACCAACACCTCAGTCTCAGTGTTGGTTGTCTCTTGCACACGAGCAGCCCATTGCCTTTACAATTAGGTTCATTCAAAATGATCACTTTTAAAATCTAGGAATGTTTCCTATACCTTTGGTAAAAACTACAGAGCAAGCAAAAAAAGTGATGCTTACTCTAGGACTGCTTCTGCATGATAAATAAAGATCTGAATGCTTTGTACTTTAAAGCAATCATGCAGAAGACAACTCTAGCAAGGTCAGCCAACATACAGTGCCACTGATACTATCTGTAGTCCTCTGCTACCACCTTCTGGTCAATCCATTAAACGACAGCAAAAGGTACAAAGTGTGTTGAGTAAGTCTTTCCTTGTCTCAGTAAAGGGGGTGTAACTCCCCACTGGAAGTACCTACATTGATACCTGATGGCAAGAAAGAGGTCGTGACCTCCTTGTAATTTAAAACAGTCACTGCTGGTCTGTAACCAAAGTTTCTGTTCCAGAGGGCCATTGATCTGCATCAATGCTAACTTCCAAAAATTTTATCGTGGCAAAACAAGCACTTGTGCTTCTTAAATTTATATGCAGTACTATATATTATGTCGTAATTAGAAAATTACAGAAGAAAGTTTTCTTGACCTCATTCCACCTCTAAGTAATATATATATATATATATATATATATATATAATTTCTTGTTTTGAATGTTGTTGCCTTTCATTAATGGTTTTAATTGTTAGCTGCCATGAGTGATGCATAAGTAATAGGACCCCAGACAGAGAAAACGAAATGGCGAGAAAGCTAAAGTGTGTGTGTATCATACACACATACCACTGTGTTGATATATAGTTCCACTGAGCCAATTACCTGCAGAACAGGGAGGATTCTAAAAATGTTGGCTTAGGTGGATGCTTCAAGGCACTTATGCTGTCAAGAAAAAGTGGATGCACTCAACATTTGCAGCTTTGATTTTTGCAGATTTGACTGTTCACAGATTTTATTAATATGTTCTCTCTAGAAATATTTAGGCCCTCCACCACTACTCTATGGTCAACTTCAAACCAAAAGGACCTAGAAATTCCTAGAGAGAACACTCCACTGGCATCTGTAGCTCCCCAGTGCAATTCTATGGTCAATGGCTGGCAGATGTTGACCACAGAGTCACACTGGAGGACCTAGAGATTCCTAGAGAAATGTTCTCTCAGGTGAAAACATGGTGTTTTTGTTATTTGTGGTTTTTCCACATTCACAGGGATCCTGTGCCCCTAACCCCAACGACTGTGGAGGGATGAGTGTATATTCAAAATCATATAAAACAGATGGGCAACTTTGAAGGCTAGGAGGCTGCACTAGCTCCTCAACAAACCCTGGAGGACCACACTCTTCCCTTCAAAAATATATATAAGTTTTTTGCCCCCAGATGCCATCTGGAGCACATGGGGGCATCTTTGCCATGTTTCTAGGCAGATCCAGAGTGGTTCACTGAATCTACCAGAAAAGCACCAAAGACAGAACCATCCTTTCCAAACAGAATTAAGTCCTCAACAATAAAAAAAAGAAAAGAATGTGCTATTGGGGAACAGACAACCACCCTTCTAAACTAGCAGGCTTTTGGCAATTTAGATCATAGAATCATAGAGTTGGAAGAGACCACAAGGGCCATCCAGTCCAACCCCCTGCCATGAGTTTAACATTTAAGGTGAAAGGCAGGGTTGTTGTTTTCTAAACCTCTCCATTGTTCTCCATTTACCTCTGCAGTGTTAAAGACAAAGGGGAAGAAGCATGCAAGGACCTGCTAGAGGCATACCATTCTTGTCTGCGTGCACTGGGCACGGCCCACCCAGATCTAGAAGGTAACCCCTCGGTAAGTAACTGCGATCCTATACTAGCTGTCAGGATGAGATACAGAGATGGATGCTGAACCTAGAAGGGACTTGGATAATAGCAGTCCTTGGAACTCAATTATCATGAAGACTTACAGGCAAATTAGAAAAGAGGAGGATGCAATAACTGGGTCCTCCCAGAAGTTACACAGGGCTACATAGCTTTCATCTACCCAGGGGATCAAAAACTGAAATTAGCGGTAGTGGCAACACAGCCTTAGCCCTCCACTGTTGTCTCATTCAGAGGATCCTTGCAGGATATCTTATTGTTGACAAAGGAAAATGGGACATAGATGTGAGGGAAAGTGGATCAGAATATTCTCTTACCCCACTAGGGCTGCCAGTGAAAGCTGGAGAGGGTTCCTGTACTTTTAATGGCTGTGTAGAAGAGGGAATTTCAGCAGGTCTTGTTTGTCAAGGTAATACCTGCTGAACTTTCCATTTCTACATAGCCATTAAAGGTATAGGAGCCCTGTCCAGGTTTCACTGACAACCCTAACCCCCATCCTTGTCCTTATGTCTTCACAAAGAATCCCCTGAAAATTGTGTGTCTGCGTGTGTGGCTGGACTTGTGTTTTTAAACAAATAAAGCTTTTGTTTGCAAGTAGGACAGGGAGAAGCTTCAGCAGCTAGATTTCTGCCAGTTCAAATATCTTAAAAGGCATGGGAACTGTTCTAGGGAAGAAAATCCACATTAACAAATCAGTATATACAAAGAATACAGGTTGCATTTCCCTTATTCGGAATTCCAAAAAACAAAACTTTTTAAATGGGTGGCTGAAATAGTGACACCTTTGTTTTCTGAGGGTTCAATATACACAAACTTTGTTTCATGCACGGTATTCTATGAAATTACCTTCAGGCTATGTGTATAAGATGCATATGAAACAAAAATGGATTCTGTGTTTAGATTTGGGTCCCATCTCCAACATATCTCATGCATGTATATACATATACAGGCATTTCAAAATAAAATAAAATCTAAAATACCTCTGGACCCAAGAATTTTGGATAAGATTCAATTTGCAGTACAAAACATCTAGTAGGAGTCAAACAGGATTATAGGAAATGTTGATCTTCCCCAGTTCCACTTAGTTCACAGGTAGCAGATATGACAGTTACCCAGTCACTGATGAAGTATCATGAAAGGAATGGAACATATGTTTGTGTTATGGTGGCAGGAGGAGAAGAGGCACTGCAAGCAAGCTCACTGAGAAAGGGGAAAAAACAGCTACATAAACATGTGGTTTCTTTTTCTTACAGCGACCAAGTCACTGAGTATCTTATCTGGGCAAGTCTCTGGATTTCTCACAGCATTCCACGGCACTCCAGGAGCAAAGGTCCGGGGCAGGTCCTGCCAAGGCTAAAGGCAACAGTCCCTGAAGGCATGGGAGCAAGGTTTCCCAAATGCAATAAAGACCTTGCGTTTTATTCAGGCTGGACCTGCATTAGTTACTGAGTTGCTGTTCACTACTCCATCACCAGGGTCCTCCCAACACTCCGTACATATACACCCAGGACATTTCTCGACCCAACTTTTATTGTATCCATTTCTATGTATTCATTTATATAGCCAATATTTAAAAGAAAAGTTTGCAAAAGTGCTTTATGATCTCCTGCTGCTTAAATAAACTGCCCACTGGGCCAGCCCCGTAACAAGTCAGTCGCCATTTCCCTATACCTGCAGGTCACAAATCCTGGGCACTTTACTTCCAAAAGGTACTGTGTATCCAGATCTCAGAAGAGATTTCTCAGATGAAATTCTTGGGCAAAAGGCACCAGAACAGTACCAAAACACACATATGGACAAAATACAACAGTCTCTACTGATCGGCTGCAGAGATACAACAGGCCAGGATATCTGGCATGAGTCACATCCACAGCTATGGGGGGTGGAGAGATGGAGGAAGTCAGCAGAATAACTGAACCAGCCCAAAAAGGTAGTTCTCCTTTTCAGTTTGTCCCCAAAGTTGGCAGATCATCTGCTTTCCAGAATGAATATAGGCTGTAGTTCTCTTTCAGACACACTGGGCATATTCACACATTGCAATAAATTAGGATTTGGGTTTATTGTGTACAAGTCAGCAAAAATGGCTGACAAACCAGTTTGTTTAGCATGACATTTGAATCGAGAAGAAATGGCTATTTCTCCTCCAATAAGGAAAAAAGGAGAAGTTTGTTCAGCTGTTCCCATTTACAGTGGGATTAGCCAGCTAGTATGTTGGTTTGTACATAATAAGACAGGATTCCAACAAAATGGCACCAAAAGGTGCTCTAAACCTGGTCCACAACCATCTCCAGCCCTAAGACTGCTTCAAAGATTTCCATGAGGTTCAGGTTCTTCTTTCCCAATGCCAAATTTAAAAAAAATTCTAGTTCTCCTATTAGTCTTCCAAGATAAAGGACAAAAATGTTTTCTAAGAATCCATCCTCAACTGGAAGGAAAAGGTTGAGGGAAAAAAGGCTGAAAAACTGCAAGATTTCAGAACCCTGAAATTTTAAAAATTTCAAAGCAGCAATAGTGGGGAGTGAATGCAGACAGAACCTGATGGTGGCAGTTTCACTGTTTCTAAACTCAAGTTCAAGAAAGCAAAGTCAAGTCAATATACCTGCAAAAATTCCTAGCATAACACATAATCCGACAGCATACATCTTATGCTCCAAAGGTCACAGATCACACAGCCAGAAACAAAGCAACAGCAGTGCCAACACACTGTAAGAAGTCAAATATAGCCAGGATAGCATGGCTTCAACACTCCACTGTGGCATCAATAGCAAACACCACAGGTCCTTTCAATACAAATCTACAACCTTTATTACAAGAGGCAGATGGACACTATGACGAGGGGGACCCGTTTCAAAGGGACACAGTTATATATAAAGCTTTAAGCCAAGAAAGTGCTGGGAAGGCTCTTGCCACCATCTCAGGAGGCTGTGAGCCATGGTGCTCCTGTTCTCCCCTCCACTCTTTCCCCCTCCGATCAATGGCAGAAGGGCTTTGGGAACTGGGTAGTGATTATAATAGGCTATGTGAGCCTCCATTTAGAAGAGAGCTTATACGAGTTTCCAGACCACTCAGGATTGTGGAAGGGAACCATTTACAAGAAATAGGAAATGAGAAAAAGAAAAACCCTTCCCCCAACAACGTCACCAGGTGATACTATAAGTCTTTTTAAAAGGAAAAAGAAAAGGAGAAGTAAGAGCAGTACACAGCCCTATTTAAACCAAACTTTCTCCTCTCAGTATGCTGCCCACAGCCACCCTCCACAAGCCTTTAAGGATGTATCCCTTTGGCATGACAGAGGTTGTCCTAAGGTGTGAGTGTCTTAACAGCCCAGACCATGCCAGGGAGGGGAGGGCTGAGCTTCATCTCTTTTAGTCCCGGCGTAGGTTCTTTAGCCGCTCCTCCAAGTCAGCGTCAGCATCAGCAAGAGCTGCCTGGCTCTCAGCTTTCTTTGCTCCTGCCACACTCAGAGAACCACCAGTTGAAGGCAAGTCTAAAAAGGAATGAGATGAAGTCAGAGATGGCCTCCTAGCTGCTGTTCTACCCCCCTTACCAGTTTTCTCCACATTTTTAGCACCCAACACCATACTTGGTCAAACTCAGAAAGGGCAACAGCAGCCTAGCTTTCGCAACAGACTGACCTATAGCAAACAGGCAAGCATGCAATATATAGCCTCTTAATCTTTAGCTCAGTCTTTACTGGAAATACGTTTCATTTTCTTGCACACTTCAATCTGTCCTTTTCTTATGTCTGCCCTACCCACATGATCTTCAACCAACTTTGTTGCTATAACATTGGCTTAACATTCTTTAGGAGGTAGCCAAGAAGACTGGAAATCTCTGTATATGAAAGATTTCACATAAATGACTTGAAGGCACACAACAACAAGCTTGTAACATTCATTAATAACGAACTTGTAACATTTTAAAAAGGAACAATATTAGTAATTATATTAGTTATTTTTGAGAAACAGGGGAAATACACAGGTACTTTTAGAAACTAACTAAAATGACAACTACTTTTCTATTTGTGTAATACAAAATCAAGTGAAGAACAAACAGAATAGCTCAGTTAGATCAGTCTCTCAATTGATATTAATCCTGCAACAGTGATTGCAGAAACTGACACTAGCAGCCTATGCTGGTTTTGTGATCACCAGGTTGAAGAAGGTTACACTGCAGCTCTCTACATGAATCTGTCCACCTTTTTGTTATTTAAGATAATCTTTTATTTAAAAAGCTGAGGAACCTCTGTCTCTTCAGATGGCTTTGGCCTACAACACCCACAAATCTAACCCAGCATCACCAATTGTATGAAGCTGTGGGAATTGTACCTCAAAATTCTGAAGAGCCAAAGATTCCTATACTTGCTTTACAAGCATGCTTATTCTAGTCTCAAACAGGAGACTTTCCTGGAGCCTTTCTAGGCCAGGTGAAGATAACTGTTAAGAGAGTAGGAACCATTTTTCATCCTCATTTCCACAACTCGAGACTGGATCAGCACAACCAGTGCACCCAGAAGTGACATCATGTCACTTTCAGTTTTGTGTTCAGATGATTTTCAACAAGTTTTTTCAAGGGACAGGGTTACAATTCTTGACAGGTTTCTGGAGGCAAAACCACTACATTCTGTGGCAGTTTTTAGCAGTTCTTGGGTGACAATTTCCTGTAAAAATATGGGAGGAGGGGGTCCTAGGTCTTTGGGAGACTTTGGGGGTGATCAAATACGACACTAAGGACCATGTTTATTTATTTATAGCAAAAAAGGCTCCCAGAGCATCTTACAAATTATTAATTTGATAATTCCCTGTCTTCAGGCTTACAATTTAAAAATACAGGACACATAAGAAGATTGCAATGGTGGGGGGATTAAGACCAGCAGACTCTGGCTGCTTTTCTCTCCCTCAGAGGGCAGGGATGTGATAGTGGGAATGTGGGGGAACTCTCACCAACCACTGGGGCCAACTTTTCCTGCCCCTCATCTAAGCCAACATTTTCCTCCTTACTGAAGACAAGATGATTATTCTAGACGATCATAACCAAGACGTGAAGAGGAACAGCCATTCTCAATTTAGCCCAAACAAGCACACTACACTTCATTCCTGCCAGTTAGCTTTGCCTTCCCTTGTCAGGAATCTGCATTATTTCACAAAGTTCACATGGTCTGTAGCCTCTTGCCATTGTCATACTTTTCTTCTTGTTTGTAATAGCCACAATGCTCAGATACTCACTAGACAGCTCATCCGTCAGCGTCAAACCTAGTTCATCCAGCACCTGGGAGACAACAGCGTCACTGTGAAAAGAAGCAAAGATCATAAGATCCAAGCCAAGAAAGATTTGTCTGTCTACACACTCTGTCCTTCATATCCTACATCCCCACACCCAGAGCCCTTGTCTGAGATTCAGAGGGAACAGAAATCTAGAGCTATATACCTGGGAAGAAAAGAGTTGTTGAAATCTTATTCCCAACCATTCTTTCCAGGATTAACACAAGATAGCTCTATAAATGCACAATTTTTGTCTGAGCCTATATTATACATATACATGCATATAAGAAACTGCATGCACACTTTTCACCTTAATGGAATATCTATATTGTTCAGAGACCTATCAAGCCATCACATGCACACATCCTTTCTAAGAATCCCAGTAAGAATATGATATGACATTCCCAGATTTCATGGAAGGAGAGATCAGGAATACTGGTGGAGATGTTGCCATCATGAGAATAAGGAAAGGGCCTTTATCATTCCAGCACATTTGCTATCTACAGACTTTATCCACCAAGCAAGGTTAGGACACATCTTCTCCATTTCATACTCTATCTGCTTCCCCACTGTAGAGTTGCCCCTGCTCTGAATACCTTTCCTCCTCATCTTCCTCATCTCCCATGGCATCATCAATGGCATCATTCATCATCTCCTCCTTCATGTCCATTATCTCTGACTGCTTCTCAAATTCCATCATGATCTTCTGGATTTGAGGCAACTTGAGCTAAATGAAATCGTAAGGGTTGTGTTATTAAAACATCAAAGGAGATATTTATCTACCTTCCACATATGTGCAAATGATGACAGGAAGTATAATCCTATCATTAAATATAGCAGGTTATTTTAAAAAAAGGCATCGTTAACTGCCACTTTTAAAAAATAACTAACTGGAGAGACCACAGCATGAACCACCCAGAAGTATCCATACCTCCAGCCTAATCAGCACTGCCCTAGAAAGGAGTGGGAAACCTTTGAGCCTCCAGTTATTCTGGACCACAATGCCCATTATCCCTGATCAGTGGCAATGCTGACAGGAGTATCTGGGAATTGAAGTCTATATGGGGAGCACCAAAGGTCCTTATCCCTACTTTACAGCAAACAAGTCACTTGTGCCAAGGACTGGATATATGGGAAATGTTTCCACAAGAAGGGACAACCCTTCAGTAGCGCAGTCTCCTCGCAAAAAATTATCTTGTACTTTCTTTATCTAAAAACCTATTTGAGGTTTTCTCCCTAGCTATCCATAAACCATTTTAATGATAACACAATACCTTCAACATCCTAAGGCAGCTTGCCTTAGAACAGATGTTCTCAATCTTTGTTTTTCTGGGTGTTTTGGACTTCAGTTACCAGATGTCCCAGCCAGTTTGCCCAACAGTAATGGATTATGGGAGCTGAGATCCATGACAGCTATAGCAGTCCTTCCCAAATGCTGGTCCTCTAGATGTTTAGAACTTAAGTTCCCTGGATTCCTGAATGTTAGCTAAATTAGCTGGTGCTTATGGGAGTTGAAGACTAAAACACCTTAAGGCCAAAGATTAGAAACCACTGACTTAGAGGACTAAAGTTTCAGAACCAGTGTCTTATGCATCTTCTATGGCATATTTTCTTTCCCCTAAAAACCTAAAACCACCCAACTGAAATCTGGAGGCAATCAAGAAAAAAAATCAAATTAAATCAAGTGTTATGTGGCCTACAACCGTTTGCCTCTGAATTTCAGCAGCAAACAGGACCCCACAAAAATGATTGCTTAAAAGGACTTCTTCCCCTGGTTGCTAAAGAATTAAGGCAGCACGAAAGGGTTGCAATCCCCAGTGAGTCCAAGGTGAATATCCTGACATTCACTATTCCAAGTCTAAAGGTCAGATTTCCAGTTAGGAAAAACTATCATGTTACCACTCTCACAACCTGTACATTCTGTGACAGAGGAGAAACCATAATAAACTGCCTTATATTCAGAGTTTGGGAAGATTACTTTTTGGATTATAGTTCCCAGAATCCCCTGCTTAACATGGCCATTGTTGACTGAAGAATTTGGTGAGTAGCACTTCACAAGAGTTTTCCCCCCCTCCAAACCCTAATTACATCAGACCATACTACTTCTCTATCTAGCCTGGTATTTACTCTGACAGTAACTCTGCAGAGTCTCAGACAGTGGTCTATCCTATCACTTTTTTACACCAGCTAAGTGGAGATGCAGGGATTGAACCTGGGATTTGCTGCATTCAAAGCAGCTGCGCTAGCACCGAGTTAAATTTTCTCCCTGAGGTTCAATTTCTCCAAACAGTCTGAATTCTTCTCCATCATCCTGCAGAGCTCCCTTGCTGACCTGGTTTGAATCCAACCCACCTGTCTGTTCATGGTGGCCATGGCTTTAGTTACACCTTTCATTGCCTGAGCCATGGAGTTGTTTGACTTAAGGGTCTGTATCTTGAGGGATACTGCTTGGATGTTAGCCCGCATCATAATGAATTTCTTCACGTATCGCCTTGTCCGCACCAGGTCTTTAGCCATGATCTTTACTGCATCCTGGGGTGGAAGAAACAGGTTAGAGATGGAGATGTAAATGTCCTATCCAGTGACATTCACACACCGTTTATACTTCCCTTCCTAGCTCACCATCTGCCCCTGTTTGGCCATCTTCTTGATGTCAGCAATGATCTTTTTCTCTTGAGTTTCCAATTTCTGCCGCTCACGGTCCAGTTCTCGCATGGCACGATTCAGTGCCCGTTGATTTTGCCGCAGCATCTCCTCTGGGGTCTTCCGCCGTCCAAACAACAGATCCATTTTGGCAGAAGGTTCACCCTACAACTGTGAAACAAGGGGAGTCAAGAAAACTGAAGCCTTGATCCAGAGACATACATTTGTCCCCACTAACAGGGAAACATCTTTGGAATAAATGTTAGAAGGATCTCTGAGTTTAGTGAGGAGAATGTCACAATTTTATGCTGCATTTGTTAGCAAGTTTTAAGCTAGCCGGGAATCTGCTCACTCTGTTTTCATCATTTACTGCTATTATTAATTGCTTACCAATATCAGTACAATTAAAAACATCAAAACAATTGCTACAATTGCCTTACTCAACACAAATGCATTATACCACCATCTCCCAGATCTAATTATTACCCATGCTGCCAACCATTCCCTTCATTCCTGTTGCTATGAGAACACAGTGGAGCCTTTATAAATGAAACAGATAAAAAAGGTGGTAGAAATAAACAAGACAGGTCTCCAAAGATGGAGATGATGGTCTGTATCAGCCAAACCTATCCATTTCTGGAGGTGAACCAATGTTCTAAAGGAACACTGCTACCACCTTGGGTCCCTGGTAAATTGCATAGACATCATTTTGAATCTATATCTATCTGGCCAGAGTCAGTGAGGACCTCTAATTTGAATCAGTGAACTCCAAGACACAGCTTGTGATGGCATCATAATGTCAGACATCCCAATGATGCAGAGCTGGGTTACACTGATACAGTGGGGGGAGACAGAGGAAGAGTGTGGGATACAAATATTTCAGAATGCTGCCTTACGCAAAACACATGAACATGTGTTATCTGACAGCAAAAATCTCAGTGCTACCTCATATTTATATCAATTATCTGTCGGTACCAGGGTGATCAGAAAACCGCACATTGTTGCTCACATGCGTAAGAGATCAACACCCCTTAGCCTCCAAGATAAGCCTTTTGAACAAGTCTCAGACCTATCAAAGACACCTAAGAGAGAGCCACTGTAATGCAGTGGTTTGAGCATTACATTACAACTCTGGAGATCAGGGTTTAAATCCCTGCTTGGCCATGGAAACCCACTGGTTAACCTTGGGTGAGTCACACTCTCATTCCCAAAACCTCCAGTAACAGACTTGCCTTAGGATAGCCATAAGTTGGAAATGATTTTAAAGCATATAATAACAACAACAAGGAGTTGTCTCAGCCCCCTCAATCTTTTCACCTGCTGCTCCTCCAAAGCTGGGAAAACCAGTCTCCACCTCCAATCCTTTAATAATCAGATCTTGCTGCTTGATCTAGGCACAACTGTGTATTTTACAGACATAGACTTCAGACAGATAAATGGAATATATCATCAGAACCTTATATTAGTCTATATACCAAGCCCATAAGCACATCCTATAGGTATATATTTCCTCTTCCCATCTTCTTTCCCCTCTCTCTTTTTTGTGGTTCTTACAATTAAAAATAAATTAAAATGACATGAAAAGCTCAACTGCCACTATTAAAATCCCAAAAATCTGTGGATGCCCAAGTCCCATTAAAGACAATGGCAAAGTAAAATGGGTGTCCCTTATATAAAATGGCAAAATCAAGGTTTGTGTTTTGATGTGTGTAAAAATCTCAAGCTGCGAATGGTTGAACCCATGGATAAAGAATAAAGGAGGGCCAAGTTTATACCTTTAAATTACAACATCAAACACATAGATCTAAATGTATTTACATGTACATAGTTTCATGTGGTTAAACCGAAAAAATTGAGGAGATGTGATATTTTTAAAGAAAATTTAAATGAATTTTAAAAAATAAAAATAAAAAATATTATATATATATATATATATATATATATATATTAAAGAAATCTCTGGTTGACCTTTGGCAAGTCACTCTCTCTCATAGAACCATACGGCTAGAAGAGACCTCAAGGGACATCCAGACCAAGGCCATTCTGCTCACAACCAAAGCCTCCTACAGATGGTCATCCGGCTTCTGTTTAAAGACCCCCAAAGACTCTGCCGCCCTCCGAAGGAGTTTGTTCCACTGTCAAACAGCCCTTTCTGTCAGGATATTCTTCCTAATGTTGAAGTGGAATCTCTTTTCCTGTCGTTTGCATCCGTTGTCAGGAACTCTCAGCCTCAGTGGAAAGCAATGGCAAACCCCCTTGGGAGAAACAGGCCAAGAAAACCCCACGCCAGGGTCTCCTTATGTCAAAAATGACTTAAAAGCACACAGTAACAACTATATATACATATATGTATACACACACACACACACACACTTGTCCCTCCATATTTGCTAGGGTTAGGGGCACAAAACCCCCTGAATATGGAAAAACCTTAAGCAACACCACCACCATGTTTGTTTGCTTTACCTGAAAGGACACCTCTCTAGGCATCTCTAGGTCCTCCAGTGCAACTCTGTGGTCAACGTCCGACAGACACTGGCCACAGAACCGCACTGGAGGAGCTACAAAGGCCTAGTAGAGCATTCTTTCTGGGGATCTCTAGGTCTTTCAGTGCACCTTTTAGTTAAAGTCGACCACAGAGTTGCACTGGAGGACCTAGATATTCCTAGAGAGGAATATATGAATCAAACCCGTGAATAATCAAAGCCGCAAACATGGAGGAATGAGTGAATATATACAATTTAAATGGGACTTCAGCCCCCAGAATCCCAGTCCATTGGCCAAGACGGCCGAGGCTTCTGGGAGCTGAAGTCCAGAACACCTGGAGAACCAGAGCTTGGGTGTCATTGCTTTAAATCGGTGGTTCCTCAATTGTGCTCTTTCAGGGATTTCGGACTTCAGCTCCCAGAATCCCAGACTACTGCCACCCTCCCAGGGACCCTCTTACCCTGATCAAGAACCGACCTCAGCAGTGCCCTATTCCTCTTCTCACCCAGCAACCCACTCAAAGCTTCTTCCCCTTCAAGCTTCTTATTTCCTCGACGCTTCTTCTTCTTCTTCCTCCTCCTGACCGTGACGTCACGGGGCGTGGCCTCATCGCGTCAGGGTCACGCGGGCGGAAGTAGAGGAGTCGGTGAACAAAAAGAAGCCACCTTGGTTTCGCCGTCAGACCAGTGAAGTAAAACCGGAAGTGGATGGAGGAAACCATAGAGTTCGCCAATGTGGGCGGCTAGAGCGGCGCTCGCTGGCTCAATCTCTATGGTCACTTTCGGTTTCTAGAGAGGGCCGCTTTTTCCCAAAAAAAGGCTACAGCGCCTGCGCAGCTCGTTGCCTGGTTTCCATAGAGGAGCCCTGTTTAAATACCAGTTATGTGGACTAGGGCTGCATCCACAGTGGAGAAATAACCCGGTTTCGCACCGTTTTAACTCTTTTCTGGTTCAAGGCTATGGAATTCTGGGAGTTGGACTTTTGTTGTGGGGCCCAGAGCGGAGCGCCAACTCCCAGAATTCCATAGCCTTGAACCACAGAAAGAGTTAAAACGGTACCAAACCGGGTTATTTTCCAGTGTGGATGCAGCCTAGGAAAGGATGGAGAGAAATCCGGGATTTTTGTTTTGGAAACAGCATACAGTCCCATACATAAACAAAAGCTACTGCCACACTGCAGAAATAAAGCAGTTTGGCACCGCTTTAACTTCCAAGGCTCAATACTACGGAATCCTGGGATTTGTAGTTCTGTGAGATATTTAGCCTTCTCTGCCAGAGAGTACTGGTGCCACAACAAACTACAGATCCCACAACTCCATAGCATGGAAACGTGGAAGTGAAAGAGTGGTATCAAACTGCTTTATTGCTGCAGTGTGGGCACCAGGATTTGATTCCAGGATCACATCAACCCTCCTATCCCCCATAGATAGTCAAGTCCCATTTTATACAATGAGGTAGTAAAATAACAACAGGCAGCATGGTGTAGTGGTTTGAGTCCTAGACTAGGACTTGGAGACCAGGGTTCGAATCCTTGTTCAGTCATGGAAACACACCAAATGACCATGGGCAAGTCACACTCTCTCAGCCTCAGAGGAAGGCAAGGGCAGATCCTCCTCTGAACAAAGTCTGCCAAGAAAAGGCCTTATGGTCGCCATAAATCTGATATGACTTGAAACCACTCAACAAATAAAAAGGTGTAGCTTGTATTGTCCACGCTTTTTAAAGGCTGGGGGTTTAACAATTCCAGCAAAAACTGATGGGAAGAATTAGTGTTCAATTTCCCAAGGGATCGCTACATTAGCCAATTATAACAAGGGGTCGTGTGGCACCTTATAACATCACAAACGCATTACAAGTGGTAGATTTCAAAGATGTAGCCGTGTTCGTCTGCAAAATCTGTGCAGAGATCTTGTAACACCTTTGAGACTAACTGAAAGAAAAAAGCTGGTAAGATGAGCTTTCATACTTCTAAGGAAGTAGACTCAAGTATACAAAAGCTCACACTACCATCATTTTTTCTTTCAGTTACTCCAAGGTGCTACAAGAACCTTTTGCAAACTCATTACAAGCATTCAATGATATAGCCATGTTAGTCAGTCAAATCAGTATGTAGGGGGATCTTCTAGCACCTTTGAGACTAATGGAAGGAAAGAAGTTGGTAGCATGAGCTTTTGTAGACTTAAGTCTACTTCCTCAGCCGAATCTAAGGAACTACTTTACGAAACTTCATGCTGCCAACTTTCCTTCCATTACTCTCAAAGGTGCTAGAAGATCCCCTTACATACTCATTACAAGCTTAGCTTAACAAAGTTAACAAAGCCTCACTTAACAAAGCCTCTGATGACGACAACAACAACAACAAAGTTTTTATACCCAACTCCCCACTTCCTCCTCTCATTATTTTAGAGCAGGGGTAGGCAACCCTTTTGAGCCGGGGGCCGGGTTGCTGTCCCTCAGACAACTGGGGGGCCGAAGCCAAAAAATAAATAATTCAATAATTTTTTTTAAAAATAAAATAAATAAATAAATAAACTGGGACAAATGTAGGACAAAATTTTCAAATGGAGGGCACTTTTTAAAAAAAATGGAGAACACGTGAAAAAATTTGCTGATTTTTTAAAAAATGTTAAGATAAATGCATGTTTCTGAGGCTTCTATAGACAATTGCCCCACCATGCCCCTCGCACGAGACGCCAAAGGCCCTGGCAGCAATCGGCGGCAGGACCAGGCTGGGGCCAGTCCCAAGGCCTCGCCAGGCTGCATCCGGCCCACAGGCCGCAGGTTGCCTACCCGTTTTAGAGTATGGTAGAAAAGGCAGTCTGTAGTGTGCATTTAAGCTTTACACATATTACCACACAATGCAACACATGAGTTAAAACCCCCACCCCTTTGTCAACTGAAACCACTTCTTCATGCATATGATGCAATGGGCTGAAACCAACAAAAGTTGCTTAAGTCTAAATTGCTGCAGGACTTGTTTAGTGTGAAAAACTCTAGGGTTCCCGCCCCCCTTTCTAAACCTGAAATCTTGTACCAGCAGCTTTTGATCCTGGCAGCTTCTGTTGCTAGCAAGATCAAGCTATGTATCACCTTTACTGGTAGTTGAGAGTTGATTGGCCTTATACTAATTATTAAAGTAAGTGATTCCACCTGGTTCTGATGGAAGTCAGGGACTATGTAAGGCACCAGAAGATTTGGGATTCTTCACTCTGTAACTAGTACTTTCTGCATCATGTACAGAATATAAAATGTTGGGCTCTGAGACTCATCCTGTATCTGAAAGGACTTTGCAGTGTCTCATAGATGATGGAGGTCCTGAAGTGAGCTCTGTGCTCTTGATATGTACTGCTAGGTTAACTTGGCTTTTTCTTGTTTCCTACCTGGCTTTTTCTTGTATTCCTAACTTGGTAAACCTAAAGACAGTCGGAAAAGAGGAAGACACCAGAGAATTGACTCCATCAAAGAAGCCACAGCTCTGATTCTGCAAGACATGAGCAGATTTGGTAATAACACGGTCTCTTGGAGGTCTTTCATTCATAGGGATGCTGTAAGTCACAGCCAACTTAATAGCAGTTAACAACACATTCCTATTGTTACTAGTCAAGTGACTAGTCCTCAACAACAGGCTGCAAGTCTGCAGCAAGGTCCTAGGAAAGTATGTGAAGAAAATAACACAACATAAATATGGTACAAGCCCCTGCGCATATGGGATGGGGCGGGGTGGGGCGGGGTGGGGCGGGGCGGGGCGGGGCGGGAGAATGTTGTGTTCAATACTTGGCATCTCCATTAAAGAAAATAATGTGAGGAATCAAATTAATAGATTATGAGGAAGACCTCACTTTGAAATGCTGGAGAATGATGTCCAATCAGAGTAAACATTAATCTCTACATATACACAAAGGTTTCAAACCAACATCATCTCAGTGTATCATAAATATTAGATATATGTGGAAATATATCATGCCAGCACTATGCAACCACCATACAGAATAGTAACATTGTGCAACGCATCACTAGCTAGGTACTGCTGTACAATGTGCAATCACAATGCACAATTTTATTGTATGCACAACTCCGCTTGTATGCGAATATATCCATTGCACTATGGCAAATAATTCACCCTGCATCAGTAACACAATTTATCCATGCGTATCTCACAAACAGGATGGTAGCCAGAGTCTATAAGGGTACTTCCTACACATACTTCATGTGCCCATATTCAAAATAAGTGTGCAGCTGCCTGAAGCTAAGACATTCATGATGTGCTTATGCAGAGAGATTGTAATACAGGAGTGGGCACAATGAATTCTTTTGTGCAAGTGTACCAAATGTATTTAGTAGAAGAAATTACTCAAGATCCCTGACACCTATCCAGTTTCCGACAGAAGCCAATGAAATTATCCTGAGAAACGCCCCTTCTCTCTCTCTTCCCATCTCTCACACAGTGTTCATCCTAAATAAAAATGTTTTCCTCTGACACAGAAGGATGTGGGAACAATTAACATAGTAGGGGGAAAGGAAGAGATGAAAAAACTATGCATCCCCCTACAGAAATGCAGCTGCAAACGAAACTAGAATATTAGGGAGTACTCTTACTTCAATTGCATGTTTTTAAAGTTGTGAGCAGATACAGCCACCGCAGTAAAAAATATCTGTTCTGTTCCTAGTCTGTCTAGCATCTATGTATATGCAAGTCACCTGTTCACTTATGGCAACCCCATTACTTTCATAGGGTTTCCTTAGGCATGATATACCTACTCAGGGGTAGATTTGCCAGTTCCTTCCTCTGAAATATAGCCTACAGCACCTGGTATTCATTGGCAGTCTCTCATCCAAATACTACTAGAACAGACCTTGTTTAGCTTCCATGGGATCAGATCCTTTAGGATACATTTACTCTGCCTAGTACTATTTATTTATTTATTGTATTTGTGTTTGTATTTGTACCCTGCTCTTCCAAAATACTCTCAGAGCGGCTTACAAATTGGTAATTAGACAGTAATTAGTAGCTAGTCAAAAAGATAGTCCACTACTGAACAGCACAGAGTGCAATCATAAAACAATTCAGCAGGTAGCCTAAAGAAGCCAATTTCCACAGCCTTCCACCCTTTCAGCTCTTTTGAATCCATATCCATTTCCAAGCCAAGTAGTGAGCTCTGCATTGGTCAAGCAAGGCCTCCAGTAGTTCTTTCAGGCTACATTACAACCTGAATACATTCAACTACATGGCTGATCTTTTGGAAAAAGAACTATCCTGTCCGATATCCAGATTCAGGGTTTTGTTGTACACTCTCATCTCTTAGTAACTAGTCCAACTGACAACCAAACTGAACAAAAAGCCTTATGTAAAATGCCTCAAACTACCCCAAAAAATTACAATTACTATTTAAATTGAGTTTTCCGTTTTAAACTAGGTAGAGATTCAAAAAGATGCATAATCACCCTGACAGCTTGCTGCATTCATTCAGATATTTTGCAGCACTAAGATGATGCAAGGTAGTGCTGCTTTGTGTTAAGAGCACTACAAAAGACACATGTATCACCGGAAGGACCAATTTTTAAAGCAGCAGAACATACAATGGGGCCCTCTCTGAGAGACAAGACAGAGTGTGATAGATTTCCAAGCATTCCATGCAGAGATTTCCATATCAACCATCATAGCTGCACATGTATAGAGATGTCAGCCAGAATTTCTCCAGCAAAAACACTGAGCAGCAAGATCATGAACAGCTGAGGTAAATTAGGCAGCACAGAATATGAGAAAAGTGACAGCCATGTTGCAGTAATTTCACCCCCATGTTAAAGACAACAGAGAGCACTGATGTTACAAACAGAAGACATGAAATCCAAATACTTTTGGTCATCAGCCAGGCTTTGAAAGAATTGGTCTAATGCAGCCTTCTTCAACCTTCTGTCATCCTCACCATTCTCATTGCTGGTTAGGAATGAAAGGGGTTGTGACAAACACATCTGAGAGTGTAAAAGACTAGGGAGACAACATGGCTACATATACTACAGCTGCCATGCTGCCTAAAATGTTTTGAGAAATATGTCTTTGGGAACCTTTCATTCTCCAGATATTTTTCAATTGCAACTCCCATGTTTTCATATCACTGTACAAGCTGCCTGGGACTTCTGGGAGTTGATGCCCAAAATATTTCCCATTACTGTAGTGAGCCAAGGTATAAAGAGCACAAAACTGAGCTGTCTACTTGGCACCAAAAACTGAACACTGCCCCTTCCTGCAATAATGGACTAGGCATTCATAATCCAAGAACAGGCTAAACATTTGGAGGTGCTTCATCATTTTCTTTCTCCACAATTTAATTAGCAAGGAATAGCATGTACTATAACTCTGCTTTTCCTGCATTCCTTCACTCTTGAATATACCATTCCTGTACATGTAGGTACATTGACAACTGCATTGTCTCCCAGTGGATGGCTGCAACACTGATCCAAAACACAAAGCAGAAATAATCCAGTTTGAGGCTGCTTTAACTGCCATGGTTCAATGCTAGGGAATTCTGGGAACTGTACTTTTGAGATATTTAGCCTTCTCTGTCAGAGCACTCTGGTGTCACAATAAACAACAATTCCCAAGATTCCCTAGCACTGAGCCAGGTCAGTTGAAGCAGTCTCAATTATTTGTGCAGTGAGATTTGATCCTCTGTTACCTTCTACTAACCTTTTCTGCTAAATAACCCCAACAAGCAAACTAACCACATTTTAACATTAGTGGTTTAAGCAAGAAACTTTAACAGTACCTCTTAACATTCCTGGACATAAGATAATACAGCCATTTAGGAACTCATGGATCCTTGGACACCCATGAAAAAGATCAGTAGGAGCTCTTTCACAAATGCCGATACCTCCACAATGTTGCAGCAATAACACCACAATTTTCTCTTTATGCTGTACTTCCAATTCACCTGAACACTGCATAACA
Organism: Sceloporus occidentalis; assembly: GCA_023333645.1. NCBI lineage: Eukaryota > Metazoa > Chordata > Lepidosauria > Squamata > Phrynosomatidae > Sceloporus > Sceloporus occidentalis. The sequence continues at coordinate 573,644 of JALMGF010000265.1, forward strand.
ACACATATGTAGAGCTCCCAAAACTCCTGAAGAAGCAGAATTAAAAAGTCAAAATATAGATCTGCTCAGCTTCAGAATTTACTTAGTGTCCTCAGGAAGGCAGGTCTCATGCTCTTACTAATAAAATGGGAAGTGGGTGGAAATTACAACTGCTAAACAGGATAATTACAAAATATTGTTTCAATATTTAGACCTATGCACTTACCTGGGAATTAGCTTTGCTGAACACAGAACTTAATTCTAATAGGCACGGAATGTGACTTTAGAACTACCATTTGGAGGAAACCAAGAAACTAAGCAAAACATTTGCTTGGTGGTATAATAAACAATTGTTTGGGGCATCTTTACAAACTCACAACTGAAGAAATTTTCAGGTTTGTGATTTTTGAGTTGTTCCAATATAGAACCGAAATACATCTTCCAAATAAAAATGGAGAGGGATATCTCTCAAAACATCTTGTTTCCAGAGCCTCTCTGCAGCATGTATCATTCTTTCTTTCACAGGTCATCTCTGATAATTACTCATCTTCAAAACAGGTACATTGAGGGTAAAGAAAACAGCACTGTGCAAGGTGTTACTACTGAGATTAGACTCCTCTTTCCCTTGATCTCCCCCTATCCCACCCCATCCAACCCCACTCCCAGGATAGAAGGAAGAAGAAAACAAGAGAGAGGCAAGGGGCAAATTGAGTGCGCTAACATTCCCCTTTAATAACCCGACACACTAGAAGTACAGTGGCTTTATTTTGGCCAGGAGCTTGCAGGAGTCACTGGAGAGGCAGAGAGAGTTCTTTGCTGGACAGGCCCTGATGTGGACATGGTGGAGACAGTGCTGCCCCGCTTACATTTTTATTACTACTATTATTAGCATTGGTTGTTTTGGTTGTCTTTTTATTTTTCCTTAAAAACCAGACACACAAGTGAGTTGATTCTAAAAGGAATAATTCCAGGCCTGACCCAGCCTCCCCAGAGCCACAGTGCCTGGGGCAGGGTGGAGGTGGCTGAGCACCCTGCTCCAGCCTTCCAGACTCACCCAACCCTCACAAGCCTCCCCCACATAATAAATAGTTACGCTCAGAAGCCTTGGTGCCCAGCAGGGGAGGAAGTTAGGATAGGCAAGTGGCCTGCAGCAGCTCACGGAGAAGGGTGACACTGCACTGTGGGCAGAGAATGCCAGAGCACAGAGAGAGCCTTCTGTTCTTAGCAGCAAAACCACAGCACCCCCCACCCCCACCCCCAGAAAGGCAGACGGGCACCAATGTGGGGTCCCACACACCCAGTCCCATGGGAGGGTACATGACTACCCCAACACAGTGGGTGGGGTAAAGCAGCAGTAACCTCACCCCTCACCCCACAGCAACACATAGGGAGAGTGGTGAGAGAGGTATGAGGATCTGGTGAGGCAGCAGTTGCCGAGGCCCCAGGCTGGCAGAGGGATGGTAGGAAGGCGAGCAGGTGTGGGGCGAAGAAGGGGGAGAGGATGGAAGGGGGCCCTTGCCAATTCCTGACTCCGGTGCCCCTTTGATGGCTGAAGGCAGTGGTGTTGGCAGAGTCCCTTAGGAGAGCTGGAAGGGAGATGAAGGGGCAAGGGGAGGGCAGGTTTGTGCCCGGAGCCGGTCAGTTCTATTTGAGGCAGCGCTCAAAGTAGGTGGAGCCAATGTAGCCGCCCCGCATAGAGCGCTGGACGTTCTGCTCAAACAGGCGTCTGTTATTCTGGAGGACTTCAGCAGCCTCTTTGTTCAGGGGATCTTCAGGGTTTGGCTCCTAGGGATGGAAGAGAACACTGTTAAATATAAAAGAGCTAGGGCCTTCTTAAAGATGAAGAGCTAATTATGGCACAGGTTTCTGCGAACTAAAGACCATTCCAGCCAGATGCAAGATTAAATGTCAAAATCTCCTGTTTTTTAACAAGTTAACAGACCTGACTAGAGCTTACTCATATATTTTCTCCTTCCCTTAACTAGCCCATTCCCAATCATATACAGGGCCCTATGTAACAGATGGGATAAGTGATGTTCCTTCTTTTCTGCACATTTGTAAGTGAGCTGCATTTGGCAGAAATATGCAGAATCTGACTCTCACTAGGGAATTTCACATACTGAGAATCAGCTTAAAAATTCACGAGTAATGTCAACTGGTGAAATCTCAGGAACTGGAGAGGGAACCAAAAAGATATCTCAGCTGCCAGCAGTCAGCTTAGTACCTTATTTTTCCCTTACTCAAAATGCTGAGCCATTTTCAGTCTTGCTCAGTCTGGAATTTCATATGCCTTGGCTTAGAAGTTTCTCTAATAGAACACAAAACTTCAGAGTAGTGCTATGAGTTCCTCACAAACTGCCATGTTCTCTCTGTTCCCAACCAAACAAAAGCAAAACATTATACAGAGCTTATCAACAGTAGGGGCAAACAATTGAACTTTATAATGCATAAGAGTGATGGTCAAATGGGAAATACTTTCAAAAGGATCAAGATGGGAATAAGCCGAGATACAAGACAGGAGACCTGTGCTAGGTAACAGAGTACCCACTGATAATACTTATCCTGGTTATCCAAGAGAATTGTAGATGTTGCCACACATTTTCAGACTACTTTGTGCAACCATGGAGCAAACACATCAAACACAAGCTATGGTAGAATATATCTCTCCCTCAATGTGTTCTAGTTCCGTAGCTCTCTGGGTATATGGGGGAGGCGAACATTACCAACAGCAAAAGACTGAGGACCTCTGAGAAGCTGTATGCCTTATCTCTCAGACCTTGAGAGACAAGATGATGCATCAGCCCATTAATTAATCTAAGCCAAAATAGACCCACCTTATAGTAGAAAACTACTGTATACATTTGTATACAAGTCAACCTCATGTGTAAGTCGAGGGAAGGTTTCAGGGTCAAAATCATGGATTTTGATATGACCCATGGATAAATCGAGAGTAAAATTTAAGGGGTTATAATGAAGGATGGAAGGGGGAAATACCACTTCTGTCCCTCCTTCTCTGGACCTCTCCCAACCACCTAACACCGATTCCCAGATGCTGGAGGAGAGATTTTAATATGAAATTGAGAAGGGAAGCAAGTACTGTTAAATGGGGAGTTTTTTCCATGAGAAGAGAAGCCTTGCAGATCGGACTGGGAAGAGAAGCAAGTGATGCCATCGATTCTCTGCCTTACCCTATGAATGATTGTATTTGTATAATTGTATTACTTGTTTTTATCTATTTTTATGTTTTTAATAGTTTATCGTTTGTAAACCGTTTTGATCTAGGGAAAAACGGTATACAAATAAAATTTATTATTATTATTATTATTATTATTATTATTATGTTAAACGGGGAGTTTTTTTCCATGGGAAGAGAAGCCTTGCAGATTGGACTGGGGAGGGAAGCAAGTGGAGCTAAATGGGCAGGTTTTTTCATGGGAAGAGAAGCCTCACAGATTGGGCTGGGGAAAGAAGCAAGTGGAGTTAAATGGGGAGTTTTTTTCCATGGGAAGAAGAGGCTTGCAAATCAGACTGGGAACCTCTTTCTTACACACACACACACACACACACACACACACACACACACACACACAGAGAGAGAGACGGGCATCAGACTTGCTTGTTTTAGGACCTTTCTAGGCAGTACTAGTGTATTGACCCGTATATAAGTCGACCCAGGATTTTAGGGTCAATTTTGGGGTGTAAATTTCTCAACATTTAGTAGAGTATATAGAATATGTTGACTTTATAATGGGGATTCACAACTTGAAGCCAAATCTTAATTTTCCAAATTGACATAACGTATGCATCTTTTCCACTAGACCAATGTCCAATTTGGAAATGAAGGATTCCTTGTCACAAAGCAATCTCCCTCCAAGATGAAAGAAAATGAAAGACAGCCTTTAAAACCATGTGCTTGATACACAGCTAGAAAAGCTGTACAATGGCAAAAGGAGCAGAAAGACAAGTCAGCAGAATCAAGTGAGGAAGCCCTGCCCATGCCACTGTTCTCACTTGATCCTGCCCATTATATAAACTGGCCCCCAAGCACAGTTTGAACAAATCACACTAAATGGCCTTCAGCCTCTGTGATCAATAGCTTGCCTTGTGCTGCTTTGGGAGCAAAAGTTCTCATGTCATGAGACATCCCTCCCCTTGCCCTGCATCCACCCCAAGACAGAACATCTGAAGTTGCCCCAATATAATCAAGACAAAACACATCAATCCATTTGCCTGGCAGTATCAGCTCTTGTCCTTAGCAAGGAAGCTAGTACAAAAAACAAACTGGAAATAAAATAAAGGGAAAGTAAGACTATACAATAATCATAAACTATCTGGAAGGATTTTTTTTAAAGCCTGCAGAAGAAAGAGTGTTGCCTTAGCAATAGTGATCACTGCTAGGGATGATGCATTCTATCTACCTGGTTGCTCAATTATTTTGGCACTCTGCCTCCTGACCTAAAAAGTACTCACTGGGATGATTCAGGGAGAGGCTTGAGACCTGACTGGCACACCCCCACATTAATAATAATAATATTTATTTATACCCCGCTCTTCAGCCAAGGCTATTGCCCTAGAGAGCTCCGCCTCTCACCGAGAAACTGTCTCCTAGGGCACCGCACTCTTCCCCTGTACTCATTGGCCACAAGGCAAACCAAGGATTATAGACCTATCAAGACATATGACCTCAAATGCTCCCCTGTCTTTCACCTTCACCAACAAGAGTTGTAACCTGATAACCAGGTCAGCTTCAGCTTCCCCATGTGCTGATGTCTACATCTCCTGGGTGCTTTTAAGAAAAGGGGAGGGGGGACACTGACAAGAGCTTTAAAGCAGAAAGCTGATCATAAACAAAGAATAAAAAGCCTGGCACTGTGGTCAATTAAGACACATTATCGTAGAACACTACTTCTTGGAAGATGAGCAGAAATGAGGCACAGATATAAAATGTACAGCAGGGGAAAAAGAGAATAGTAAATCTATAAAAACTGCCTTATCAGCTAGCTGCCTTGCAGCTTATATAGGGTTGGCAGTATAAAGATCTGATCTTTAATCTTATTTCATGGATATAATAGGCATATCAATGCATATTATGCATACACGTAATCTAGATAAAATTTTAAATAACTATATTGAATGCCACTTTATTAAAATAATCTAATTTAAAGTGATGTCTAAATGCAGTACAAACGTGTTAATATTAAAAGAAGTTAAAGAATAGTAGTTTAAATTTAACATTCTATGCAGAAGAATGAACATAAGACAGAAATGGCACAGTAAGTCATGTAAATGTATTGTTTCATACAAACCGTAAATATTTATTCAGGGTGAGCAACAAATGACTCCTGGCCCTTGATTCAGTTCACTATTTCTTCTTACCTTTATCATTTCCCTAAGTAACAATATCTTGCAAGATACCCTGTTCTTTGGTCTCCTGGGGTTCTACAATGCAAGAGATCAACTCTGGCAATCTCCTGCATCACAGAATTTCTGTACTTGTCACTGAAAGTTAGCTGAGGGAGCAGGACAAAGCAGCCACAAAACCACAAAAGTTGCCACCCTGATTTAGACTGCCTATCAAGGGGTATGGAGATTTATTTTCCACATCATGGAGGAATACTATTGTGCTTAGTATTAGCCTTGCTTCCATTTCTGAGTGCTTAAGTCTTCCAATAAGTAACCTTGCCAACGTAAAGAAGTAATCTTGCCAATGTAAAGAACACCAAACAAAAATTCTTAACTTCCAGATGATGTTGCTCAAAACTGATACAATCCAATGTACTTACCTGGGAGTAAATCCCACTAGAACAGTGGGACCTACCTCAGAATAAATATGTACAGATTCTGTTGTATAAAAGGCCTGGGGATTGCATACCAAAATGTTTTAAGGTTACAGTGCTGACTAGTAGAATATCTAGGTTTCATCTTTATTACCAACAAAGGTTCTAGATGTTATAGCAACCAATTAGTATACAAGTTCATTGAGAAACATGTATTAGGAAGTAGGCCTGGATTTAAATCAATTCTGAGGCTGCCACACCAGCCACACACTACAAAGCCCTTACACTTTGGGTTTGCTGACACTGTCAGGAAGACTGCTGCACAAAGTCAAATCTCCACCTCAAGTCATTCTTGTAGGCTGGCAGACACCACAGTACATGCATCCCACCCAAACACAACTATATAAAGCTGCCTTTCCTTTATATACGCACTGTCTCACACTAAACACCCACAAGATCTTCAAGAGTATAATGCATTTTTCTTTCTGCACCATTTCTTCCCTGTTTCTACACCCACGCGTTCTCCTCAGGCTGATCACAAATGGATGGAAAGCAGGATTTTGAAAAGCACAGCTGTCCTCACATTCATCTCCCTTTACACTTTTATTTCCACATATACTCACCAAGAAGAGATACTGCAGGCCATAAATTATAGAGTTTATTGTTAGTACAGGCTTCCAGTCCTCTCTGTGAAACACAAAACAAAATAGTGAATACAGGGATAGGAAAGCAACCCCAAAAGAGATGACATGCAAGCATAAGTTATAGGCTCAATATGGAGTTATAAACTACTACACCATACACAGGTTTACCAATCATTTTGTAAAAGGCCAGGAAAGAATATGTTCCAAAGTTCAAATGCTTGAAAAGAAAGTTACAATTTCAAATGGGCACATAATAGAACTCCAAATACATTTGAATCAAATTATCATAGCTCTACCAACAGTACCTCAAAGACAGACCTCATCTATTAAGCCAGTTTCAAACTTTTGCTCTCTGTGGTTTTCCTTTCTCTTCATCCCCCATTTGTTCAGGGGTGGGAAAATCTGGAGAGAGTACCCTACTCACAGCAGACTGCACCCTCAATTTTGATCACCCTTTTGGTTGATTTTCAGCTGTTTTCTATTTAGGGAGATGGAGGAGATAAACCACTTCATTTGCAGCTGTTCTGGTGGTTTGAGGATGAAAAATAGCCTGAAAATCAGTCTCATTTAAAAAAACCCTACAAGCTTGGGTATCTTTTGTGCCCATATTTTGAACTCTCCCAAAGGCCACATGTGACCCACAGACCACGCTTTGCCCACCATGCTTTAGTTATGCAAGGTATCCAGGGATGGTAATTATGCTGCTCTCTAGAGTTTTTAGGACTACAACTCACAGAAGCCCTAGCCAGCACAGCCAATTATGAGGAATGCTGGAAACTGTAGTTCAGTATCATCAAGAGGAGCTACACAATTCCCACTCCTGGTCTAAAATCAGTTATTCATCTCCAGTTTGGGCCTTTGGAATAAAAAAAAAAGGTTAATAAAAAGATGAAGGAAGACAATGCATATGAATTAAAACAAATGTAGGGCAAAAGAAAGTAAGCTCCATACCTGAGGATATTTAGGCAAACATTGCCTTCTAGGTCTATGTTTGGGTGATACACCATGGTCTCGCACTTGACCTTAGGTGGGTCATGTGGGTAGCCTTGCCCCACCTGGAATACAAGATACAGCTGTCAGTCTCCTTATGACCACAATCAGTATGTTTAAGTAAAATATACATTAAATTGCAATACTGTAACTAACCAGGAAACAAAATGGTTCTTCTATGGTTCCTGACATGGTATCTTAGAATTTGTCATCTCTTCGTGCTCAGCACTTTGCCCTAGTAAACTGGACAGAATCCAATCATTCTTTGGAACACTGTACACCAGACTAAAGAGGAAATCCTGACATCTCTACTCATGTGCACTGTGTCAGGTGTGTAAACAGATCTTAAGTGCTACAACTTCTGCATACAACAAAATGACTTTTCAATGGCTGTTGTTTCATTTTAATAGTTTTCTTCTCTCTGTAAATCACCTGAGGATTATGATTGAAGGAAAATATGAAAATGCTAGCTGGGGATAATGAGAATCGTAGGCCAAAAGAGGGGCAAAGATTCTGTACCCCTACATTAAGTAACTAAACACCAGAGTGAACAAGATATCACTGATTTGGGGGGCAAGTCTGCATTTCATTCAAGTAACACCTTGAGGAACCAAGGACACCTTTCAGAACTAATATAATGCAACTTGACTCTCAGAGAAAGGTATGAAAATGCAGTGTACCAGCTCATCAGAAAATAGATATTCTTTTGAGGAGAGCCTCCAAGCCTCAGACATCCTTATCTCTCCAGCCCACTTCATGGCTGCTAGCGCTTCAAACCACTACAATAATATTCAGCAAAACCACAACACAGTCAAAGCCAAAACCACAAAAAAACCTAACAATACATGTAAAAAATTTACTGCAAATACAGAGCTTGCATTTCCTCGGCTTGTAATTCATTCACAGGATTTCTGAACATAGAGTATTCCACAATACTGGCATGCTGACCCCAGTTATCTAAGAAAATAGCTCATTTCTCTACTGTCTTTCCCCACTACAGACCCTATGATTTTCTATTACTGCTTCTTTTACAAAGTGGGAAGTCTTTCCATTCCAGCAAATAGTCTTACCTTTACCAAACAGCCTTGAGAGGAAGGAGCAGCCTGCTTAAATAAACAGGCAGAGAAACTAGGGTAAACTCTGTCCCCCACCCACACCCTGCCCTATTCCCCCACTCAGACTTGGAACTCTGTGCCTTGACTCATAAAATCTTCCAAGGGTACTTCTTGTGTCCCAGAAAGCTCAGAAACCCCCAGCAGTAAAACCAAAACTTTAGGGAGAAGCCCACAGATGCACAAAGAATTACATTTTAGTTATGGATGAAGAATATATGACACCTCTTCCTCTGTCCTTTATGACTAAGGTTTAGCTTTTAAGGTAATGCCATTATTTAGTGTTATTTTATGCAAAGCAAAAGAATGCACTCAAAGTAAAAAAGGGATAGGTGAAATTCACTGAAAGGCACCTACCCACATTGTTATTTTGAGTGCCTGCCAAGACAAGCCCATACAGCCAAATGTGTATATGTTCCCCCACCCCATCAGAAGCCTAGAGTTTAGACAAAGAAGCTACTTACCTTAAAACTGAAAACAAACTTCCCACCTTTATAGAAGCCCTGGAAGGCAAGAATAAGACATTCTAAGCAAGTTTGGCTCCATGTAACAAGATTCCAAAAGAGATCAGCTGCAGGAAAGAGGTGGGGATGTGTGTTCATCTATAATAATATAGTCATTTTCCTAATCCCTGAAGCAAAACAGTCAAATCTGAAGCCATATGGTGGCCTTCCACAATGTAGTGCAGCAAAGTGGTTAATTCTGAATATATTTCCTTATTTTGGAACCCCACATTAGTAGATGTTACAATCATTTCCTTCAGCCTGTAAATCAGAATTATTTGTACTTATCTGCCATAGAGTAGTTAAATTAAGGAAAAACTGGGAATTCTGGGGTGTATGTATGCACACTAAGAAACCAAAAGGATAGGCTTTAAGCTATAATGGAAGAACTCAGCCCTGTGCTTAGAAAATGATCATTTCTATTTTCCACAAACTGACAGCAGAGTTTGACTTTTCAATAGCCATGATCGCTAGAAAACCTTATCTGACAAAGGGTCTCAGGTTCACAGATGTGATGTGGCCAGTACCAGTCACCACAGGTCATTTGCCCATTGTACCATCTCAGCTGAGCTCATACTCTGAGGTTTGTTCCAGATGCTGAAAGACAACAATGGATGGTGAGTCACTGGCCCAATTTTGGATGCAATGAAGACACCACAAGGCAATTCCCTTCTGTAATTTCAATGTGATGAAAATCCTGAACACATCGCCATATGACAACCATTCTAAGCCATCCCAGGTTTTCTTGTCTCACTGTGTGGAAACACATCCTGAAAGATGATTCCTACCGCATAGTGTTAATTAACTGTGCCACAAAACCTAACAGTTCTGTATATTAAAGTGGCAATTACAACCACAGGGTTAACACAGTAGTTACCATCAGTACAAATTAAGTCCCTGATTCAATGTTCTATCAGCTAACTATACCTATATAGATGTAAGCACTCTCCTAATAACTCATGTCTGTATCTGCCCCATGCAAAATCAGATGACAAGCAAACAAAGAAAAGAGCACTGCCTTGTGGTTTAGAATTAGGGTTACAAACAGTACTGCTTGAAAATGCTTGAGTATAGCAGAGGTTTGGTATAGAACCATAAGGCTGCTCTCTAATTAATTATGACTATGTGAATAGGAGGAACCTAAACCAGAACTATATGGCTTGCTAAACTCCTTTAGAAAAAGCAAGAGAAAGCTGATCAAGAACAGATACTCCAAACTTGTGCTTAATTTCTCCTCCTCTCCTGCTAAAACCATCACACTAGTATGCTGCTCTTATTAAGATGTTTACCCAACTTTACAACCTAACAGATGTATAAGTATAAAAAATATGAATAAAAACAATAATCAAGCATACACGACCAAGAGCTGATACAAAACGATAAACAAAAGAATACTGTTAATGCAATTCTCCGCAAGCATTAAACAGTATCACCGGACACCCTGGCTGAGTGTCTAAATATCCAGAACAACAGTGCCAAGTTCCACAGCACTATTCCAAGGACAAAGTAGCCCTACTTGGGATGGCCGTCTGCTGTTCTTCTTGGGAAGATCATGTTGTATTGTAAATAATATGTATAATACTTAGCATGAACTGCATGTCCTATGTGAATAAATTCAAGCCAAAATACAAAGATAGCACTTCTGAAACAAGACATGCTTTTGCCACATAGACATGCATTTCCCCCCGATATTTGAGGGGAGAGTCAGTCTCCCCCCCCATAGATAGATAGATAGATAGATAGAACCACTTCCTTCAGAAACAACACAACAGCAGAAAGAGAGGCTTAGGCAGGCTTTCTGGTGCAGCAACAGGGCAATGGATGTTTGTAAGCAAGAGGTAAAGATGGAAACATGACAAGATGCTATGAGAAGCAGCATGACAGATCACCTCTTAACACTGCTGTCATTAGAACACACACTTTTGAATTATTTCAAGTGCCAAGAGAGTTCTGAGGATTAAAACTTTTTAAGTAGAAACCCTCATAATTCCAGGTTTTCCAGAAGAGATCCCTTAATCAGGCAGAATCACAGAAGCAAAACCTCAACTAGCACTGAGTGCAGTACCAATTCACTGAGGCAGAGCCCAGAAATTCAGAGATGTCTCACACCAGTATGTGTTCTCACCTCCTATCAACAGATGTAAACGTCCTCCAATCTGAGCTGTTATACAATACAGCTATGGGGCACACCCACCAGGACTTTCCATAAATACAAACAGAATATAAAATCTCAGCACAATATGTCCGACAGACTGGACAGGTCCCCTGTCAATCACTCACCTCATCTGGGCAGATAACTAACTTGAAGTTGAGGAGGTCATCCTGGTCTGAAAAGTCTATTTCACATGTTTTCGGCAAATTCAGTTCATTAATATCTGGGAGGAAAAAAACAGGAGAAGCAATCAGTTTACTGAGGATGCCTGTTTAGGAAGATCAGCAATCAGGTCAATAGGAAACTAAACCTCCTTTCTCTTGCCAAAATCCACTTGCATTCTTTTTTCACCTGTCTGGATTTGTATTTTTCTGAAAATGGGCACCATTTCACCAGGAACTTTTAGAAAGAGCCAAGACTCCCTGGCCATACAGGCCCCAGGTGATTTAAATCAGAAGGACTTTTCTTATGTCTATTAGATATGACCAAAGAGGGGGGTGTTGAAGTTATTTCAATTTCTCTCCCTACCAAAAAAAAAACAAAAAACCAGATAGTGTTAACCAGAATGGATAGTGTTAAAATGGGACCCAAAGAGAATGGAGTCCCAGCCTTCTTTCAGATTTTACACCCACTCGATGACTTTGACTAGTCCTGCTCTCTCTTACCCTAAATTCACAAGTTTGTCCCAAAGAATAAAATGGGGGAGACACTACATGTGTCCATCTGAGCTCCCAGAGGAGGGGGGATATTATTTATAAATACATGACTTGAAAAAAGTTCAACCACAGGAATCAAACAATAACAGAATATCTTCACCATAGTTGGACAACCTTTGCCTCCTGTATCTTTAATTTAGGAGAAAATTACACCCTAGAAAGCCAGAAAAGTCCAACCAGGGAGTGAACCCTAAATCTCTTAGGCAATTGTGAGAAGTTAGTGAACAGGAACCTTCTGGTTTGCATTTCAGCTGTGAAACAAATTCATCAGATAGGCTTCAGTAAATCTTTCTATGAGGCTTCTGCAATTTCCTCCACCTATCTATAATAAGATACTGACATGTCTCAAAAGGGTTTGTGTAAGGAGCCAGTGTGGTGAAGTGGTTTGAACACTGGACAAAAACTCTGGAGACCAGGGATTAATTCCCAAATCTGCCATGAAACCCACTGGGTGACCTTGGACAAGTCACATGATCTCAGCCTCAGGAGAAGGAAATGGAAAACCTCCTCTGAACAAATCTTGCCAAGAAAACCCCATGATAGGGTCACCATAAGTTGGACAGCTTGAAAGCCCACAACAACAGATGTATCCTAGTGGAGGAAGTGCTTTTGCTTCCCTTTGTTTCTTGCCTCCAGTCTGGTGTTGTGGTGCAAGCCTTGGACTAGGACTCTGCAGACCAGCGTCTGAATCCATGTAAACCCACTGGAGTGACCTTGGTCAAGTCACACACTCTCAGCCTCTGAGGAGGGCAATGGCAAAACCCCTTTGAAGAAACCTTGCCAAGAAAACCCCAGGACAGCTTCGCCTTTGATGTTGTTGTGAGCCTTCAAGTCGTTCCTGAGGGGAGCCTATCCTCCGTTTTTCTTGTCAAGATTTCTTCAGGTTTGCCATGACCGTCCCCTGAGGCTGAGAGAGAGTGACTTACCCAAGGTCACCCCATGGGTTTCATGGCCAAGCTGGGAATCAAACCCTAGTCTCCAGTGTTGTATTCCAACACTCAAACCATTATACCAGGGTTGCTATAAATCAGAAACGACCTGAAAGCCCCCAACAACAACAGAGAAGGGGGCAAAGAGAGAGAGAGAGAAGACAAGGAAGGAAAGCATTAGGCCCAAAACACACGGCAGAAATAATCCAGTTTGAGACCACTTGAATTGTCCTGGCTCCGTGCCGGGGGATTCTGGGAATTGTAGTTTTGTGGGACATTTAGCCCTTTTTGTCGGAAAGAGCTCTGGAGCCACAATAAGGACAGGCTGCTTACCTGTCATGGTATTTCTTTGAGTGGTCATCTGCAAATTCACACAATTAATGACAATTCCCAGGATTCCCTAGCATTGAGCCAGGGCAGTAAAAGCGGTCTCAAACGGGAGTATTTCTGCAATGTGGATCTAGGAAAAATGTCCTGATAGTAAGAGCTGTTCGACAGTAGAATAAGCTGCCTTGCAGAGCGGTGGAGTCTCCTCCTTTGGATCCAAAACACACGGCAGAAATAATCCAGTTTGAGGCCGCTTTAACTGCCCTGACTCAGTGCTGGGGGATTCTGGGAATTGTAGTTTTGTGAGTCATTTGGCCTTCTCTGTCAGAGAGAGCTCTGGTGCTGCAACAAACTACAGTTCCCACAATTCCTTAGCACTGAGGCAGGTCAGTTAAAGCAGTCTCAAACTGGACTATTTTCGCAGTGTGTCTTGGACCTTAATGCTTTCCTTGACTTTTCTCTCTTTCTAGACCCCTTCCTCTGTTGTTCTTGTTGTTGTTGTTGTTGGGAGCCTGGCTTATGGCAGTGTGTCTTGGATCCACACTGGGGGGATAACCCGGTTTGGTACCGCTTTAACTCTTTGTTTGGCTCAAGGCTATGGCATTCTGGGAGTTGGAGTAACTCCAACTCCCAGAATGCCATAGCCTTGAGCCAGAAGAAGAGTTAAAGCGGTACCAAACCGGGTTATCTCTCCAGTGTGGATGCAGTCTCCAAAGGCTTCCCAACCTTTCTGGATGCGGAGCTGGGCGGCGGAGGCTTTCTTGCTGGAGCCTTTGGTGCCTCCGGCGGATTCCTCCTCCTTCTTCTGCTGCTTCAGCGAGAAAAGCTTGATCATCGTGGCTGGTCTTCTTCCCTTGCTGGGCGCCTCCTGTCTCTTCCTCTGGGCCTCCTCCAAGCCTTCTTCCTCGGTGACCGCCGCCGCCGCCGCAGCGCCCCCCGGGCCCGGCTGAACCCAGAGCCCGGGCCTTGGGGAGGAAGGAGGGAGAAGGGAAAGGGGAGGAAGGGACCGGCGGAGGGTGAGGGAGGAAAGGGGAGAGAGGGAGAGAGGAAAGGGACCCAGCAACCGCCTCAGAGCGTCGCCGACGCTGCCTCCTCCGCCGACGACGCCGCTTCCCTCACTGCGGTCTCTCTCTCTCTCTGTGTCTCTCTCTCAGTCGAACGGCAACGGACAGCCCCCTTCGGCCCTTCCCGGAAGACAGTCGGCAACTTCCGCCTCACACCCTCAAGAGTTCCGCCGGCCGACCTCCGGAAGCACTCGGTTGTTCCCCCTCCCTCTAACGCCTTTCCAAAGCTGTTCGGGTCTTTCCGTCAAAGATTCGGGTCTTTCCGGCGACACTCGGTGAGCACTCGGTGCCTTTTTTAACGTATGGTTTTCACACAGATACGCCTTCGGGGATTTCCGTCCCTCAGTCGGGTCTTTCCGGATACACTCGGCTGTACTCGCCCCCCCCCCTTTTTTTTAATTCATGCTTTTCTTCATACAGATTGTTCCTTCGGTGTTGAAGCCGCGTCTTCGGCTATTTCCGCCCAGGGTTCGGCTCTTCCGAACGGAGATGTCTGTGACTATAGAAAGAGGCACAAGCACGATGGAAGTTTGAGCGCGACGTCCGGTTCCCATTGGAAGGGGGGGGCTGGGTAATGGGGGGAAGGAAGAGGAAGGAAGGAAGGAAGGAAGGAAAGGGGTAGTATTATGTTCAATTTATCTATTTCATTTTACTTATTTATATTTATTTACTTTATTTCATTTTTTTTATTATGCCGCCTTTCTCCCAGCAGCAAGGGACCCAAGGCGGCTTACAAAATAAAAAAAAAATGTATTTGAGTGTTATTTTAATGGCTTCATAGGATATTTGTATTTTATCTGTTGGTTTTATGTGTTCTTTTATTTCTTTAATGGTGTTTTGCATTTTAACATGTTGCACCCTGCCTTGAGGAGAGAAGGGAAAGAAATAAACATTATTATTATCATTATCATTATTATTATTATTATTTTGTTTTTAAAGTCTTCTAAGAGCAAACACTGTAGGAGTAGGGTTGCAGCCCAGTCCCCCACTTTTTATTGCTTATTGCCCTAGAATCATAGAATTGTAGAGTTGGAAGAGACCGCAAGGGCCATCCAGTCCAACCCCATTCTGCCATGCAGGAACTCTCTATCAAAGCATCCCAGACAGATGGCCATCCAGCCTCTGTTTGAAGACCTCTAAGGAAGGAGACTCCACCACAATCTCCAAGGGAGTTTGTTATTATTATTATTTATTATTAACCTTTATTTATGAAGCACTGTAAATTTACACAGCGCTGTACATGCAATCTTTTTAGTTAGACGGATCCCTGCCCTCGGGCTTACAATCTAGAAAGACATGACACAGAAGGAGAAGGGAGTGGTGGAGGGAAAGGGTCAGAGGTCCAGCAGTTCCTCTCTACCTCCGAGGCCTGGACCAAGGCAGATGGACTGGAGGGAGGGCTTGGCTTCATAATGGATGGTTAATCTTCCAGGGAAAATACATACTCTCAAGTAGGATAATGCATATACAGTACATAGCAATACAGGAAATGGTTTGATAAACAGGCACCAAAAGAACATCAAGTAGTAAGTGACAATTATGTAATGCCTTGTTCCACTGTTGAACAGCCCTTACTCTCAGGAAGTTCCCCCTAATGTTGAGATGGAATCTCTTTTCCTGCAGCTTGCATCAATTGTTCTGGGTCCTTGTCTCTGGAGCAGCAGAAAACAAGCTTGTTCCCTCCTCAACATGACATCCCTTTAACTATTTAAACAAGGCTATCATATCACCTCTTCACCTTCTCTTCTCCAGGCTAAACATCCCCAGCTCCCTCAGTTGTTCCTCATAGGACATGGTTTCCAGACCCTTCACCATTTTAGTCACCCTCCTTTTGGACACGCTCCTTTTTAAATTGTGGTGCCTAGAACTGGACACAGTATTCCAGGTGGGGCCTGACCAGAGCAGAATAGAGTGGCACTATAGACACTATACTTCTATTGATGCAGCCTAAAATCACATTGGCCTTGTCAGCTGCCGCATCACACTGTTGACTCATGTTCAACTTGTAGTCTACTTGGACTCCTATATCCCTTCCACACATAGTTTCATTCAGCCAGGTGTCACCCATCCTATACCTGTTGCTGTGTGCCTTCAAGTTCTTTCTGACTTATGGCAATCCTAAAGTGGAGTTTTTCTTGGCAACTTTTCTCAGAAGAGGTTTGCCATTGCCATCCTCTGAGGCTGAGAGAGAGTGACTTGCCCAAGGGGAGTTAAGCTGTGACTTGTCAAATTCCCAGTGATAATGTGTCTCTGTACCACTTGGATCTACCCATAATAATAATAATAATAATAATAATAATAATAATAATAATTTGTATTTCCCACCTGTCCCTGTGGATTGCGGTGGGATTACAACATGAATAAAAATACAAAATGCAATAAAAGGTTACATTAGCACCCTCCCTCCCACCATTAGAATAATAAAAATTCAGTAATTAAAATAATTACATCAATAGCAATAAATAATCAAAATGGAATAGACCATTAGAGGCAGATGGGGCTATCCTTCTTTGGGAGCTCAGTCTGGGAAGGCCCACCAGAAGAGATCCGTCTTGACAGCCTTAAAGGCATCTAAGGTGGTAATGAGATGGATCTCCTCCAGCAGGTCATTCCACAGTTTCGGAGCGGCAAAAAAGAAACTCCTCTCAGAAGTTGCAGCTAATCTGGTCTTCTGTGGCTGAAGTATACTCTTCCCAGGATCTGAGAGAGTGGGGTGGATTATACGTGGAGGTGTTCCCACAAGTAACTGCGCCTGGAAGCTGATCAGCAGCCAAGTTTAATCCCTTGACTACTGGTAAGCAAGAAAGGATGCACTTTTTTGTGGACTTTGTGTGCAAACTCCCACTGAAACCCAATGGCTTTTCTTTTGAGTAAACATCTATGGAAGCTGTTGTTGTTATTGTTGTTGTTGTTGTTAACTGCCCTTGACTCATGGCAACCCCATGGACGAGACCATTCCATGACCCCTTGTCCTCCACTGCTCTTCTTAAGTTTTGCAGACATGATGTCCCTGATTGAATCCAACCATCTGGTCTGCAGTCATCCTCTCTTTCTGCTACCTTCTACCTTTCCTAGCATTATTGTCTTTTCCAATGAGTCATGCTTTCTCATGATGTGGCCAAAGTACAACAGCCTCAGCTTCGTCATCTTGGCCTCTAGTGAGAAATCAGGCTTGATCTATTCCATTTTTAAAAATCTTCCTAGCCATCCTTGGTATTTTCAGCACTCTTCTCCAGCACAACAAATAAGTTGATTTTTCTTCCTGTCCACCTTCTTCACTGTCCAGCTCTCACATCTGTACATGGTGATGGAGAATATCATGGCTTGGATGATTCTAAGATTAGTGTTCGGTTTTATACTGTTCCACTTTAGGATCTTATCTAATTCTTTCAGAGCTGATTGTATCTAATTCATTCTTAGTCTTCTTCTGAATTCTTCACTTCAGTCTTTGGTCAGTATTTAATCCAAGATAGTTTAACTTTCAATTTCCTCATTGTCTAGGTTTAATTTATTTCAATTTCCTCCTTGTCTAGGTTGAATGCAGTTTGACACCACATTAAATGCCATGGCTCAATGCCTTCAAGATGTTTCTGGCCTATGGAAACCTTAAGACAAGTCAGCCTTTTCCAGTCTCAGTGGAAGGCAAAAGCATAAAACCTTTCTGAATGAATCTTGCCAACTAAACCCCTGATCATTTGCCTTAGAGTCTTCATACGTCAAAAACAGTGAGTTTCCATAGTTGAGTCAGGATTTGAACCCTGTTCACTAGTTATAATCGAACACTCAAACTACTACACCACACTGGCTCTCTTCCCTCTAAGTAGCTTCCAGTTATGATGCAACACAACCCCATCATCCCTAGCCATGATGGTCAGTGGGTGGGGAATGATCAGAGGGCACTGAATTGGGGGCTAGCAAATACATAAATCAATCAATAAAAATAGCTTGATTCATAAAAATTGAGTCAAGCTATTCCTTTGCCAATGGATTTTATACATCACCTTGTTTGATCTTAAATGCAACTGTCCTATCTTATTAAACATTGAAAATGAAATCCTTTAGAAGTTATCTCAGTAAGTCTGTCAGCACATGCTGCTCTACAGAAGAATCTACTTCATACTTGTACCTATTACTGCTTACACTACAATAAAAACACTGGTAAAGCTGGTAGTGTTTAGAGGAGCCCCTGCCATCAGGCAGATGGGCTTTGGAGTCTTTGTTGGCATCATGACTACATATTAAGTACTGTCCAGACTCCAAGGGCATGAAAAAGTTCACTTCTGTTAGCGCTCTTGTTTAATACTTTTTGCCTTGGCTTGGCAGTTTGAGATTGGGAGAAGATAGGAAGGCCACAGACTGGGGGAAGTGTATTTTCCTTACTTTTCTGTGTGTGTTTATCTCCAAGTCACCTGTTGACTTATGGCGACCCCAGATTTCATAGGGTTTTCTTATGCAAGGAATCCTCATTGATGGCTTTGTCAGTTCTTTCCTCTGAAATATAGGGCTGTTTAAATGATGCATGCGTCCTAAGAAGCCAGAAGGCACATCAAAGTCATGCTCCAGTTCTAAGGACTGGAGCACAGCTTTGGTTCAGCTTCTGGCCTCTTAAAATGTGTGTGTCATTTAAACAGCATACCTCCAAGGTGACCGGAAGCAGCTTTATTTTGGCCTGTCTGTATGCACTCACATAGCCTACAACACTTGGTATTCACTGGTCATCTCCCATCCAAGTATTAACCAGGGCAGATCCTGCTTAGCTTCTAAGATCAGATGGGATCTGGTGCCTTCAGGGTATAGCACTAGTAAGAACATTTCTATACCACTCATCAGTGAACTAACACTCCCTAAATGGTTTACAATGTGTAAGCTAATTGCTCCCAACAAGCTGGGTACTCATTATAGCAACTACAGAAGGATGCAAGGCTGAGTGGACTTTGGAGCCCTGCCTGGGATTGAACTCACAACCTTGTGGCTGCAGTACAAGCATTTAACCACTGCACAACCAGGCTCCCTTACTGTCATCCTTGGGCCATCCTTACATTCTTTGATTTTGTTTCCTTCTACATTACATCAATCTTAGAATCCCACTGATTTCATTGGGAGGGAAGAGCCCCATATAATCAGGTATGGGGATTGAATTGGCTAATTGGTCAGGGGACAGTATGGGTATAATTATTTGTTTAGGGGGCCAGGTCTTCCCCCAGTGAGGGGATGCTAGACTCCATCACCAAAAGGGCTGGAAAGTTTCTCTGCTGTACACCATCTGCCATACAATTTACCAACAATAAATCTTACATATAATCTAGATCAGTGGCCCCCAAACCTTTTGGGCTACCATCCCCTTTCGAGTAGCAACCCTAGCACCCCCAGCATATATTTTTGGTATTAGGTCTACTGTTCTTCATGCAGTCATGCTGGCCACATGACCACAGAATAAGCTCTTGATAATACTGGCTCCTTCAGCTCAGTAATGGAGATGAGCACCGTCCCCTAGAGTCAGACACAATCAGACAATCTTGTCAAGGGAAAACCTTTACCTTTACTTTTTTCTACTGCAAATTCAAAACAACCAATTTGGGTTGCTGCTCCCTTTGCACCCAGCCACCTTGGGAGCAACCAAGCAGCTGGCTGAGCAGCAACCAAGAAGCTGCTCCCTTTGCACCCTGTCATCCTGGGAGCAGCTAATGAGCAGCTGGCTCGGCAGCTACCGAGAAGCCTCTCACCCATTCCAGCCTTGCAGCAAAGGCCAACGTAGACAAGAGGCCTCTTGGGTTACTGCTCAGGCAGCTGCTCCCAGGGTGGCCAGGTGCAAGGGAGGAGGGACTCTCAATCCTTCATCGGGGCAGAGAAAGGCTCAGCTGGTGTGTGTGTAGGGGGTGTACAGAGGCAACATGCTCTGGACTGAAGACTGGTGTGGGCCAGAGATTTTAACAAGAGTCACTCCAAGACAAAAGGACTATTCCAAGAATCGAGCAGATACTCCTTCCCCAGAGACGTGTCTTCCCCACACAGCTTCAAAGTGCCCACTTTCTCAATTTCCCCCCTGCTACCTCTTCTCTCAGCCTGATGAAAGAAAGCAGGAACAGTGCAACTCCAACCTGCTAGCCAAGGCCCAGCAAAGCTCCCAAAGCTTAAGCCGGGTCTAAAATTTGAAATCTCCTTTTTGCCCCCACCACCATGTGCTCTATTTGTTCCAGTCTCTCCCAAAATGGTGCCACTGTGAGCCACAGAAGTGATGCCCTGTGTCCAAGTCACACAAAAGTTTCCCAATTGCCTCTGCTAGTGAAAGGCACAGGTAAGGGAGTGAAGTCACATGAGCAGATAAAGAGCAGGAGACCCCACCACACAAAATGACCGGCAAGGTGGTGGTTTTCTGGGGACCCTGAAAAGTTTAATGTAATCTTCATCCCCACCATAATCCTAGAGACTGCTGGTTCCCCTTCTTTCCTGCACACCAGTCTTAAGAGTAAGCGCAGTTATGACTGCTGCTGAAAGTTTGTAAGTTCTTTGACCCCGTTTTGCCTTGCTTCATCCTTTAGCTCCTTTGCTATGTGCCCTCAAATTTTACCCTCAACTTATTAATGGGCCATAGCAAAATCCATAACTTTAGTCCCAAAACTTGCCCTTGACTTATATATAAGGCCAACTTAATAGTCAAGTATATACGGTATGTGCTCACATAGTCTAGGGGGATTCTGGGTATTGTATTACAATAATTTTGCACCCTGCTCACCCATTTACTTTTTGTATTAACAGTATTATAGAAATGCACCAACCCCCTTTTTTAAATCTCAATTTTAATTGTGTGCACTCAAAGTCCCGCATTATTATTGGGGACCTTGTAGCAGCTTTCAAACTGAGCAAAAGATCGTTGTAGCATAAGCTTTTGTAGACGTGATCTACTTCCTCAGCTGCACTGAGCAAACAGGAAATAGACCAAGTCTATAAAAGCTTATGCTACATCCCTTGCTCAGTCTCCAAGGTGCTATAAGATTCTTTTACATACTGATACTCTACACTGACTGCTACATCTCTGAATTCTATATTTGGGACCAGTAGCCCATGTACTTTCAGTTTCCTAGTTTCCTGCCCAGATCCCAGCTTGGAAGCCAGTTGTGTCCAATTCTAAATCATGGGTCCAGTTCTAATTTGAACCTGCCAGTGTCCACAGCTTCCACCAACTACTATTCTTCAATCATTACATTACTACTTATTGGTTCTCAGATTTGGTCAATAATGCCAGTTATGTCCAAGATATCTTCTAGTAGTCATGCTTCAGAAGCTAAAGATGAGAGCTGCCTCTAGGAATGTACTGTTCTCATGCTACACCAATCCAGATTCTAGTGTGTGTTCCTTGGAAGACATTTTGTTGCTTTGCTATATTCGATTATATTTCATTTTACTTCTGAAGCTGCATACATTTTTACAGCATCAAATATGTATAGTATCTGTCCAATTATAAGGGTATGGACAGGTTGCTCACCTGTAACTTTAGTTCTGCATTCCAAAAAGAAGGCAGCCCTCCTAAAGCTGAAAAGGCAGCAAAGCACTAGCCTGTTAAAGGCTGAACAGTATGGCAATCCTGCTTCTCACATAGGATCTGGCCCTGGGCAGTCATCTCTTCCGCAGCAGGTAAAGGTGGCATAATTAGCATAGGTCCTGCCTCTCTCAAGTGAGAGGAGACAATCTGTTACAAGAAATCCTCCTTTGCTGTTGGAAAAGCGATTAATAGCATCTTAGTGCACACACCCTAATAGGATATTTGATAAGATTCCAAAAGCATAAGAGTGATCTAACCATGATTCCATGTGCCTCCCAATCTCACATTCTATCTTCTCTCTCTTGTCACAAAATCTTGGGATACCAAGGATGGCGATTTGAGAAGCAAACAGCACATAGCTAAAAAGGGGGGAAGCTCCTGGACCTATTGTATTACAATGTACCCTGCACCCTTTCAGGCAATCCACCACCCTGCAAAAGGTTAAGACTCAAGATATTGTTTTCAAACTGACAAGACACACACATTGCAAACATTGTTTATTTCTTGAACATGAAAGAAGCAAAGTCTAAAATATACATAAGCCAAAAAAGGACATTTCTATGAGAATGGCTCTTGGGATAGTGAAGATTAAGCTACTGGGCCAGAAAGCATTTGAAGATAACGTACAGCCAAAAAGGATGGCTACACGAAAGGGACAGATTTTAAAACTTACAACTACTCTGACCTATGAAAACAGACATGTCTCCTCTTGAACAAACTGAATGAAATGCAATGAGCCTTATCTGGAAACATGAAGAGATTTTAAAATGTAACCACCACCTTAGAAAACAGCTGTCACAGAGGCCCTCAAGTTGTTGCACTTGACAGATGCCCAGGTAACTTGGCATCCAAGACCAGAAATTAATTGCAAAAAAGTGGTCTTTTTTTATTATTGTAAGACAGAAATCTCAGATCCTGACTCTTGAAGCAGTGGTGATCTACTAGAGACCGACAAAGGTCAAATGTAATTCTGGGAGATCCAATTTTGTGTCTGGGCCACAGCAAGTGTCTTCTTGGTGGTGTGGAATTAAAAACAGAGAAGGGAATCACTATGTTGTTCCCACCACTAGGAACAAGAAAGGAGTCCAAAAGGAGAGCAGGGTACAGGGTTCTGGATTTTATCAATTTATTAATTTCCATTTCAATACAAAAAACACAAAGTGTATTTGTCAGAACAAGGGCATAAAATTTGTCAAGCAAAGATGGGAGAAAAAAAGAACAGTTTAGACCATTTTTATAACCATTATCTAAGCTGCCAAGTTCTACAATAACTCTCAAAATAAAAGGCAGAGAGGTGCGAAAGGGAATAAAGAGGGACCAGAAGAGTGGAGGACAGGGACAGGCGAGGGCAGTTTCAAGATGGTGGCTCCTCCATTTCCTCTCCTCCATGGAATGCTGGTCCATTTAACAGGTGGCAGCTTTTTAGGTTGCAGTTCCCTCATCCCCACCACTCCCATCAGGCTTAGAAGCAGCCGCCTCACCAAGATCAGTGAGTGGGGAACCACGGGGAAGAAGGGTGCTTTCTTTCTGAGGCTCATCCACATTGATGGGTTCACGCAGTGCTGGAAACTTCCGGTCCCCAAAGGCAGCACTCAGCTTGGCTTCAAAGAAGCGCTGCAGAACAATGATGGACTGAACATCCTCCTTGTTCTACAGAGCAAAAAACAAAAAGTAGAAAAGCAGTGAGCATCCAAAGGAGAAAGGGCTGGAATACCCTTCTCCAGATACCCTAGCCAGGCACAGTGCAAGACAGACAAGCCAGTCTGTTCAATTCTCCTTGCCACTGGTAAAAATAGTGGGAAACTTGACCCAGGATTGCACCAAATCCTACAGCTGCTGTGCTGATTGAGTAGAATTGGCTCGCCATATTTGCAGCTTTGATTATTCATAGATTTGATCAATATGTTCTCTCCAGGAGTCTCTAGGTCCTCTAGCATGACTATATAGCCAAATTTAGCCAGAGGTTGCACTGCAGGATCTAAAGGCTGCTGGAGAGAACACTTCTCTAGACATTTGTAGGTCCCCCAGCAGAATTCTATGGTCAACTTCCAGTGGATATTGAGTATAGGGTTGCTTTGGAGGACCTAGGGATTCCTAGAAAGATGTTTTCAGACGAAAAAAGTAGTTGTCCTCCCCCCCCCCGGTCATGGGGGTCCTGTGTCCCAAACCCCAGCAAATGTGGAGGGCCCACTGTATTTGAAGGGAAGCCCAAAGCAAAGGAAATCACCTGTAGTCAGACATCCACATACAATCCTTTGCATCTTCCCCAGCCAGATAAAGCCTCAACTCACCTCTGTCAGTGTATTAAATTGCTTGACCATCTTCCAGACATCATCTGCAAACTCATCAGGAGAGGCATATGGTGGTGACAGCTTCCATTGCAGCTTGGCTCTGATCAAGGTCAGGTCGATTGTGTTCTGTCCCTCCTGGAAGGTAAGGAAAAGATGAACAAGATGTCTGACGAAATGCTATAATTTCTCAAGCTCTTAATATGTATTATTTTACTGTTGTGACCTGCCCTGAGTCTTCATGAATGGGCAGGTTGTTGTTGTTGTTGTTATTGGGAATGCTAGTTTTGACATCTGGACAATTTATCTTCAAAATTTGATTTTCAAGAGACACAGGAAATTCAATTTCTTTACCCAGATCAAACAATAAACTCACCGTAGCACTGGAGAGTTGATGAAGAGGCCTGCATGGCTCAAAACACAGTAATTCAAGAAGAACTCGCTCACACCTCTGTAGAAGACAGTATGGAAATAAATAGTCAGTTGAAAAAAGATCTGGCTTTACCTAAGAATGAAATTTTCTCACATTACTTTGCAAACAGCTACCATAAACCCAGTTTGAAGATAAGCAAGTAGTCTTCTCATTTTAGTCTGAGAAAAACAACAAAAACCAGAAAAACCCCTCTACTGTATGATATTTGAGGAAGGTCTATGCCTAAGAAAAGACACTTGAGAGCAGGCTGGCAGGCAAATCCTCTTCTCTCTTTATCATTTTCAGTGCTTTGTGAGATGACACAGACATTTCATTTATATCTACAGCACATACTTTTGTGTTATACTTACTACAGAATCAGAGCCAAGCAGACAATTTACACTCACTGGTATGCAATATGCTTGCCTGTGTTACTTACTTGAAATCCCCAAAGTTGTCAGTCAGCCTTCAATGAAACCAGAATCAGGCTTTTCCCATTATGAAAACCCAATACACAAGGTGGCAAACCAGCAGGGTCCCCCCCCTCCATTCAGTCATGCCAGTTCTTTATCTAAGATCAGGGATCCCTGAAAACTTGCCAAGGCCAACAGCTTATCATTTACGGAACAATAGCACTACAGGCCACCATTTTGAATAGCATTGCCTATACCATAAAACTTGGATTAAAATGCTATCTGTGATAACTGGAATGGGGTAGGGACACACTGGAAGAATCCCAAAAGTTCTGACATTCAGTTTGTCAGATGCTGACTCTGTTCAAAAAGTTTATCCATAACTTTAAAATTGTGTGAGGGAGTAACAATGCAATTTGTCAATATATGGCCTCCATTTATTAAGCGTGCAATTAAGAAAGAAAGATTCTCTATAAACGCGACCCAACAAATCATGTAACATTTTTGGAAGTGTACTTCAATTTTTTTCTTTTGCTCAGAGGCCACTATGGCTTGCTGTTCCTCTTTCCTATTTTTGCAGAACCTCTTTCTTGCATTTTTGGGGGGGTTAATTGTTTTTAATATGTTGTGGGACAGTGCAAAGATAAAGCAAACTTGTTACTTTTATTTTTGTGATAGGCAATCTGAGCAGGGCTAAATCCTATTGATATTTGAAGACAATAAACTAAGAGTTTTCAGCCATGGAATTAAGTCAAATCAATTCAATCTGCCCATTACCCATCAACCCTTTTTCGGGGTTCACTGCTAAAAGCAATGAGGACAGAAACCAGAACTGACTGCCTCCCTTCTGTTCAATTAAAGATCTTGTTATACAGCCTTGACTATCTAGTCTGTAGTCCAGTCTCCAACCCTTCTCCTTCACATCTACTTCCTCCTTCCAGCCAACAATGCACCACTAATGATTGTGGCCCAATCCTTTCTCCAACAGCCAAATGCTCAGAGATTATTAAATCCCCTAATTCCAGTTTACTGCCATCTAATTTTCAAAGGTTCAAGTCTACTCGGCTCACACCATCCATCTTTTCAGCCTAAGAAAACTGTGCTTCCCACTTCTTAGCGAGGACAAAAAGACCAACCTTCTGGTCAGCATCTGAAAGTGTCTTTGGTTCCCCATCTATGAAGACTGTAGTCATGTCACTTCCATCTTCTTCAATCGTTGTCACTGGATCCTCACACAGAAGACATTTCCAATCATGGCTGTTAAGGCAAAGGTATGTGTTCAGTCTGCCCAGATGGGTATACCTACTTCTACTGTTCTTTGCTTTAACTAAAAGACGAGAAGCAAACCTATACTAGCCTATCCTAATCATCTCAAAAAGACACTAGCCAGAAGCACATAAAAGCAGTGTGAGAATTCTGATTATTTGATAGGCACCGATTTCCTTTTAGTTAATTATTGGGTCCTAGAATAAAGAGTGAAGAACTGCTACTGTCTTTTAACTTCTACAGTAGTATCTGTGTAGATTTTAAAAAGAGCAAGAGCCCACTCAACTGCTCAAGACATCTTTGCAGATACTTAGCAAGATTTTTGGAATTTGAGGAAAATCTACTTCTCAAAGATCTGTATGTCCTACATACAAGCTGCTTGATGATTTTCCAATTAAGACAGTATGCAAAACTTTAGTTACTTCTTTCCTCCGCTATTGTTTAGGCTTTGTGGTAGGTGAGTGGTAGTCTAATGTGGTAGTGCCTCTTGGAAGGAGGTTGACATGCATCCCTTACCTGTAGGGATTTCCTCCAGTAGTTCAAAGGCATGGTCAACCTCCTTCCAAGAGGCACTACCACATTAGACTACCACTCACCTACCACACAGCCTAAACAATAGCGGAGGAAAGAAGTAACTAAAGATATCTCCAGACTTTGCATGATTTACTGGACAAATCCTAATTCAAAGCTCTCATTTACCTCCACTAGCCACCAAAAGCCACCAGATACCTATGGGGAGAAAGGGGTGCAATTCTGCCAGATCCAAGTTACAGGTGACATGAGAAATGCACTTCAATTAATCTAGGAAATATAAAGAGGATCTCAGATCTTACTGAGCAGAAAGCGGATTTATTTGAGGAAGCTTGTTTTATGCAACATGGGGGGGGGGATGTGTAAGGCTTGATGTTTGTGCCACCATCACCACTCTAGCATCAACAGGCCCAATTTACTTCCTAATATGCTAAGAGGAACATATGATTTAAAATGTTAAGAAGGGAGTCTATACCTAGGAACATCTTGAAGGGCAGGCAGATGGCATTCTGGGTGATAGCACTTCTTGCAGCCATCACACATGACCACAGAACCAGCCTTCAAGCAGATCCTACAGCAAGCATTTTTTTCTCCATTGGCTGTGCCATCATGGCTGTGAATAGATTGCATTTCCATAGCAGAGCTGGTGCTGCCACTTGGCGAGATGACCCGGGGGACTGAGGAGCCTTCTGGAAGAAGAGCATCCTGGAGCAGAATTGGCTTAGTGTCTTTAGCATCCAGAACTGAACCTGGGTGTTCAATAGCCGACTCCATCTGCTCCTCCTGAAGGAAGGAGGACAGGAAGAATCAGAACAGATGTAAAACTGGGGATGGGAAAGCAGAGCAAAGAAGAAAACAGCAAGAAGATGTAAATTAGTATAACAAGCTTAACAGAATTCCTGAAATCCAACATAAATTATCCCTGCTCTTTTTAGTATTAAGACTCTCCCTGCAATGCTTTCATCACTGGGTTGTCAAGCTTCCCAGAGTTAGGAACTGTACTGGGGCTACTTTCAGGACTGGGCAAGTCCTCAAGGGCTGCCCTTCTCTTCTGTTTCTCTGAGGAAAGGAGTCTTCTAATGCACAAATGAGGCCTATTTTTAAATTTCGCTCCACTTGCTCATTCATTCACTGAACAAGTTAAAAAAAGCAATTGGCTGATCAGTTTGTTCTTCCAACCCTTTCCCAACCTGATGCAACAGTGTGGTGACATGGAAATCACAAGCTGCTTCCACCTTCAACCCTCTGACCAAGGCACTTTGCCTTTTTCTTCCATGTGACCTGAAGAGTAACTTGTATGCAGCTAGATACCTACTGGGTAGAATCATGGTGGAGAGAAGCAAAGAAGGATGACAAGGAGCAATATCACACAGTATTCCTCCTCCAGCAGGCAATAAAGCCAATTCCAGCCTTACAAGATATATTACAACTTGAGATACTGCAGCAGCCCATTCCATGGATGTTCCTTCACTAAACAGATCATTGGTGTGACTTACCTTGAACACAGCATTCCCTGAATTCAACTTCAAGCTGTCTTCGCTAACCAACTCAGATTTCAGAAATCCCCCCCACAGGCAATACTGACCTTCACTGCCAGTCCTCCTTGCTGGGCAGCACCTGGGCCACCCTGTTCAATCACATAGATATTATAATCCTCAGTGGTAGGGCGCTGCATGACTTTGAAAATAGGTGGCTGATTGTCTGATGTCAGGTCCACATCCAACCGCTCCAAACTGACACGGGGCACTTTGCGTATTGTCCCATCTCCATCTTGGCCACGGGACCTGAGATGTAATCAGAGATGACATTGATGGGGGGGAAAAGAGCTCCTACTACATCAGACTTCCCTTTGTAATGAAGCAATAAATATTTAAGTTAAGAATTTTCTCAAATTTTACATTGAAAGCCAATGGACATCAGACAAAAGCTCAGGGATTACAGAAAGCCTGGGACAACTTAACACTGCCTGAGGAGAGAAGCCCACAACTTAAAACACACACACTTAAGCCCTATTCCTTAACACTTACTAAGACAGAACACTTAACAATTCATCAAACATAACACTAACTGTTATAATGCATTGGGCATTATAGATGAATAAAGCCTCGCGCTGCATGGTGGGAGAAGACGCGACTCCCCCCGTCCCTGCCACACAAGGCTTTACCTGCAAGTAAAGCCACTCGGGGCAGGGACGGGGGAGCCGGCCCTTCTCCCTCTCTGCCACACGAGCCTTTACTTGCAAGTAAAGTCACGCAGGGTTGGAGGGGCACTCATTGGGTGTCACCCCACCTTCTGTGATGTCACCCAGTGCGGTCTGCAGCCTCCTAGTGAAGCTACTGCATGAGGTTGGTTTAGGTCAAAGTCAAGGTATCTGACATGGTGTCTCCTCACAAGCAGATATGAGCAAATCAACAATATTTGATTGCCAGCTTCACCTTCTAGTTTTACATTTGAATGTGACAAGGATGAGTGGAATCAAGTTTTTATTTCCAATTAGTCAAACAATTCATCCATTTTAAACTCCACTATCACCTGCAATCAGAGCATCTTGTTGGATCATTTCTCTTATAGGATCAAAAAAGATGATTAAAATTTATTCTCAAAACACCTGTGTTACTTTATTTGCTAAATCAAGTTTTGTTCCATGCCAGGAAAAAAGTATAACCAACTTTAAAGCATTTCATTTCCTCATTAAAGGTCTCAAAGCTGCCTCTAACACGTCTACTGACAGAGGTAATTAGCTGGACTTTTAGGTTGACTTCTCTCTAAGAGAATTTCGTAGTGGAAAAAGCTCTACAGTCTGCCCTTCCTTTACATGGGGGATCTGTTCAGGACCCTTCCCCGTAAAGGGAATTCTGCCTATGCTCGTGCATGAATGGGGCTTGTGCATGCGACGGGGCATGTACACCATTACTCCTTATGGGACGTGCCGCCCCTTTTCCCAGTGTGGCTTTCAGCCACCCGCATATGACGCAGTCACACTGTATTTTAACTAAAAGAAATTAGGAGTAGTGGGTGTGCCTATACTTACTAGTAAGCACTTAATGAAGCAAATAGCTTTTGTAAGACGTTGAAGTCACATGCACAGTTCAGACTGAATGGGGGAGCCGCTTTTTTTTTTATATATTCTCAGAATTAAATAATTACTGCTCTCTGTAGATGATGTGTACTCTTGGTCACCAAGCCTTCTCTGTACTGAGTTAAAATAAAGTAGCACACTGCAACAAGCAATATGGCTCTGGCATACTGAACAGCCCCTAAAGGCCAGTTTAGTCTTACATTCTGCCCAGAAGGCTGAATCCTCTAAAACCTCCTTACTTACTACATACTACTTTCTACTTCCCATACCCTCAAGCTCAATTTCCATTGAAACAAATGGATTCTTAAGATAGTTACTTCTGTGTCCTATACTAGACGGCATATGTATGCAGAAGACAGAACACAAGAATTTGAAAGTAACACTAAGCAAGCAGATATACCATAGAATGGACCCCAAACATCCCAAGAAGCCATGACACAGTGGAAGAGAATAAACCTTACCTTTTTGTTCCAGATACTTCACCAGAGTATGATCCTTCTGTTATAGCAAGCAGAAATAAGTGTCAAGAGAACACCAGTTGCCCAAATTCTCCTCTTAAAAAATTCTGCAAATCTGTTGTAATCTCTGCCAAGGCTCCTCACCCAAAACTAAATCCAGTACTCCTTTCATATAACATACAAGTAAAAGGAATATCTAAAAGCCAGCTTTACCTGGCCTCAAATGTGAATCCCATTGCACACCCTTGCTTTTCCCTTTCAGGTTGCTTACCTACACCAAAGCCATCGCCGATGTCCATTGGCTGTAAGAGAATGGAGCCAACTTAAAAAAAGATGCATATAAAGACATGCTGCTTCCAAATCATTGCACGTCGTCATATATTTACTTGTTAGGGGGCACGTATAAGATAGAGGGTCCAGCTTAACACATATCTCTGCACCACGAGAGAACCAGCACTAGTTTCCATGCACCTCATGCATCTATAGACCCTTGCTTGCCCCGGGTCCTCACCTGTCCAGCAGAAGAGGCACTGGCATCATTGATATAGCAGTCAGGGATGGCCTGCCGCTGGCTGTTGGAAGGCAGCACAGGCTGAAGCAGAGCTCCCTTATTCATTATACTTGTCTGCAGAGACATCTGCTGCACACCCTACATGGGAAAGGTGACCAGGAAGCCTGTAAATGCCCCATTAGCCCCTCCACCACTGTGCCACGCAATCCGAGAAAGTAGACAGACCAAACACCACAGGCTATTGATTCAACAGAGCCAGGAAATCATGCAAGACTGTACAAAGAGCCAGTACCTGAGATGGTGGAACAGAGCCCTGTCTAACAGCCACGCCACCAGAAGCAGCATTGGCCCGCTGTTGAGTCGGCTGGGCATTGGAGGTCACAGGCAAACCACTGCGCTCCGAAACAATCTGACCTAAAAAAAAAAAAAAAAAAAAAGGAATCGCCATGTAGGGGTACATCCAGAATAGTGTGCAACATGTACATTTTTACTGTGTGCCATGCCAACAGTAACATGGTATCAGTGCACCTTGTCCTATTTGGAGTTAATTGTGAGAAGAGTAAAAACAACTGAGAAGAAAAGTTTGGCCTTCTTCATTCAAAGTAATTCATGCACAAATGCACTACACAAATCTCTGGAGAACTTTGCTTAGTTCTTTCAAGATTGAACTCTCTAACCTCTGTTTCCAGACAATCTGTCATCTGGGCATTAACCTGGGCAAAGCCTGTTTCACTTCAGCCAGTTTATGGCATAATGTATTTTTAGAACACTTTAAGACATATCTGCACAATTTGAGAGTAGGTAGGGGCCAAAATTAAAATTGGCTAAACTTCTTTGGGTTGCAGATAAGTTTTAATTGATGATGATGATTATGATGATTTACTTGTAATAATTAATTAATAATTAAATCTTGGGAGAAAGCTAAGTGGCAAAGGAAGCTTGAACAAGGTGACTAGGTGTCATAACCAGAATAGAGAACAAGGTACCACAACATGTAGGGCATTCAAGAAAAAATGTTGGACATTACAAAATAAAGGTAGAAACAATCTCCACCCCTCACTGGAGAGGAGACGCCAGAAGACACCTGGTGCTGGGCGTGGAGGATTCTGGGGCTTTAAAACCTGCCCTCCCTCCTTGCCAATAACCCCCCATGGAGAGGAGACGCCAGAGGACACCTGGGCGTTGGGTGTGGAGGACTCTGGGGCTTTAAAACCTGCCTTCCCTCCTTGCCAATACCCCCCAATGGAGAGGAGATGCTGGAGGACATTTGGGCAGCATTTTTCTAGACTGCTATAGACTGGATTTGGCTCCCTCCTCAGGAACATCAGGACTAGGAAGACTCAGAGGTAGAGTGGCCTGTTCTAGTCCTAGTATGCTATATGTAATTGGTTGTTATTTTTGCTGCCATTGGAGAGCTGGTGATTGTTTTATTGATTGTTATGTTATGCTTTGACTATCCTGCTATGTTATGTATTTATAAAATGTTTTGTATAATTATTCAAATTGTTATTTTGCTTCATTATTCTGTAATGCTGAGGGTTATGATTGGGAAGAGGTGGGGGTAAGGGATTTTTTTTTTAAATGTGATTTTATTGTAATTTGCTTTTTATTGTCATTTTCGGTTTTGTAATCCACCTTGATTCCTTCGGGAAAAGGCGGAATATAAATTATTATTATTATTATTATTATTATTATTATTTAACAAAATTTACAAATGTAAATGCACAAAAAAACCTACTGATTCCCTCCAATGCCACTGCATTCCCACCCTCTCAACCACTAAAGCCTCCTCCTTACGTAGTTGGAAAAGTACATCTCACTCCAAAAGATATATTTGAGCAGTTTGCACTTTGTCTTTCTACAATAATACCTACCAAAACTGAATAATAGTAATAGCATATGGACCATTTAAGTAAAAAAAAAAATAGTCCATATTTAAATGCTGATTTAAAAAATCTATCTCTGAGCTCTGAGATGATTGGGGAGATGAGAAAGTGTTGGAAGGGAGGGATTGCCAACATATTATGTGATGCATTCCAACGTACAATCTGCAACCAGGTAAGTAACCTTGGGGAAGTCGCATTCTCTCAGCCTGAGAAGATGGCAATGGCAAACCTCCTCTGAATAAACTTGCCAAGACAGCCCTGTGATAAGGACACCTTAAGTCAGAAATGACTTCAAGGCACACAAGAGCAACAAAAACAGTCCACAATTATTTCACAGGTAGTACATGGAAATAGGAGCCAGCATGGTGTACTGGTTTGAGTGTTGGACTACAATTCTGGTTGGCCGGGGTTCAATTCCTTGCTTGGCCATGAAACCCACTGAGTGACCTTGGGCGTATCACATTCTCTCAACCTCAGAGGAAGGCAATGGCAAAACTCCTCTGAAGAAATCCTGACAAGAAAAACTCCAGGACAGGTTCACCTTAGGGTCATCATAAGTGAGGAACAACTTGAAGACACACAGCAACAATAGACATGTGAATTGGGGGGTTTAAAATGCTGGTTCCCACTGCACTCCCCAATCCATGCATGAGGCGGCAATCATGGCAGCTGTAGACCTCCCAGAGCACATTGTGGCCAGCTCCAGAGCCCCCTGAGCAGGACAAGGAGCCCTCAGACAGTCCTGCCCGTGCACTCTCCAGCCTCAAGTGAACTGCTTGGGTTATTTTTTTTGAGATAGCAGCGGCAGCAGGAAACAGTGGTGGAGGAGGCACAAGCGGAAGCACTGCTCTGTCTTTCCCTTCTCAACCACTGGCCACCCCTCCTCCTTGCCCAGGCAAAACAGACAGATTGCCCTCTGTCTCCCCAGCCAGCTAAAGCATCCTAGCACAGCCCAGCGCCCTTCTTCCCACTGCTTCCCCTCCTTGCCTGTCTCAGCAGCTCCCCCCCCCCCAGCCAGGACTCCGCTTTCCTGCCCTTCTTACCTCCGTCCCTCCCTTCTCCTCCCTTCCCTTCCAGGAGCAGCTGCACCAGGAAAGGCAACTGTGAGTGGCAAAGAGCACTTGCAACAAGCTTTGCAAGAAGAAGGGGCTCAGTGGAAGCTGAGCCTCCTCAAAGTGGAGGACATTTTGCAATTTTTCCCAGACCCCTAGAGAAAGGTTAAAATGTAGGACTTGTCCTGGAAAAAATAAGTTGTCTGATTACCCTGGCCTTGAGAAACAAGTATTAGCCTTTCCTCCTTCACCACCTGGCTCTTTCCTGTGGGCTGCCTAAAATCCTTTGGCAGGCTGCAAGCAGTCTGTGCAGGCCTGCTTTAAGGCATAATAGTCAGATTTTGCAGAGGAGGGGAGAATGACATCCTAGCTGTGTTGGTGAACCCATGGCACGCATGTCATTTCCAGCACACAGCCCGATTCGCCATGGCACAGCAGCCACCAGTGGAAGGGGCTGGGCATGAGGATGCACACTCAGCTTCTTGTCTCGGCCCAGTTTGCCCTGGTACAACAGGGCCACAAGGAGCCAGCTGGAAATCCTGCCCCTCACAACTGGGGTTCTGAGAACTGTAGTTGTTTGCTGTGTGTCTTCCAAGTCATTTCAGCTTATGGCAACCTTAAAGCAAACATATAGGGTTTTCTTGGCAAGGTTTGTTCAGAGGAGGTTTGCGGCAGGTGGCATGGAGGAGGATGGTAGGAAGGAGGAAGGAAAGAGGAAGAGAAGGAAGGAAGGAAGGAAATGGCAACAGGGGAGGGGCATGGAGGAGGAGGATGAAGAATGGAGCTGGGTTGCAGGAGGATGAAAAGGGTGTGGGATGGGGGGTGTTACATGCCTTTAAGTTGTTTCTGGTGACCCTACCATGGGGTTTTCTTACCAAGTTTTGAAGAGAGTGTTTATCATTGCTGTCTTCTAAGGCTGAGAGAGAGTGTCTTGCCCAATGTTCTCCCGCAGTGGGTTTCATAGCCCAGCAGGGACTACATTTCTGCAATGTAGATGTGTGCCTTCCATTCTGCCATTTGTCTTCCTCTGAGGCTGAGAGTGTGTTCATTTAATTGTCACATGGCTTCAGTGTAAGCTCGAAGCAGTATATGGCGTGGGCGCACTGTATATAAATGCAAATTCATTTAGGCAGTGGGCTGCTTGAGGACACAATGCAAACGTGAATGAGTTTTTCCCCTTAATTTCAGCACAACAGACAAATAAAAGGAACAATTTAAAAATAAGACTCAGTCAAGGATTTGATGTGTCTTTCTCAGTTCTGTAAGTAACAAGCCATTTTAACGTTCATCAGAAAAATACAGCCGAGTACATAATAAAGCGAGAACCAGCATGGTTTAATGGTTTGAGTGTTGGACTATGACTCTGGAGACCTGGGTTCAATTCCCAGATCGACCATGAAATACACTGGGTGACCTTGGGCAAGTGACATAGTCTCAACCTCAAATGATGGCAATGGCAAAAATACCCTCTGAACAAATCTTGAAAACTTGAAGGCACAAGAATATTTAATATAGATGTAAATAAACCTGATGAACTGAATTTATATTTCTGACTGTTTTTATCTTTTATGTTGTCATATCTTCTATTTTTTTTTTAAATCCTCCATTCTGAACTTGGCTAAGAACCCATTCACACTTGCATTGTGTCCTCAAGCAGCCCACTGCCTAACAAGATTGATGTCCTTCTCTCTTAGAAGCTCTGGGTATGAGGCTCATCTGCTGCTGCTGCTTCAAGGGAAACAGGAACTGTGCAGGAAAGATTCCAAAAGGTCCCCCATTTTGAGCATGGCTGAGAAGCATGGATTTACTGTATATACTCATGTATACATCTAGAAATTTTAGTCAAAAATTGACCACAAAATCTTAAGTCGACTTATCCATGCGTCAATGTAAGTACTGTACTTTAACTCTTACAAAAGGAACCATCTCCAGGTAAAAGCCAAGAGTACAATCTGTCTTGGAAGCACTGACTCTCTTCTCTTCTCTCATC
Organism: Sceloporus occidentalis; assembly: GCA_023333645.1. Taxonomy (NCBI): domain Eukaryota; kingdom Metazoa; phylum Chordata; class Lepidosauria; order Squamata; family Phrynosomatidae; genus Sceloporus; species Sceloporus occidentalis. Next base: position 609,263 of record JALMGF010000265.1, read on the forward strand.
CATCAAGCCATTAGTGTGAGCGTAAATAGTTTTGCCAACTGGGATTTTATACGTTCTTTGGCGTTGTTTTCCTTTGTTTCATCCTTTAGATCCTTTGTTATATGCCCCTACATTTTACCCTCAACTTTCCCCCCAGGGTCATATCAAAAACCTGCCCTTGACTTATACATAATATCAACTTATAGTCGAGTATATACGGTATATCTACATGGGTGTTTTTAGCTCAGGGTGACCAGACTTGGTCCTCCTCCTTTTCAGGACCCACCCTCCACTTCAACCTTCTGTCCAGGAGAGATTCCAAAACATCCTCCAATTTGAGCAGGGCTGAGAAGGATGGATTTAATATTTATATGAGTGGCTATTTTGTTTTGTTTTCACTCTGGAAGCCCCACCCCCTGGGAGGCCTTCCCCAGAAGTCCCGCCTCTGGCGACACCCGGTGCAAGAACACCACTGAGTTTAGGCACTTGGTCTCTAAAAGGTTCGCCATTACTGTCCTAGCTACTCATCTATGTAGGCACACAGCTGAATAAGCATTATGTAATACACTGCATGTTCTCCAGAAGAGCAGCCCACCCAGAGCAGTGCAAATCAAAGACTTCATTCCCTATCCATAACAGGAGTGCTTTCAAAATCACACATTCCACTTCTTCATCTCTCACCAAATGTCTCAGCACTCTTGGTCCAGGCGTTTAAATCCCACTGGAATTTCATATCTCCATGGGGCTCCACGGGATCAACAATCATTTTCAGAGCTCTGTGCAGCTGAAAATATATCTAAAGCAGAAGGAGAAGGTAAAAGTAGACAGCTCAATTACATATGGAAGAAGCTACTAAAAATCAGCATGCTGAAGTTGTAGCTGGCAAGTCATCTCATTTCTCCATTGCATCTGGGCAGCCAACAGAAACAGGTACTTTGCCTGGGTTCTAAAAGTTGAAGAAAGGGCCCTACCTCTCTGCAAAGCACACAACCTCAGAAAGTTTGAATTGCTTCAATTCAAGTGAATTTGGTGACTAAACAAAGGCAATTATGTAGACGTACCTCATTTCTAACTCACACTAGATTCAACTAATTTAACATTGCTCAGTGAACTTTCAATGAACACTAGGTATTAAGCCGTCTTAGTAGCTCACAGCACCAACACAGTCTCTCTCAAGATAAAGCCAGGATGCTTCACTGAGGGTTCCTGTACTGGATGTAGGCTGGAGTACATGGCCCCCTATTTTCTATGTATCAAAATGATGCAAAGCTTACCAGCTTCTTTGAAAGCAGCAAGGCAGTATTGTTGTCACTCTCCAGAGCCCAGTTCGCAAAGCGTAGGATGTGCTCCTGATGGCGCTGAAGCTTGGTCATTGCCCAGTGCTGCCTTTCCAGCTTCTCCTGCTGGCTCTCAGTGACTTTCTGCAAAAAAAAAAAAAAAAAAAAAAAAAAAAAAAAATATATATATATATATATATATATATATATATATATATATTCTCTCAACCTTTGAGGAAGCAAATCCTCTTTTCCTTCACAAGTTAGTGCCACAATGTGACTCTGCCCAGTCATACTACATATGGTAATGGAACTACAGTAGTATTAATCCTCCACTTGTATCTGTGAAAAAGACTACAGCCAATACTACCTAGACATGGACTTGCAAACTAAGCTAGGCGAAGTGGGGGATAAAACCCCTCAAAAGCAGTCCATGGTGCAAAGAGCCAAGTATTGTTATGTTCCGTTTCTTTTTTTTTTAAAGCAAAACAATATATGCCATGATGAGAATGGCTGCAGATATATAAAATTATCTGAATGCTTCTAATCTTTATATAGAACAAGTAGATGACTCTTTCACTTAATTCTCATCAGCCCTTTTCTTCATGATACACTTATCCACAACCAAAGCTGTCATCTCATGTCTCACCTGTGCATCATTGACCAGAACCCTGGCCCGCTTATTGAGCTCCTTCATGATTTGCAGGATAGACATTTTTACATCCACCTGCACTCGTTTCTGCACATCTGCCACCTGTCGGATCCTGTTAAAACAACAGTATAAAGATTTCTTAGAAAAGATACACTGGTGTTATGGCCAAAAACATCAGGAATAAGCCCAAAGTGGACATCTCGTATAGGAAGTAAACCTCCTTAATGTAGTATTGGTACTGCTAAAGAGTATATGCCTCCTGAAGTGGCAGAATGAGTTACTGGCTCACTATCTAGACCAGAAAGCAGTGAAACATTGTCTGTGTATTAGGAGCTACAACCAAACAGTTTCTATCTCTAAGGATATGGTAACACCATTAGTGCCTGGAATGTCTGTACAATTGTTCTCATTTGCTTTTCTAATCAGAGAAGTCTATGAATCAAACCACTTTAGTCTGTATTAAAGATAAGTGTTTGCCTTCCTGCCCTGCATTAACAAGACTTACTCATGGTAGCTGCTGTCCCCAGTCACCACGCCTACAGAACAAGGGGCACTTACGAGGTGCGCACTTCCTTGGTTGACTTTTGAAGATTGGCATTTTTATCTCCCAAGCGCTTGACCAACGAGGCTAGCATCTTGCGTTGGTTCTTCACTGCATCCTCCAAGAACTGATACCTGCAGAATTAAATGGCTTCAATCATCTGCTGCCAGTGCTTTAAAAGAGGTACGCTATATATGCTGGCAATCTAAAAAGCATGCTAACATTCTATCTTGTCAACATCCACTGCCTGGACTGGAAAGGAGAGAGTTATCATTGGATGTAGGAGATGGGTTTGACCACAAATGGCAATCAGTTCTCATATTGTAATTACCAGCCAATTTTAATGAAGGGGGGACTACAGTAGAAACGCTTAATTCTATATCATCATAGGTGGAAAAGATTCCGCCCCCAGGGTCGGGTACTCCCTTTTCTCAGAGTTAATCTATCACAGATCACATATACTGGTGGAAAAGGCTTAAAAAGTTGCTGACATGGCTAGAATCAGAAGTAAGAACATTCTCTTCTAATCTTTTGCTTCCTTTTTGCTACATTTCTCTCTCCTTCCCCACCTAGTGCACTGTAGGGAGAGTGAAAGAGCCAAAGACACATAACACAAGCCAAGGAATTCTGGTCTGTGGAAGCAGCCAACATTATTCTGGATTAACAAATTAACAAACATATTTTTAATACAGCCAGAAGAGCTTACTGGTGATCCTTGTGTGCATTCAACTGACAATCTCGGCAGGTTAGAGTGTCACATGTATCACAAAATAGCACCAGCGGTTCATGCTTGTGGACAGAGCAGAAGACAGCCTTCTCTCTCTCCTGAGACTTGGAGGAGCCTAGACAGAAAAGAGGACACTCTGTTAATCCTACAAAGGTAGTCCCCTACACATAAACAGGTACAATAGCAATATTTATAGGTATTTATATCCCGCCCTTCAGCCCTAATGGCTCTCAGGGCGGCTTACAATATTATTTTTAATCAGACAGTTCCCTGCCCTCAGGCTTACAATCTAAATGTACAATATAGCATGTACATTTTTATACCACTTATCAGTGAAGTAAGCACTCTCTAAGCCATTTACAATCTGTAAGCAGCACAGGTGGGGAGAAGCTAGCCATTATCTATATTCATTTAGATCAAGGCCAGGCAAGATGGCAACCATCAGATGCTGTGGACTATAACTACCATCAGCCTTAACCAGAATGACCAATTATCAGGCATGATAGTCATAGCCACAATATCTGGAAAGCACCGGTCTTTCTATACCGATTTAGTTTAATTCCCATTGTGATGGGATTCAAATGGCTTCACCATTTGTTTTCTTCCTTCCTGTTGGTGATCCAACAAATTCTGGAATGCACAGGATATTGCCTGTCTTCTTCTCATACCATTTTGTTCACCCAGTCTTTTTCTTTAAATAAAGCCAACATTTCTCTCCACACACTATAATATCTTTAAGCAGAAAAACCAACAGCTCACCAGGCCCTACTTGGAATGCAGCTGCCTACCTGTGGACCGGACAGTGTGGTCCTTAGTGTATTTCACTCTCTGATGAGCCTCCACACAGGTCTCACAGAGGGGCTCTTGGCACTCCACACAGAAGCTTGTGGCTGGGGCATTATCTTCGCAGCTGGTGCAACACTGATGGAAAAAGTAAAACAGTTAGTAACAAGTCTCCATACCTCAGTCCTACAGGTGGAATTCAGAAACCAAGCAAAGACGCACTGGAACCAAAAGCTTTCCAGGGGCATAGTCCAATTACCTGGTTTGCATCTCTAGCATCTCCAAGAGACTCTGTGCCACCATCCCTCAGAAAGTAGTTCTCTACTATGTCTTTTAGGTAACACTGGTGCTTGCACACAGGACAGTCAACCACTGTGAAGAGAACAATTTGGAAAACATCAGGCAAATCCCTCAACAGCATGGAGCAGAAACTAACCAGCAACTGGCTGTTGGCTTTATTCATGCATCTATTTCAAAATATGGCAGTCCTGCAGATGAATGTGGCTATTGTAACACAAAAGCCAGTGCTTCCCAAGTACTCTTCCCTAGGAGTCATGCCTTCTTTCCACCTTTTCATAAAGACATACATCTGTTGTTATTCTTAAGACACCTCCTCCTTTTACCCCTAATTTCTGATATTAAATACAGTGCTCCCTTCCGTTCCAGAAACACCCCCACGTAAGGGGAAAATCATGTATGCTCGCGCCCTATTGAAAATGGGGGACGTGCATGCCATTCATTAGATTCTCCTGCAGCTTCAGAGCATGCTGAAAGCTGTGGAAGTGAAGCCCGCGTATGGCGCAGGCTCACTGTAAATATAAAAAGGAATGTCTGAAACAGGCACGAATGCAGCCCCCAGCATAAGGAAACAGCCATATCATATAAGGAGATCCAGGACCATATTTGGGGATCCAAAAGGCTCAGTAGGCAAGATAACTTCTTTTTACCTTTGGCAACACAGGACAATTGGGCATACTCCATTAGTTTGATCAAGAACTAATTTCCTCTACAGAACATGTTTACTAGTTCTCCTCTTCCCTCCCCACTCTCTTATTCTCTTTTCTGTCATGTTCTTCAGGTTGCAAACACAGTAGGTATGTGCAGATTTACGAAGTATTTCAAAATGCTAGCACCAGCCACAATACTGGGATCAGGCAACTGATCAGTAAAAGCAAGTAATTGTACAAAATAAGATGTACATTTTTGGTTGGTTCTAACTTCTGACCCATCATTCAAATAACATGCACTCCAAGAACCATCACAGACAGAACAGCACTACTTTGCTTAATATTTATAGATTTTTTTGAAGTTTTTTCCACAGTAAACCTACTCTACTAACTCTTAACCTACAGTTTAGCATTACCTCAATATACAGTGAGAGTAAGGAAACAAAAATACATTTTGAACCTTCTAGAGACTGGAAATTTCTACCCTGTTAATGAGGTATACCTGTATTAGTTTCCCAAGTTATTTAGCCAATATAGCTAGTCTTTTAGATACAGCATTAACTCAACAAGGCATTTACATCTCTAAGGAATGACAGAAATATATAAACAGCAAAAGATCTGTACTGGTATCTATACAAACGCTGCAGCTAATTAATGCCCTCAGGATATTGCTGGACTGCAACTTCCATCAAACATCATCATGGAAGCTGCAGTCCAACAACATCTCATGGTCCACAGCACCCCGGTACAAAAACTCTTAGCAGTATTTCACTTTTGAGGAAGAAGCAAATTTTGTTTCGGTTTTGAAGGCATCTCTGTACCACAAGTTATCATATTTTAGAATGGCTTTAAGTTTGGAGATTAGTACACCTGCAGATAATGCTCATAACCCATAAATGTGTATAATTTGTTCTACTGAATATTTCAGGAAGCGTACTCCAGCTGGCTCAGAAAAGAAGACTAGAATTCTCCATCAAAATATAAGAGTTAATGTCAGTGTTACAAAATTGATCAGTAGCAGATATATTTGTAGTCAGCCTTCCCTATTAATATGCTATTAGCAAAAATGCCTTTAAGGTCGGGGGGTGGGGACTAAAGACTGAAAATTGTGGAGTTTCCAGATTACTTGTATAAAATGCCTCTGTGCTTCAGAGTGATGTCTATTCTAACATGGAAGCCCTTACAACACTAAAACATTTCAAAAAACACTCGGGGGTGGCTGTGTAGGCCATTTAGTACAGTGCACTTGCATTTTACGCGGCTTTCAGCATATACTGAAAGCCGCGCTGGAAGAGCCTGCTGCGCGCTCTAGAAGAAGTAATTGAGTGCGTGCCCACGGCATGCAAGCCCCATTATTTTCTATGGGGCTTCAGCATATGCTGATTTCCCCTTATGTGGAGGGATCCGGAATGGATCCCCGTGTAAGGGGAGGGCGCACTGTACATTAAAAAAAAAAATCCACCAAACATATCACCAAGGACTCCTCTTTTGCAATCCAATATGTCTCCATTCCTGTGAGGCCACAGGCCTTTTTGTGGGCAGAGGAGAATGGATTCCTCAAGAAGTCTCCATGTTTTTGCATCAGGAACATTTTGGTAGGTGTTGAGGTAAAACATGCCAATTTGGTCCAAATTTGAGAAGAAAAAATTTTTAACATTTCAAATCTTTCTTTTGTTTTTACTGCTTATCTTGAGCATCCAGTTTCCATCTTTGTACCCATTAGACTTTATTACTCTTTCACATGGCTTTATATCTTCTTGACAGCCCTTTGATGAGGACTGGATTGGACTGGACTTCCAGATTAAGGCACCTGCTGGCTATCAGTCTTCAGGCCTTGTCATGAATTATTGTTGTAACTGTCCCAGAATCTTTAAGATAGGGAAGGCCATTTCCACTTCTTCCCTAATGTTTTATTTCCAATGCATTTTGTTTTACCTTACTTCCTTTAATTCTGGAAGACTCAAGTACAAGATCAAAAAATGCAGCAGTGTGAAACAATGGCCCTGAGCCAAGCATGACATCATTCCTCCACCAAGATAGCAGAGGCTGAATCTGAATGAAACAGCCTTTGTGGAACAGGAAGATTTCTTTGACCAGGCAAACTGCACATTTCTTATCTTAGACATATGCAGTACAGCTAGACTGAGCACTACTAGCCTATTACTAGATAAAGGAGAAAGGTTTATAAGGATCAATTTTACTGCAGACAAACCAAGCCATATTGCTTTCATAGTTCCAAGTCCTGCAAGAAGAGCACACAATGAGTTGCCAGACACCAGAGTCCCAGGGTTAAGACTATATATAATCTGTGCATTAATCTTATGCATGCAAGTAGCATAGGAGTCAAGTAGTTATTGAAAATTAAATTTGCTAATTTTTAATCTGAAATGGATGTAAGCAAAATATAAACTATGTAAGAGGCCAGCTGCCACAATGAAATTGTACACAGCTTTGAAAAATAGGAACAGTACTACTTTAGCTTTACTGTGGCTGGTTATATTCCTCCATAGACAGACATGCAAAAATTTACTTTAGGAAACTCAGCTAAGTGGTTCAAACCTACTGATATTGTTTTCCCCTTCAAATGACTAACAGGAGATTTACTTTGGGGAAGTTAAGTTGCAGTCACTAGTCTCCCAGTCAGATTTCCAATTTCATTGTTTCTGGATTTTGTTTTATTTTGTTTAAATGGTTGCCAATGGAAGATCACTCCAGAGTCTTCTGTACAGTTTTTATAGCAGTTGAAGGAAGTTGTAAAACCTGCAAAAGATATCCCTTCCCCTGCCTTCTGCTACATTCTTAATCCTGTTCTCATTTGCTTTACAAAGCAATGGCATGTGCAAAGATGGGGGAGGGATCCTTATCTCCTCTCTCCACAGCTTTCAACCATCATCAATCTTTACTTCCTGAAAGGAGCATCAATTTGCCCTTGAGCTATTGGCAGAAAAAAGCAGGAAGGAAACTCACATAATATTCCTAAACAAAATGCCCTACAGTTGGTCCTTCTTATACACGGATTTTTTATACACGGATTTAAGCATACACGGTTTGAAAATGTTCCAAAAAAGTATAAATTTACCTTGATGTTCCATTTTTTATTAGGGACACCATTTTGCTATGTCATTATACTTAATGGGACTTGAGCATACACGGATTTTGTTATACACGGGGGATCTTGGAACCAAACCCCAGCGTATAACAAGGATCCACTGTACTTTACAGAATCTTCCACTAAACGTGGTTTCTTCCTATGAGCAAAGGTATGCATTTTACAGGGAAGGGAAAAATTGCTTATTTGTCAAAAATACTAAGAACCTGTTCATAAAAGCCAGTAAAATATGTCCAGTCCTCCACTATAAACAGTGCAGTAGTTGGTTTTAAAGTTATTGTTATCTATTTTATATAAGCTGTTTTGTAAAAACACTGCCCCTGAAAAGTGACCTAAAATGCCCATGCAACCATAAGAGCAGTTACACATGCCTTGTATCCATCCTGCTTTGCTGTCTAATACAAATACACAGAAATTTATAAACACATAATGTACATTACCACTCTAGAGAGTGAAATCTGGTCTACAATACAACACAATCCAAGTCTGTGACAATGGGTAGGACTTTTGAATGTTGCCACTTGGGGGGGGAAATCTATGACTTAATATATTACTTCTGGATCCTCTAGCCTTTTTAGTCCTGACTTTAGTCCTTTTTAGCCTACTCTTTGCAGGGAATTATTCACATAGGGGATAATTCAGAAATGAAATACTCTTTACAGGTTAAGTTGGTACAATCCATTCTACTAGATTTCTATCATCAGAGACTGCCACACAATTCACTGCAGACCTAGGTATCTGACCATAGCTGGCAAGTTAAGAACAGAAAGACTGGCCACCTCAAGTCACTTGGTCCAAAGGAATCTGATTCTGCCTATTTGCACACTCAAGTCCAACATGCTATATCTTACATCACACTTGCAGTAAGCATAAAAAGCCCTGTCAGTCAGCAGTATTAATTCTAGGAAGGGCTAATATCTACACTGTAGAAATAATGCAATTTGACACCCACTTTTAGCTGTCATGGCTCAGTCCTTCAGAATCCTGGGATCTGTAATATTTTGAGGCACCAAACTGCTGACAGACCAGGCTGAATATCTCAGCAAACTACAAAGCCCATTATTCCACAGAATGGAGCCATGGTAGTTAAAGTAGTATCAAATTGCTTTATTTCTGCAGTATGGAAGAGCTGCAAGACTGCCAAATATTTTATAGCCAGCTCACAACCACAGAACATGTAGTAAAATTGAGGCTCAAACAGATTTCAAACTAGTTCTTAGCCCAGTATGAGCCACTATGCTGGGGTGAGGAACAAATCTTCCAACTGTTGCTGGGAAAGAAATCCAGTTGAGCAAATAGAAAGTGAAGATATGAGCTGTGGTCCCCAAACATCTGGCTGCTAAACCATATGATTTCTATTTGTTTTGCCTTTTATGGATGACATACAACCAGTAACTTGTACAACTCTTTGGATTCCATGCAGCAACCACTAAGTTAGGTAGCACTGCAAACAAAAACATTACACATTATCCATGAAAATTATCCCAAGAAGTCGAGTCTAATGTCTAAAATACATTGCAGATATAATGCAGTTTGAGGGCACTTAAACTGTCCTGGATCAATGCTATTCTGGAAACCAGTTTTGTAAAACATTTATTTAGCCCTTCTCTGTTGGAGCTCTGGTGTCACGATAAACTACAATTCCCATGATTCCCTTGTACTGAGCCAGGACAATTAAAACGGTTTGTAACTGGATTATTTCCCCACTATGTGTTGGACCTAACTCTCAGAATCTCCCCTTCACAGGGATCTCATTCAATCATCCCTTTTCACACTACTTGTTCTTTCCCAATCAGTTAACCAGTGAATTAACTGTGGGGAGGAGCAAGATTTAAGATTCATTTTTCAGTCCTCGGCCATGAGGCTTATCTCCTTAAACAGCAGTATGTGCATCTATGTGAAAAGGTGTTGTGGTTTTCCCCTATAATACCACTTTTACTTTGGTTCTCAACACTGGTATCACTTAGTAATCAACCTCATCAGCCACTATTGCGCCAGGATTTTATTCAAGTTAATGATGAGGCAATTTTGCAGTGAGTAAACGGAATCTACCTCAACAACTAGCCTGCCTTTCCAGGCAATTCCTTCACAAGCATTTCCAAACAAAAAAACCCTCACTGACAAATGGGAACAGATTTATTCATTTATTTCACTGGATTTCTATACCACCATTCCCCCAGAAAGGGATCCAAGATGGCTCACAGATAAAATTGCTTTAAAACTTCACAGTTCCGGACCCTGCCGCATAAGGGTAAAAATGTGTAAATTCAAGCCCCATTAGATTAATGGGGCTTGTTCCCGCGGCACACACCTGGCACACCAATGGGGCACATACCCCATAGCTTCTTCCAGAGCGCGGGAGAAGTCTTTCTGGCGCTGCTTCCAGTGTATGCTGGAAGCCACGTATGGCGTACACACATATGATGCAGGCGTGCTGTATTTTTTTGCTGTAACAATTAAAATCATCAACTGAGTAATTAACTGCATTGGAAGATAGCTAGAAATACAGTCTGCCCTTGCCTTACGCAGCAGATCCGTTCCAGATCCCCCCCCCCCACAAGGCAAAAAGCGTGCATGCTGGAGGTCCATCAGATATAATGGGACTCATGCATGTTGTGTGGCTGTGTGTGTGTGCCACGGGCACGTGCGCACCATTTGCCAATTCTCCCAGCAGCTTCCATGTAAGCTGGGAGCCACCTATAGCGAGCCCACGTATGGCACAGGCTCACGGTATAAGAAATGCTCAAGAGCATGCTGAGAATTATTTGAGGCCAATCTGTATTTGTAGCTCTCGTTTCCATCTTTAAATTCTGGCTTTAAAAAAAAATGACTTGGTGACCCTATTTCTATATTTGCATTTATTCAGCACTGAAATGCAAATATAGAAGTAACAGGATCTGCAAGTCAAGCCATTCCTCTTTGTCAAGATATTTTTTGGAAGCAGATACAGCTGTAAACAGAACAAGATCTAGAGAAGAACTAAGATGCGGAAAACTATACTAAATGGTATATTTGATGTAGAGAAGCAACACCAAAATGTTTTGTTTTGTTGTGCTTTTTCTTTATTTTTGTTTCATTTAGTTCAATTTTGTTTGGAATGTGGTGGTGTTTATTGTCAGATTAGTGTAAGATGAAATAAAAGTTGATTTTAAAACTGATTTTCAAAGCGGTACTACAAATGTTCATTGACTGCTGCTTCAAATACAATCTAATGGCATTTAGATCTTAAGCACACTGCTTTTAATAAGGATGGATTAGGAGCAAACAGCACTTATGCACTTCTAAAGTAGGATGCAGAACATCCAAACCATTTGCACCCTGGGAAATCACTGAAATAGAACTCTCCTTCTTGTATACAATCCTGAGAGGACTCTGCAGAAAACAGGCCCACAGCAGTAAACATTGGCCTGTTACAGACTGCCAAAATAAAGCTGCTTCGGGTCTCTTTGGAGGTATGCTATTTAAATGATGCATGGGTCCTAAGAATCCAGAAGCTGGACCAAAGCTGCACTCCAGTGCTTAGGAATGGAGTCTGGCTTTGGCACGACCTCCGGACTCTTAGGACCCATGCATACCTCCAAAGAGACCTGAAGCAGCTTTATTTTGGCAGTCTGTAACAGGCCATTATCACTTTTAAACATTATCACTTTTACCCCCCTCACACAGGATTGTTAACAGCACAGGATACTCATAAATAACCTCTACAAGGAAAAAGTTGCTAACCCCCCCCCCCAAAAAAAAATAAACAGGGACTAAACTTATTTTTCTACTTTGGTTAAGCAGCCCAAAATTGGTTTAACCTTTTATTTTCACCTTACTTCTGCTTAATGTTGACTAACATCTTGTAAACATTTTCAAGGCAGCTAGTCAAAATGAGTTTAATAGAACTGAAGTCTCACAGGCACAGCACTTGCAGCCTAGAAAGCTGGCCCTGTGAAATAGCACTGACCTAGGAGTTTCTTGAGATGCAAAAATCATGGACCAGCTCTAGTTTCAAGGACAGCACCAGAAATAGGAGTTAAAACCCATTAACATTTCCCCCTTCAAATCGCACTTAGAAATGTAATCAAGATAATAACTCAAGGCAGGTCTGGAAGAGTTAAAAATTCTTAATTTCGTGGAAATCTCTAGAAAGTGCTTAAGGTTTTTCAGTGACTTACCAAGTTGTGGGGCCCTAAAACCAAAGCTTGAGGGGGGAAATGGACTACAAACTCATAATTCCTGAAACCTGAGGGATTCTGGGAGCTAGAGTCCAAAATAGTAACCTTTAAAAGCACACCGTCCACCTTGTGTCATCCCTTAATTACCACCCTCAATAACAGTTGGTTTTCTAAACTGTTTACATAGTGCAATCCCATGTGAATTTACTCAGGTATAAATCTTATCATGTTACATGAACTTAATCATGAATAAGATTTGAGACTGTAGCTTAAGGCTCTCTGAGCAGATTTGCACACCCTCATCTCTTGGTACTTGATTCAGTACCAATCATGCTCCATTAAACACAGTGGAGCTTACATCAAATTGCTGAGAATGTGTTTCCCTTGTTGGCTGGTCTGGCCAGTGGGCTACGAGTGACCCTTCAGATCCTGCTGGACTACAATTCCCATTAGCCACGACCAGACTAGCCAATAGTGACATGACAGATGCTGGGAAGAGCTATCCAGTCTCATTCCTAATTTACAATCTAGTCAATGGTTTGTAAATTGGGCTACAACTTGAGAAATACAGAATCTGAGCCATAATGCCACAGTGGGTGATGATGGACCATTTGCCCCACTCTCTTTGCCTTACCTACTTCATGTGGTTCTTGAGGATGGAACTGGCAAGGAAGACATGTACGTCACCTTGTATTTGCTGGTGAGGTTCAATGGTGATAAACATAAGCAATAAACACATAATTTGAAGTTGCTGCATCCAGCACTACTTCTCATAATGAGAGGGTTAATCAATACACATGTAGCTCCCTGGAGTCAGTTATACCATTATACAGTTGGCCTTCCACATTTGTGGCTTTGACTTCTGCGTATTTGGTTATTCACAGATTTAACTGGTATTTTCTCTCCAGGTCCTCCAACATTACTCTGCTCGATGCTGACCAGTCATACTAGAAGACCTAGAGATTCCTAGAGAAAACATTCCTGTAGGCATTTGGAGATGCTCCAGTGTCATTCTACCATTTCATGTTGGCCCTCCACACGTGCAGCCTTGACTTCTGAGGATTTAATTGGTATGCTCTCTGGAGGTCCTCCAGCAAGACTCTGCCAGATGGCCGCCATAGAGCCATGCTGGAGTACGTAAAGATTCCTAGAGAAAACATGATTCTGTGGTCAAGTATGATTCTATGGTCGCATTCTAGCTAATGCTGACCATAGAGTTCCCCAGAGAGGGGCTCTCAGATTTAAACAAGTGGGTTATATATTTTTTTAGATTAGCCCTTTCTTCCACTTTTATGGGGTGCCCTGTGCCTCCAAAGCAGTGTTATGGTTCCACTTTAACTCTCATGGGCCCCATCCTACGGAATCCTGAGATCTGCAGTTCAAGGAGTAAGAAGCAGGTGACCAGATGTCCTAACTGCCAAGGAGGACAAGGCATGGCAAAATGTAGGACCTTCCAAGAAAAATGTAGGGCATAACCAAATGAAACCTGAAAATATTCCTCGGAGTGTGGTGGCGTCTCCTTCTTTGGAGGCCTTTAAACAAAGGCTAGATGGCTATCTGCTGGGAGGGGGTGCTTTGTGTATTCCTGCATGGCAGAATGGGGTTGGACTGGATGGCCCTTGCGGTCTCTTCCAACTCTATGATGTTATGGCACTTTCATTCATTCATTCAGTTTTTATACCCGCCTCTTCTGCCAGGGAGGGATGGGGATCTTGGGATTGTTAATGCATTTCTCTTTTAACTGTATCTTGTTTGACTGCTGTAATCTCCTTGGATTCCTTGAGATTAAGCGGAATACAAATAATTATTATTAACCAGACAATTCCCTGCCTCAGGCTGGGGGCAGGGGATCAACTCTGGAAACGTAGGGCTTGTCCTGGAAAAGGGAAATATCTGCTCCCCTTGAGTAAGAAGAGAAGCCAGCCTGGCCAAAACCACCAACCCCAGGATGGCGTGGTCCAAAGGGCACCATAGAGCTCTTAACTCTGTGGCGTGAGGATGGCACTGGCAAGGAAGGCTCTTTGTGTTTTGTAGGACCGTTAAGTGAACACATGGGCCTGGCTGAGGAAAAGACGGAATAAAGACCAGCTAGACTGCAGAGGTCCCCCAACTGTGCCCTTTAAGAAGCCTCAGCCACGCTGGCCAATAAGCCGGGGATTGTGGGAGCAGAAGTCCAAACCTCCGTTGAAGAGGGCAGTTTGTAGACCACTGAGGTAGGTAGGAGGCGGCGAGAAAGAGCAGTGGGAGGAGCCTATCCAGCCCTCGTCCTCCTTCACAGACACCAGCAACAAGGCCTGGCTCGCGGTGTGGCGCCACTTCTCGCGAGACGTGCGGCGGCCAGCCTCGCGATATCTCCTCCTCGTCGGAATGCCCGTGGCCACGCCCCCTCGCTGCTGCTGCCGCTACTTGCGCCGCCGCCATAGAGGCGCCTGAGCCGCCATGGAGCAGCGTCCTCTCACGAGGCGCTCCGCCCGAAAGGCCCAAACGGAGGCCATCCCCTTCCTCCTGGGCTTATTCCCTTCCTCACTAAAGTCAGCCACCTTCTTACCGGCCTTCCCCCCTCCTCTCCCCAGCGACGGAGGCCTTTCCCCGCCCCTTCCTCCTCGCCACCATTTTCCCGGCCTTCCCACGTTTAACACGAGACGAAAAGCCCTTCGCGCCCCGACGCCCGCCACGCGCTGCCTTTAGGCAACGAATTGAGAACGAAGCAAGGAGGCTCCCTCCCCTTTGTATACAAAGACACACCCAGAACCCGGGACGGAAGGCGATGCGAGGGAGGGAGGGATGAGGAAAGGAGAAGGCGGGCGGCGGGAGGTGAAAGAGGACAATGCGCTTGGGGCGCTGCTCCCAGGAGGCGCGCCTCGCGGAGACGGCGCCCTCCGCTCTGCGCCCGCGAGGCCCGCGTCCTCCAGCCTCCCCTCCTCCCTCCTCCCCCTTGGAAGCAACCCAATCCGGGAGAGAAAACTTCCCCACCGTTTCCCTCCTCCGGCTTCCTCCCGCTCTCCTCACCTTGCCCATCCTTGCTGTTCCCGGAGGCGGGCTCCACTTTGATGCACTCCTTGCAGACGGTGTGGAGGCAAGGCAGGAGCCGCGGGTCCCGCTCCGAGCGCAGCCGCTCCCGGCACACGGCGCACTTCTCCAGCAGGTCGAGGCCTTCCACGTTGAGCGGAGCGCTGGCCGTAGCGGTGGCGGCGGCAGCGGAGGAAGAAGCCGAGGCGGCGGCCGAGGAAGGAGCGGAGCGCTGCCTATCCCCAGAAGCAGCAGCAGAAGCGGCGGCAGAGGAGCCTCCTCCGCCGCCGCCGCCCCCAGTTTCCGCCGGAGCAGGAGCTGTAGCCGAAGCCGACATGGCTGCTGTTGTGATCGTTGCCTTGCGGTTAGGGCTTGCAAACGCCGCCGCTACTGCAGCGAAGCGAGGGCGGGTTGCGAGCAATGGAGGCGCAGCAGGAGGAGGAGAAGGCCGCGCACGCGCAGAAGGACGAGGCCTCGCGCGCTCGCTGAGGGGACCGTTGGGCTCCGGAGAGGAGCAGCAGCAGCGCGCGCAGCGGCTCCCTCTCTTCTCCTGCCGCCGCCGCCGCCCCTTTAGCCCCGCCCACTCGCCTCAGCGAACGGCGGGTAATAATTTTAGGCTGTGAGGGAGAGAAAAGAACAGTCGCGATAAGGCTGTGTGCAGAGAGAGAGAGAGAGAGACGCTCGAGAGAGCGCTCCAACGTTCCAGGAGGCGGGGCTTACGGAGCTCTTCTTGGCCAATCGCTGCCTTGCGACCCTAGCCGCCATTGGTTGGAATCCTGGCAACTACCGACTGAGGGAGGGAGGAGGGGCTTCTCGGAGATTGACAAAAGAAACGGCCCAATCGGAGTGCCCCCCTTGGCCAATGGGAGCCGAGGGCAGAATAAACCGATTCAGGCCTCTTTGAGGGCGGGACTTGGGCAATAAATTTTTTAGAGGAATTGTAACCATGGCAACAATGGTTGGAAGACTATTATAAAGTCGTTTGTTTCTCCCCCCCTAAAAAAAGAGATAGCCAAGGCTATATGTTATAAAGATGTTTATAAAGCACCCTCCAAGCCCATTGTTCTCCTTCATTCCCCATCACAGTGGTCCCCTTTTATCCTCCATGTTGGAGGCCACACCAGTTTCCCCTTGAGGCATTAAATGGCTGAAGCACAGAATGGTATAAAACATATACTAGGGGAATAAAGCATATAATACAGGTTGGAGTAGCTACTCTTTGACTGCATCCACACTGGAGAAATAACCCAGTTTGACACCGCTTTAACTCTTTTCTGGTTCAAGGCTATGGAATTCTGGGAGTTGGAGTTTCTTGTGGGCCCAGGGCGGAGCAGAGCTCCGCTCTGGGCCCCACAACAAACTCCAACTCCCAGAATTCCATAGCAAAGAGCCAGACAAAGAGTTAAAGCAGTGCCAAACTGGGTTATTACTCCAGTGTGGATGCAGCCCTTAAGTAGTACTGCCGTCCCTAAAACACGTTTAAGTCCAAAGTTTGGCACGCTTTAAAACCAGTTTCCTCAGGATATTACCAATGACTCCAGATCCATAGTTCCCCTATCGCAATATAGTTATTTAAATCAATTATAGGGCAGGCACTCTTTAGGTGAAGTTTCTCTGTCAAGAACAGCTTATGGGTGAATAAAAAGGAGACAACCCATTTCCTCACAGTCACAATGGCGGTTGTGAGGGGGTTTTGTGGCACCTTTGAGACGTGAGCAAAATGTTTTAGCATAAGCTTTAGTAAACTACGAATGCAGCTACACTGTAGGAGTAACGCAGTTTAACGCCACTTCAACGCTGAAGAAATAATGCAGTCTGACACAACTTTAACTGCCATGGCTGCATCCTACAGAATCTTTTGATTTGTAATTCTGTGAGGCACCAGCCATCTTTGGCAGAGAAGGCTAAAGGCCTTGTAAAACTAAATCCCAGGATTTCTTAGGATGGAGCCACAGCACATGAAGTGGTGTCAACCTGCATTATTTCTACTGTGTAAATGTACCCTTTGTCTGCTTCCTCAGATCCAAGTCTCTGAGCCTTATTATCACATTAGACGATTCCCGCTCAGAGAGGGAATATTAGAATTAGAAAAAACCCGCAATTGTAGGATGATTTTGAGATGCGTTTCCCCCAAACATAAATAATGCGAAAATAAAGTGAACGGAAAGTGGATAGAAACAACACCTTTTTACTTTCTGGAAGTTCACAGAGAAAAAGGTGTCGTTTTTGTCCACTTTCCGTTCGCTTTATTTTCACATTATTTCTGTTTGGGAGAAACATTGTGTGAAAAACCTCCCACATTTGTGGGTTTTTTTTTCTACTTTTAAATCCCGTTTCTGAGGGGGATTCATCTAGTGTGATAAGGCCCTGTGAAAGCCTATGCTACAACTTCTTTTACACAATTAGTCTCAAAGGTGCTACAAGATCCTTTGAGATCTTGGCTATATCTCTGACTTTTACTATCTAAAGGCCTGTCAGCCCTATTCCATACTAACAAGGCTGCATCTCTGAATATGCCCTCAGGTCACTTCCAATTTATGGTGGCCCTAAAACATTTTATTTTTTCCTTTTTTAAAATTATTTTTTATTGAAACATTAGAAAATAACAAATATTCGCATAATCAAAATTCAATCACACTGACGATACAAATACTATATACATATAGGACAGTATATATACATAAACATTTAACACATAACACATAACAATCATCTCTTTTAAGATTCCTTCAAATCCTCTTAATCACTTCCTGGTTTCCTATACTATACCTACTCATACGAGACAAAATAGGGATTCCTAAAGATTCTTTGCATAAAGTTAAGATTATCATAAGAGAAGCAAAACTAATACCATCAATTTCAGAAGATCTAAATTATTCATATAGTATGCCGTTTACATTCGATATCTATATATCTATAGTGATAGTATTATTATCAGTCAAGAAGTAGGGACAGGTAATAAAAATACCATACTAAAGTGAGGGGAAAAATGCCTGTTTGAGACAGTAAATCTAAATAATATATAAATAAAAGTGTTCCTTTCCTATTAATTGTATCTATAATTCTGTACACAGTGCCATTCTTCTTCTGTCTCCTTGAGCCTTCTTTCTTTCATTAGCACTGTCAATATGTCCATTTGCATGGCTTCATTAAGATTACTCAACCATTCTTCTTTTGTTGGGAGGATATCACTCTTCCAATATTTGGCGTATAAGATCCTCGCTGTCGTGATCGTATACAAAATGATGCGTCTGCTCGTCTTATTTCTCCCTGTATCTTTGTTTGGGTATTCTGGGATCATATTTAAGAGATAGAGGAGAGGGTCAAAAGGTAAATTACTCTGAGTGATTTCAATTATTGTTGTGTGTATTGTTTTCCAAAAAAGTGTTGCTTTATTAGAGTTCCACCTAAAGCATTTTCTTTCTTCAGTGGGGGTTTGCCTTTTTGCCCTCCTCTGAATCTGAGAGTGTGTGACTTACCCAAAGGCACCCAATGGGAATTCATGACTAGGTGACAATGTGAACCATGGTCCCCCAGTGTCCTAGTCCAACACTCAAAACTACTACATCAGATGGCTCATAAGTATGGTGTGAGGAGGGGAAACAATACAGAAGGAAAAGGACATGGAGAGGGAAAAGGAAAACAGGCATTCTCATCAACTGAGTACTTAATGTCACATGGTTTTTACAATGGTCGTTTGTGATGAAAAACAGGCTGCTCACAGTTTGAAAATAGGCTTCAATAGGCCACTGATGAAAAGCAATTTATTAGTCCTCCTAACCAGCATCTGCCAGATTCTGGTTGCTTCTGCCACACCAGGTAGAAGTCTGGAAGATGCAAATGGCACCACTATCATTGCTCTAGAGCAAATGAGGCTATTGTTCTTCAGACACAGAACTAAGAAGGTTAGCAGGAAATGTTTAATGCATTTAATCATTAATAGGCTAAAATACTTAATTTAGTGGCAAAAGTGGACTAAACTTACATCAGTTTATCCATCTATATTCCAGATTTAGACAGCAGAACAATAAAAAATTCTTAGGAATTCCCCCACATTTATGGACATCTTCCTCTCTGCAGATTTGCCCAAATCCACTCTTTAACTTCTCTGAAGCCAGGTTTTACTGATCTGGTTCAACTCCCTTTTGATATTGGGTTTAAACCTGCAGACGACTAAGATACCTGTGCTAACTGTAGGGGCTTTTTCTCCTATCTAGATTAGACATCATAAAATACCATTGGTACTGAATCTCACTTTCCACACATTAAAATGGGTGGCTTTTGTATTATATGTCACTCTCTATACCTAAAATACATGTCTATGTCAAGACTCTATATTCTGCAAAAGACAGTGTGATTTAGGTCAATGTTTTCTTCAGTTCACTCATAGTCTAGTACATCTTGTGCCGGCCAGGATCTCTGAGCATTGAATCCAACATCCTGAGAGCCAGAGGATGTGCATGCTTGAATTAGAGGAATAAGCATACACAGATAGTATGTAAAGGGTCAGACTCTGTTTTTGGTGATTCATAAGTGGCTCCTCTGTGTTTGACTCACATTCATACTTGTGTAATAGTTAAATCCTTTACCATATTTAAGAGCAAGTAAATGGTCCTCATTTCATTAATTATAGCCCAGTCCTATGCATGTACCCAATAGAACTTCCTCCAAACTAATTATGTGTTGGATCCCAGCCCTATATTCCACTTTTTCTTAATGGAAGTTGGTGTGCCTAGTTCTGGCAGTTTCCTATCCAGGACCCGATTAGATATAAACATACATGTTGCATCTTATGCCTTCAGAGACCATGTCCTGCTTTCATGTGCATCTGAGGAAGGGAGCTCATGCCCACAAAAGCTTATGTTATTCTAGTAATTAAGATGCCCAAGACTATAAAAAATAAATGAGCATGCCATCTGACATCATCCAGCCTCAGAGGGAGAGAAAGACAGGCTCAGCTCCATCAGGCCTAGCCTAAAGTAAGAAGAAGAGCCCTCCCTCCAGTCCATCTGCCATGGTCCAGGCCTCAGAGGGAGAGAAGAACCACTGGACTTATTCCCCTTCCCCACTACCATTCCCTTCTCCTTTTGTGTCATGTCTTTTTTAGATTATATTAACTATCTGTAAGCCACTCAGAGAGCATTTGTGGCTGATTGGGGGGGGGGGGGGTAAATATAGTAAATAAATAAATAAGAGTCAATTCTACTTTCCAAGGCCTACACATTTCTGTTTTATGGTGGAATGGCACAATATCACTCCAGACTTTCTAAGTACAGTACCTGCTGGGCTCTTCCTTGCAATTTTACTTGAAAATTAACTGTTGAGGTGGAGCAATACTTTCCTCTCATATCTTTAATTGCCCACTTTAATTGCCCATTGCAATTGTATTTAAAAGTTTTATTTTGGGGAGTGGAGGTAGAAGGAATACTTTGCAATTGCTTAGGTAGCCTTTAGAAGTAGTATACACTGAACCTCTAGGCAAGAAGACATAATAGATTTCCCAGTTTTCTAGGGATAGACCATCTGCAGGGCATAGGTGGGACTATTTAAATGCTAATACAGTGAAATAGAGCTATCAGAAACAAGTGCTTAGTTTGAAATACATTGTCTGTCCTTTTACCTTTTCATTCTTTTATTATAATATTTTTAAATGTCTTATATGGTCCCCTGGTCTTATCTTATACACACAACATAGGACCTATCCTTCAGTTTACATAATGTTTGTTTAAAAAAATACTAACAACTTTCAATTCATCATTGAAAATGTCAACCTGCCCTCAAAACATTCCAAAAGGAAGTAATTGTTACTGCTTTTTTTTTTCAAACAGGGAAACCAAAGCTAGACTAGAATTTTCTGTTGAATGTGTAGCTGATCTGTCTGAATGAATTATTTCAGCTTTAAAACTCATGTTGTTTTGTACCTTAAAGTTGCTTCCGACCTAAGACAACCCTATCACAGGTTTTCTTGGCAAGATTTGGTGGAAGGTTGTGCCTTGCCTTCCTCTGAGTCTGAGAGAGTGTGATTTACCAAGGGTCACCCAGGGGGGATTCACACCCTTGTCCTATTCTCAGACCATTACTCCACGCTGGCTTTCTTTAAAATTTAAGGTCCACATAATAGTTACTGGAGTACTCCGGCTTAAAATCCTTGGTTGCTACCAAGGTGGATTTCCATATCCCAAAGGAGCTGCGTTGCTGTAACAACAGCAACAACAAGAACATTGTGCAGTAAAATTAAAACAGTGCTTTGCTCTCCCATTCCTATCTTAATCACCTCACAGCTTTTTTGTGAACTCTCTTCATTTTCTAATTTCTAATTTATACATGAGAAACTGTATTTCTGACCAGGAGGGGGGCTCTCCATAACCAAAAAAAAAAATACCTGTTGTATTTTGCACAACATTTGCCAGTTCCCAGTGTTAGGCAAGTTGCCCTTTAGTTTCTGAGCTCCCTCTCCAGCCTAATTTGACACTCTTTTTTTTTTTTGCTCTGGTACCAATTCCCACTGCAGTCCACAGGAAAAAGTTTAAAACATAAGCATGGTGTAGTGATCTGAGTATTGGACTACGACTCTGGAGAGCAGGGTTCACATTCTCGCGTGGTCATGAAACCTGCTGGATGACATCGTTTTTTGTGGGGTTTTTGGGCAATGTGGTGAAACGTCAGTTTATTCCTGACGTTTCGCCAGTATCTGTGGTTGGCATCTTCAGAGAATAGATGACCTTGGCTAAGTCGCATTCTCTCAGCCTCAGAGGATGGCAATGGCAAAACCCCTCTGAAAGGATCGCTAAGAAAACCCTGAGATAAGTTTGCCCTAAGGTCTCCATAACTTGGAAACAATTTGAAGGCACACAAGAAAAACTAGCCAAAGGAGGGCAACTAAAATGGTGAAGGGTCTTGAAACCATGCCCTATGAGGAACGCCTTAGTGAGCTGGGAATGTTTAGTCTGGAGAAGAGTAGGTTAAGAGGTGATATGATAGCCCTGTTTAAATACTTGAAGGGATGTCATATTGAGGAGGGAGCAAGCTTGTTTTCTGCTGCTCCAGAGAATAAGACCCAGAACAATGGATGCAAACTCCAGGAAAAGAGATTCCACCTCAACATTAGGAGGAACCTCCTGACAGTAAGGGCTGTTCCAGAGTGGCACATATTCCCTCAGAGAGTGGTGGAGCCTCCTTCCTTGGAGGTCTTTAAACAAAGGCTGGATGGCCATCTGTCAGGGATGCTTTGACTGAACGTTTCTGCATGGCAAGGGGTTGGAATGGATGGCCCTTGTGGTCTCTTCCAAATGTATGATTCTAGGAGAACAGGCTGAGACAGCAAGGAAGAATGAGGGTGCCTACTGCTGACCTCTAGAATTTTTTTCACTCCCATTCTTCCTTGTTGTTCACCTGCTCTTTCTGAATTAAATTAAGAACAAGGAGAAGAATCAGCAACTTGCTTTAACCTTTTTCTTCTGGACTGCAGTGGGAATTGCTAGTGCAAAAATAAAAACCAGTAAGTCTTAAAGGTCTTAATGTTACTGCCACATATCTTTTCTTTTTCCCCACTCCCTTTCCTTCCTCCTTTTTATGCTACAAGAGATTAAGGGCTTTATCACAAGGGAGTTTAAACCGCGATTCTCCTGGAAAGGAAGCGGCACCTGATATGTTGATTGCATGATGCCACTTCCCTTCCGTAGCTGCCCTGTTCCCCAGCAGTGCCTTTTCATTCATGGGGGAATGAGCTGTCGACTGTGCAATGCCCCGAGTGCGAAAAGCCATTCGCAGGAAACTCGCATTATTGGCAGTCACATGGTGTCACTGTCCACCTCCCCCCTCCCCTTGCTATTATTTTTTAATTCCCTCAGGTTTTCCTCCTTGACTACTGCAGTCTTCTTTTGTTGGGGCTCCCATTGTCCCACCATAGTCCTCTGATTTTCATATAGCATTCTGCTGCTAAGATTATCTTTTTAGCTCGTTGCTTTGATCATGTCACCCCACTTCTGGCATCTCTTCACTGGCTAGCCAGCCTTTTATGATTCGGCACAAGCTTCTTCTCTTAACATTTAAAGCTTTACACAACCTAGCTCCCCCTTATCTGTCAGTCCTTATTTCGTCTCACCATCCTGTTCAAGATGTGCGGTCCAGGAGCTTGGGGCTTTTTATCCAGCCAACGGTTTCTTCTTCCTTGGCTTGGCTTCGTCCTTTTTCACTTGGTGCACCATATTCCTGGAACTGATAATTGATGGCTATTGCGTGAGCTCTGTGTTCACAGTCTCCCTCTCAACCCAATTAACATTATTGTTGTTGTTAACTGCTGTTAAGTCTACTTTGACTTATGTACACCCTATGAATGAGAGACCTCCAAGCCACCCTATAATCAACAGCCATGCTCAGGTCTTGCAGACTCAGACATGGCTTCTTTGACTGAGTTTATCTGACTGCAAGTATAGCACATAAGACAAAAACTGCACCTGATGCATTTCAGGCAACCATTAAAAACATTAACTCAGTAGATGGGGTGGGGGGACAGCTGATCCCTAGCCTCTATCAAATTATTTTATTTATATCTCAAACAAACTTCCATCCAGACACTTCCCAGGAGTTTACCGTAGTTTCAGAGACAGAATAGGGAAACTGGTGAGGAAACACAACCTCCAAATGATCTACAGACTGACAAGAAAATCCAGCAAATGGTGCACTCAGTGAAGGACAGGAAAGATCCTCTCAGGGTCGCAGGAGTTTACTGCATACCATTCAGTTGTGGACAAGTCTACATAGGGACCACCAAACACAGTGTTCACATATGAATCAAGGAACATAAGAGACACTGCAGGCTGTGCCAGCCAGAAAAATCAGCAGTGGCAGAACACATTATAAACCATCCTGGGATAAAATGCAATTTGAAAACGCTGACATTCTGGACCATGCCAACAACTATCAGGTCAGAATGCACAGAGAAGCCATTGAAATCCACAAACACCTGGATGACAAAGTTTGGCAACCAGTCTTGAAAAACACCAAAATCAAGACACTGCACATGCAAATGAACATCACCAGGTTGAGGGGGCTTCTGAGCAGACAATGAATTGCTAATTAAATAGACACAAATCCTCTTCACGTATCCTCCTGCCCTGAGGCCTTACCATTCAACAACAGACCAACACAGAGTTTAACATGTAAATCACTTCCTCTCAACTAAGGGCCACACAGTATATATACCCCACTCACTTCCATGGCAGCATTCTCTGAAGATGCCAGCCACAAATGCCGGAGAAACATCAGGGATAAATTCTTCCAGAACACAGCCACATAGCCCCAAACCCCCACAAAAAAACTATATAATCACAGACAGTTGATTCATCCAAAGTCCTGGAGGTTTTTATCTTCAGTTATAATACATACACTATAAAACAGCATACACACACACACACACACACACACACACACACACACTCCTTTGTGGCTTTCAATCAACTTCATTGTCTGTTTCACAGCTACAAACTAAAACACAGTAGCTCACAGCAATAACCTGCTGCTCCAACAATAAATTGCTCTCAACCATCAAACTGTCAATTCTCAACTGTCATCTGACATTTGACCAGTCTCCTGGTCCATTAATATAGAATGTTGGCTGTGAGTCATCACTGAGTCAATCAAAATATTTTTCTGTTGTTTAAAGGCATATCACACTAACAATACCTTCAGAGTATAGCCCTGGTTGTACAGTTGTCTGGTACTGTAATACTGTATATCGCACTAACTAAATTAAATGTATGATGATTCAAAAGACCTAATGCTTCCTCCTCTTTTTGCCCATTGTATTGGCTTCACATTGCCAGACTCATGTAGAGCCCCTGTTCTTTTTGCTTTTGTCCTGTGTGAGGAGTATGGTTATGATTTAAATTCAGTTGTTTAAATCATTATATAAATTGCTTCTCTGAAGGATTACATTTAATTTATATAAATCACACATTACAGTACTACTGAAGGAGATTTTATTTAATCGTAATTTTTAGTAGAAGTACATTATTGTTTAACACATGTTAATACATATTCAGAGACATGTGTTTAATTAGAACATAGGTACAGTGGGTCCTTGTTATCAGCTGAGGTTGGGTTCCAGGATTTCCCCAGGTATAACAAAATCCTGGATGCTCAAGTCCCATTAAATATAATGGCATTAAAAAAGGGTCTCCCCTCTATAATATGGCAAAATCAAGATTTGTTGTTTTGACTTTGTACAGTACCTGTTAAAATATTTCCAAACCATGGATGCTTGAATCTGTTGATAAAAAATCTGTGGATAAGGAGAGCCAACTGTATTCACTAAGCAATTATTCCAGAACTTTTTTTATTTTAATATTGTACTTATAAAATTGAGGTCTCTTTCATTTATGCCTAAACTCCTCCTCCTTTTTCAGATCAATTACATTTCCCCAAATTCTCTACACTGTACTAGCTTTCCCTTCTGTTTCTTGCATTTACAGAAAAGCAAAGTTGAGAGAGAGAGAGAAAAAGAGTGTGTGCCATATGTGTACACTACTGCTACTCAAAGTACTGGTCCATGGGCCAATACTAGTCCCCAAGCTGTGGGCTGCAAGTCCCTGGTGACTTTCCAGGAAAAATAATTAGTGGGAACCAATATGGTACTACTCCCTGGCAGAGTGGAATAAGGGGAAATTGCTCCCTCTTCCACGACAGGTAGCTTGTTGTGATGCTCTGATGTATATCACCCGCAGAACAGGTTTTATGAGATATCTCCCATCTCCATAAACATAGGAATAGAATATTATTAAAAATCATGTAATTAATATTAATTATTATATCTTTGACACAGGCTTTTTTTTTTTACTAGCTGGTTTAGGAAAAAAGTGAAATCCAACTTATTTTTTTTAAATTGCATTTAACTTTATTTTTTTCTTATTTTAAAATATTTCTTAAATCAACCCTGGATGAATTGTTAAAAGTAGTGGAAGACAAAGCAGGGTATCCAAGTTGCAATCATGAGCCTACCTGATAAATAAAGGAGCCCAGAATTGCTATTAATGAAAGGAGAAGGGTGAGATATATTTGGACAGCAGGAATAGAATGAATTTTGTCTGACAAAACCCCTGTGGAATTATTACCAAAGCTTTTTTGACAAGAATTACCAATGATTCACTTACTGCAATTCATATATATATATATATATATATATATATAAAGTTTATTTACATTAGCTGACCAGGCTTTTGCATACAACCATAAAACAATCCAATACCATATTAAAACATAGATAAAATTGATTGGTAATAAAAAATACAAAATAAGACTAACACTATATCTTATCACTAGACAATTTAAAAGTTTCTCTTTTTGTCAGAGCTAACTTGATGCACTTGGCTGTTCAATAGGACATGTATTAATCAGTTCCTGCTAATATATATATATGGTCAAGGTGTACTGGGCTTTCAAGTCCAAATTCAAAGAACATTTCAAAAGAAAATGATACACTTGCTGAAATTGCTCCAGACGTCTCACAGGCCCAGATCTAGTGCTAAGGATAAGGGCGTAGTTTGCATACTCTTCTTCCACTATCATCACTTCCTAAATTTCCTGGTCTTTCTATTCCCATCCTCATTTTGTATCTTATTTAGGTCTTTTTTACACAAGGCAGTAAATCACAGTTACCTGGGGATGATAATGCCTTTGGCTGGGTCTCATTACATAACATCATCCTCTTCTGTTCTCCCCATGAGAGACCATTTTCAAAGTGTTTCTTTTTATTAATACAAAAACCAACCCATTAAATGACCTCCTTTCCCACTACTGTTCTGCTAGGATTTCCAGTGCAATAGTTTGATTGCTCTTAATGCCAATTTTGGGTTGTCAGGGGGTAAGCATTGAGTCTGGCTTAGATAAACTACTAATCAGGTGAGAAGGCAAAGAAGTGGAAATTTCAATTTGATATTCTTTCAGTTGGCAAAGAAATTTGAGAAACATTAACCTTTTTTGGCAAACGACTCCCACTCCCACTCAGGAGTCTTAACAGTTTAAAAAGTATTTATTTAATTAACCCTATACTGCCTTCTTGTTTAGCGTTTCAGATTTGATTAATCACTGGCAGATGAAAGCCAGCAACTAGTTTAGTCTTATCTGCCCCGAATCCCTATCACTCCCACCACAAGGAAAAGAAAAGCCTTTAAAAAATATGACTGTTTTAATTTATATTTCAATTGAGAGGCATGTGCGTGTGTGCACACGCGCCACACTAGGAAAAGGGGCAGGAATAATGTTTTGGAGGACATACTAGATGGTCAGTCCCAAATGCTGTGCATGATAAGATTTTATTGCAAATGAAGGTTGCAATCTTGGAATGGTTCCTAAGGTGCAATAGGAAAGATAGCAACCCTGATTGTGCAGCGTTTTTAGAAACAATGCCATTTTAGTGGGAGACGAGCCTTGTGTGATAAAGTTCTTAAATAACCGAGCAAAAACACATGGGATCATACTGTTAGTCTTGTTGAAGCTGCAGGATTCAGAACAAGCCATGCAAGATTTTTGTTCTGATGCATAGTGTGCTTTGTATTTTTATTTCTATTTATTTAATAAATTATTTAATTTCTATGCTACCACTCTCTGAAGAGCTCATGTGAGCAGAAAGGGGTCATGTTTCTAGAATTGTTCTAGGGCTTTAATGTGAAGACAAAGGAATTAACACAAACCATAAAAGAAAACAAATGTTTCATATCATAGAAAAACTGTGATGTTTACGTACTTCAAGAGATTAGAATAAAAGAAAAAGAGATTTATTGTTTTAAAAAACCCAAATTAGGTACATTTTTCCACTTTTCTGCGGATAAGAAAAAAAGAGGGGTTACTATTTACATAAATAAAAGATATCCTGCAAAAGAAAAGTTTAAAGATAAAAATGGACATTATGTATGTGTAGAGCTTCAATTACCATCTTCAAGCTTTTTAATAGCAGGGATATATGCCCCCTTGGAAAAAGAAGAAAAATTAATTAACAATCTAAATAAAGAACTTATTGAATATAATAAAGGAAATTTATTGATAATAGGAGATTTCAATGGGGTCATAGATCCTTACAGAGATAGATCCTCTCACAAACCAATTAAG
Source organism: Sceloporus occidentalis (assembly GCA_023333645.1). Lineage (NCBI taxonomy): Eukaryota > Metazoa > Chordata > Lepidosauria > Squamata > Phrynosomatidae > Sceloporus > Sceloporus occidentalis. The sequence goes on from JALMGF010000265.1 coordinate 637,551, forward strand.
CGTTACTAAGGCAGACTACCTAGAACTTTTTTCGATTTGATGGAGAAACAATCAGTGGAAGATGTTTGGATTAATAAATATGGGGTATCAAAGTGATTTACTTTTTTTTCTGATTAACACCGCTCTGTGTCCAGAATTGATATGGCATTAATATTAAAAGAGATATCGGTTAAAGTAAAAAAGATGGAAATTATGTCTAAAATGTTATCAGATCACAACTTGATCCAAGTAGATATCCAAATTTTAAAGAAAGAATTCTACTGGAAATTAGATGATAACATTTTTAAAGACGAAAGATTTGAAAAACTACTTTAAAGAAAACAGCACAGAAGATGTTCAGATAAAGGTCACCTGGGATGCATGCAAAGCAGTGTCTAGGGAGTTATTATTACAAAAAGTCTCTGAGAATAAAAGACAGAAAAGGGAAGACATAAAACAAATTTCAGACCAAATGAAAGAAAGGAAAAAGAATTTAGGGAAAATTCCACACATGAAAAATTAAGAAAAGAACTACAAATCCTTCAAAAACAGTTACAAACCCAAACAACGGAAGAACTTGAAAAAAAAAAAACAACAACTTTAAAATGGTTAGACAGTCACACTTTGAACACTCAAACAAAGTTGAGAGATGGCTGGTTTATAAATTACAAAAAGAAGGACAATTACAGAAATTACCCATAACAATCAAAGCATAATAGCTGAGGAGGAGATTAAAAAACCTTCACTGATTATTATGTCAACCTATTTCAAGATTAAAAGAAACCAGAAGACTTTCCATCAAGGTTACAATCATATTTGGAAAATAAAAAGATATTCAAAATATCTCAGCAACAAAATGACACTCTTAATGCCCCAATTACTATACATGAAATTACTCAAACAATAAAAAAATTAAAGGAAAATAAATCACCTGGTCCGGATGGCTTTTCGGCCAAACATATAAGTTGTTTACAGAAGAATTATCAGCAACATTACAACAGACATTTAATCGGATCCCTATAGAATGCATACCAGAATCATGGTAAAAGCCGAATATCGCACTTATTCCAAAGGAGGGCAAGAACATCAAAAATATAGAGAACTATTGACCGATTGAACTCCTTAATGTTGATTATAAGATATACACTGATATTTTGACAACCAGATTAAAGAATATATTATCACACAAAATTCAGATCAATCAAAGAGGCTTTCTTCCTGGAAGATAGATAAGGAACAATACAAGAACTCTGGTGGATCTAATTGAATATTATCATGTTCACAACGACATGGCTATGGTATCTGTAGATGCTGAGAAGGCCTTTGAGAATTTGAGATGGGTCTTTATATTTCAATGTTTGAAGTCAACTGGAATGAATGGAAATTTTGTCAAAAGCTTTCAACAGATATACCAAAACCAGTCTGCTCGACTGATAATAAATGGTGAACTATCTACGGAATTCAAACAAAATAAAGAGACAAGACAAGGATGTCCTATTTCCCTTTTATTATTTATCATCACACTGGAAATCTTAATCGATAGAGTCAAAGAAAATAACAAGACTAAATGTACAAGAATTAAAGGGCATGAATTTAAAATAATTTAGCTGATGACAACAATATTGGAAGACCCTATAAACAATATAGAGGAGCTTCTTCAGGAAATGCAAACATTTGGTGAATATTCTGGCTTCAAAATAAAGTACACAGATTATAACAAAAAATATATCAAGAAAAGAAGAAGAAAAATAAAAATAAGTATCTGGATGCTGTATAGCAAAGAAAGTAAAATATCTTGGATTATGGTTAACGAACAAAAATGCTGATTTGTATGATAACAACTACAAACAAACTTGGAAAGACATTCAGATGGATCTTTAATGATGGAACAAAAAAAATATCCCTTTTAGGGAGAATTGCTGTTATAAATATGTACATGTTGCTTAAGCTACTTTTTCTATTTTTGAATTTACCAATAATCACCAAGAATAGAACATTTCTGGACTGGGACAAAGAAATTAAAAAACTGTATGGAAAGGAGGGAGGCCCAGAATAAAATGGAAAATCCTTCAAGATTGGAAAATTAGGGGAGGCTGTGCACTTCCCAGCCTAAAACTATATCAACATATGATATCCCTCATATGGATACAGGAATGGTTAAAATTGGAAGATCAAAAACTATTAGACCTAAAAGGAACCCAGTTGAGATTTGGTTGGCATGCGTACCTTTCGTATAACAAACGCTTGGTCAATAAAGATTTCAACAACCATTACATCAGAAATGCACTTATTAATGTATGGAAAAATATAAAAGTCAAATATTATGGGAAGATACCAACTTGGATTTCAATGTAAGAAGCTTTCGATGGTAGATGGAGAAGACAAGGTTGGATAAGATCTAATAACAAAAAACACTCAAGGAAATCTTCTCTTATGAGAAAGATTAGATTTAGAAAAAGATGCAAGTCTTGAAAGGTGGAAGTCTGCATAGCATAAAACACAATTCTTTTCTGCCTCGGAATATCTTAAAGAAAATTTCATCAAAATGGCCAATCGATTGTATTACACTCCGGCTAGATTAAATAAAATCTTCAAAACAGGAAAGGAAAGATGCTGGAAATGCCATAAAGAAGCTGGTATGTGGTGGTCATGCCCACACATCAAAAAATTCTGATCTAAAATTCATATTAGACTAAATATTCAGTACCAGTTTTCTCCAGAATTATACTTATTAAATATGACGTCGATACTTAAAAAAGAAGACGAAAGATCTCTCTGGAGAATTATGATTTATTTAGTCATGGCTGTTAGGTTAATTATAGCAACAACAACAACAAAAAAAGAGGAAACTGGAAGAAATATCCAAAATAGAAGAATGGAAACTGAAAGTCATGGATATACTTTTTTCTTTCTCTCTTTTGTATAAAGATTTATATTTGCTCTCTTATTTGGGAAATGTTAATGCATATTTTATAAATCTGCAGCTTTTTTGTGTATACTTTTAGGTTTCTTTTCTACTATAATAGAATTTAGGTAATGTAAAAATATAAAAATGTTAGATACACTGGCATTTCTGATAAATAATAGATTTACAAACAAAGTAGAAAAAGAATGGCTTCCTTTTCGGAACTTTGATTAGATGTAACGTAAATTTAATCTGTATGCAATCAAATTAATCTATAATATCAAATTGTAATGACTGGGGTAAATACAGAATTAGCTATATAAATTATATTTTCAAGCTAGTATTTATAGAAAAGAAAGCTATTGGTAACTGAGATTGTATAATTACATAGATTGCGTTACAGAAAGGAATCATGCAACATAACAGTATTTATATTTGCTCTCTTATTTGGGAAAAGTTAATGCATATTTTATAAATCTGCAACTTTTTGTGTATAGATTTAGGTTTCTTTTCTACTATAATTGAATTATGTAATGTAAAAATATAAAATAAAATAAAAAAGTGAAGACAAAGAGAGAAGGCCATAGAGAGCATTCACATAATGATATACAGTATGTCATAAGCCTGGCAGAAAGCAAAACATATCCTTACATTTAGCAGAATAGAAATAGGTGGTCACAGCACAGCCTGGCCCAGAGTTTAAGCTGGACTGAAATCTTATGCTCACCACTTTCCAAAGATAATTCACACAGAAAACCAATGGAACTCCCCCTTTCTTTCACTTTTGTCTCTTTTCCATAGGCTAAAATAAAGAACCAGTTGCTTTCCTAACAACTTTGGGAAGGGTTAGGGAAAGCCCATGAAACTACACCTCAATAGCCTGCTTGCTCCTCTCATTCCAGAACATAGTAGTGTCTGGAGAAATTTGCCCCGCAGAATATACTGTAATGGAAAGGGAGCCCTGGTAACTCAAATGAAATCATAAGCCTTGTTAGTATCTTCTGTCATGGACCCTGGAACTAGATTGGGAGGCTGAGACCACCCCTAAAAATTAGGCTTTCAAGAGGTCTCTAGAAGGCTGAACATGTTTTTGTTTACTTATGCAATGCTTACTTGACCTCATTGTTTCATTTCACATGTGCACGGTGTTAGTTTTGGACAAAAAGTTTACTAAAATGTATTAATCTGACGTTTTTATGGTGTAAGAAATTATCCTCTTTTATGTGAAGTTGAAGGCTTTCAGGGTCAGCTTTTTTGTGGGTTTTTCAAGCTATGTGGCCTTGTGCTGGAAGAGTTTATTCCTGGTGTTTAACCAGCATCTCTGAAGATGCCAGCCACGGATGCTGGTGAAATGTCAGGAATAAACTCTTCCGCAACATGGCCAGATAGCCCACCAAAAAAAACCCTCACCAAAAAATCCTGTTATTTCAGTTTGTTACCAAAGTTTCAGTGCCAGTGTAGTGTAGTGGGATTTGAGTGTTGGACTAGGACACTGGGAGATGAGGGTTCAAATCTTCATTCAGCCATGTAAACATTTGGTGACCTTGTCACACTTTCTTAGACTCAAAGGATGGCAAGGGCAAGCCCTCCCAACAAATTCTGCCAAGAAAACCCTGTGATAGGGTCACCATAAATCAGAAATGACTTGAAGGCACACAACAACAACAACAAAGCAACGTTTCTGTTAATGAAGTAATGCCCAAGAACACATCTACTTCACTAACTGATGCGCACCAGTGTTACCTCTCATTACATTGTTTGCAGGACTGTTATTATGGTCTTGTCATGCCCCACCTGCACCTCAAAATAATGTATTACAGGTAATATTGTTAGGCCTTCCTACTTCTGGAAAATATGCATTGACTTCCATAATATGTCTTATTATATATTATATAGCCCAGTCACAGAAGAATAGAGGGTTTATTTAAAGATCAAAATGAAAAAGGGAAGTACAGTCACATGCTAAAGTCCAGTTTTTGTTCACAGGTAGGCTAGACCTATTGATGTGATCAGTGAGACTGACATGAATGCTGACTTTTAATTTACTCATTGAATCAGGGGCATCGTTAGGGAGATGAGGGCTTTTTTTAAGGCCTCACCAAGTGACACCCTAAAGTGGGGGGTCAGACCTCTGCTCCCTAAATGTCTGCCTCCTAGCAGAAATGGGCTGTGGCATTTAAAATCCATCATTAAGGAGATGAGGGGTTGGGGAAAGGATTTTCTATGAACCTTGTTTGACTTGTAACATTCTTGTTTTCCTATTGATTGCCACTGTATTGATATTGCTTATTGTTATTGTCTGCTTTATATGGCTGGGGGGCTGGGAAGGGATTAAGCCGTTCTGAGAGCCTTTAGGGCTGAAGGGCGGGGTATAAATACCATAAATAAATAAATAAATAAATAAGGGATTAGTTTGTTTTTTATTGTATTTTTATTGTACTTCCACTGTTGTTAGCCACATGGATTCCTCGTTAATTGGGCGGGATAAATTATTTATTATCAATAGATTTATTATTGTAATTTAAAGGTAAATTTTAATTTGCTAGTTGTTTATGTCACAAGTATTGCTATTACATTCCGTGATATACGGGAATTACGGTTTATGAGTAACATTAGTGCAAACATCTTTACTAAGGATTCTGTATGTTGAGTTATGGGGAGAAGTCAATGGGGAGTGACACCATGAGTTACCTCACCAGGTGACATTAAGCCTAGTGACACTATTGCATTGAACCAATGGTATTTACTTGGGTGTTGATTTTTCATCCAGAAATAGATTCAGTGAGTCTACCCTAATTTGGACTGGCCACTGGATTTAGGCAGTATGAAAGAGGACCACTACATTACAGATGGATATTCTACGGTGAACTCGCCATGGGTCAGCTTAAGAGGGGCACCCCAAAGAAGAGATACAAGGACTCCCTGAAACAACATCTCAGGCTTGGCCAAATTGATCACCAACAATGGTCTGCCCTGGCCTCGCATCGGGAGGCATGGAGACGCACTATCCACGATGCTGCAGCCTTTTTTGAAAGCTCACGCCGAACGAGTCTTGAAGAGAAACGACAACGCAGAAAGAACCGCAACCTGGAAACATCATCCAAGGAGACTTTCTGCTGTGCTTTCTGCAACCAGACCTGTTTATCCCGCATTGGCCTTTTTAGTTACCAACACGCTTGTACAAAGCGCGGGATGAGTCCTTCCTGAATCTTCCTTCGCGAAGTAAAGCCAGAGAGAGACTCAGTCAAGGAAGCCATGGCCCTGCAATAGCATGACCTGAGCAGGGCTGTTGATAACAAGGTTACCTGTAGGTATCTCATTCATGGGGTCATCAAAAGTTGAAGTAGACTTGATGGCAAATTAACAACAAAAAGAAGTCAACGCTTTAATACCATTGGTCTTTTTGAGCTAGTTTACAAGTGAATTTAAGCCACTCAGTCTTCTCTTTGAGGACAAAGAGACCTCTGTTCATGGCAAACAGGGTGTTTGATGTTAAAGTCAACTGAAATTTTCCTTCCTGATACACTTCTATTGAATTTATAATAGAGCAGTGGTAATGAGTGCAGGTTTAAACAATCATATTTGTTTCTGGAAGTGATACATGACTGCATGAGGGCCATTAGGATATTGCATACTCTCCAGTTGTCCTTGTTTGGCAGGGATACTCCAGATTAATACTATGTCCTCCCACTTACTCAGCTGCTTTTAAAATGTCTTGGGCGCTTTACAGAGCGCCCAAAAAGGGTGCTCTGTCGGCGCGGGTGGTTGCTGTGTCAGAGAACCACAGCGGACAAACCATGTGATTCCCAGACGCAGCAAAAAGAACCCGCAAAAAGCGGGTTCTTTTTGCTGCGCAGAAATGATGCCGCAAGACGCCAATGGAGCACTCGCGGCGTCATTTCCACCACGCGATGTGCAGACACTAAGCATCCGCAACGTCAAAATGGTGGCGCCCATGTAGAATGGGTGCCGCCATTTTGTACGTGCTAGGCGCGTACTAGGCTTAGGGGCATCTGGAAAGGATGTCCCTTTCTAACCCTAGTACGTGCCACACATGTACTTTCTGCCCGTGCAGAACAGGCCTTGGTTTCTCTTTTCCCATCCCACTTTTCCCCATCATCCTTGCCTTCAGCTACTGCAAATAACATCCAAAATTGCAAAAGTAGTTCATAATCAATTAACTCAGCAGTGGGAGAGGAGAGGCAGGGCACAATCTTGCTTTTCTCAGTTGGCACAAGCAACAGAACTGCTGCAACCTCTCTTAGCGTAAGCATTCCTATTGATAAGGGAAAACTTTTTGCCATCTTGACCACACTTTCATGTTGCTTGGCCATATGTGTCCTGGTTTTCATCTGTGAAATGCTGAAGGATATCAAATTGCCATTTTCAGTAACAAAGACAATCTGTCTCTTTCCAGGACACAACACTAATATTAACTTGTCCCCCCCCCCCAACAAAAATGTGTTGCATCTTGCATTCTCCTCCTCAAAGTTTTAAATGAAGGTAACAGCAATAGTTTAATAAAGAGAAAAACAACTAACCATAAAACCACTGGAAACAGCAGATATTTAAAAAAAACATTCAGAAAGTTATTCTAAAAATTCCTAAACAATAAAGTATCAGCCTTGCTTCTCGCTATAGGGGAATTTGAACTCTTTTAGAATGGATGGGGTAGGGAAAAGCATACAAATGGGAGAGTCCAGGGTCAGGAGAAAGATAGAGGTCTTGAAAACTGCATTTGTGTGAGCCTCACACTCTGAGGAGGATTTGTGATTTATAGGTTACAAATTTGTGTTAGTCCTAGCACCAATACTGCACCCAGGTCCTTTACTCCAATTCTGTTTGTGAAATGAACTAAATCAATGTTATAACATGGCCCTTGTGGGCTCTCCCAACTCTATAATTCTATGATCTGTGGGAGCTGGTTGACTTTTCCCCTCCCCTGAGCTTTCTTAATACTGCTGCACAAAGGATTCCTCTTCCTGACTTGCACCATAGCCTTGGATGATAAGGGAAACTTGCTCTCTTTCCCCATAACCTTATCAGTCCAGTCATAAATTTAACAAAGCAAGTCCTGGGGGAAAGCAAAAGTATAAATCTCAGGGGATTTGAAACTGGCATGGCAGGTAAGGCCAACATTCGGCTGCATTAAAGAAAAAGCAGTAGCTTTGGTGGGCAAATTACACTAAGGGGGTTATGAAAAAATAGATATACTCCTGTCCCTCCATATTTGATAGGGTTAGGGGCACAAGACCCCCATGAATATGGAAAAACCGCAAATAACAAAAACACTATGTTTTTATCTGAGAGGACACCTTTCTAGGAATCTCTAGGTCCTCCAGTGGTCAACGTCCAACAGACACTGACCATAGAACTGCACTGGAGGAGCTACAAATGCCTAGTAGAGTATTCTTTCTAGGAATCTCTATGTCCTTTAATTAACTTTTAATTAAAGTTGACCATAGGGTTGCACTGGAGGACCTACATATTCCTAGAGAGAATATATTAATCAAATCCGTGAATAATCAAATCCGCAAATATCAAAGCTGCATTTATGGAGGGATGAGTGTACGGTCTCCCCTCCTAACTGGCGGATCTGGGATCTGCAACCTTGAATACTCACGGAGGGGCGGCCTCTATTCTTTCCAATGGGGCGCGCCTCCGTAGTGCGCCTCCTGCGCATGCTCATGGGCACGCACCCCATTCAAGCATAGGGGCTGAGATATGCGTGGGCTTCCATTTTTGAGGGGAGGGGTCCAGAATGGATTCCCCACGAAAATAGAGGGCCGACTATAGTAACACTCTCTGAGCCACAGGGGAAGGCAATGGCAAACCTCCTCTGAACAAATCTAGCCATGAAAAACCCATGAGAAGTTGGGCTTAAAAAGGTAACAAGATTGTCAAGTTGTATCCAACTGTAGGGAGCAGTGCTTATCTACCTTACTAAGCCAAAGAGCCAGTGTTGTCAAAGACGACTCTGTGGCCACATGACCAGCATGGCAGCATGGAATGCTGTTACCTTACCACCAAAAGGGTGTAATCTGCTGGCAGGCAGAGAGTTGTCTGTTTGTCCCAGTCCTGGAACTGAAGTCAAAGGCTTTCCTGGCCAGCATCCATAGTTTTTTGTGGGTTTGTAGGGCTATGTGGCCATGTTCTAGAAGAGTTTATTCCTGATGTTTCACCAGCATCTGTGGCTGGCATCTTCAGAGACTCTCTTCCATGCCAGCATTCTCTGAAGATGCCAGCCACAGATGCTGGTGAAACATCAGGAACAAACTCTTCTAGAACATGGCCACATAGCCCAAAAAACCCACAACAATCTATAGCGATACCTTTATAGGACCAACCAAAAGGCACAATATCCATGTTGAAAGCTTTCGAAGCTTCACTGGCTTCTTCAGGCGAAGTGTTGCAAAACAAACAGGAGAGAGAAAAACTGAAGATGTTATTCATAGGCCTGCATTTTTGCTGACTCTCTTCCAATCCATTCCAAAAAGAAAAAATGTGGTCCCCAAACTGTGCTCTTTAAGGGATTTGGGACTTCAGCTCCCAGAATCCCAGACTTATTGGCCAACATAGCTGAGGTTTCTGGGAGATGAAGTCCAAAAATCCCTTAAAGGCCACAGTTTGAGGTGAGGACAGCATCCACACTGGAGATATAACCCAGTTTTGCACTTTAACTCTTTGTCTGGCTCTTTGCTGTGGAATTCTAGGAGTTGGAGTTTGTTGTGGGGCAACAAACTCCAACTCCCAGAATTCCATAGCAAAGAGCCAGACAAGTTAAAGCGGTGCCAAACCGGGTTATTTCTCCAATGTGTATGCAGCCCACCTCAAAACCCTTGGCGCCAGAAGGGTTAATACCACAGAGAGGCGGAGCTGGAGGAGGACAGGATGGAGGACAGGGGCCTTTCCTGTGCCAGGGCCCAGCCCCGCCTCGCCTCCTCGCCAGGCCTCCGCTTCCCAAAGGCGCCCAGCCTGGGCCTCCCTTCTTCTTTGCCCCTCTGGATCCCTGGCTGAGGGCTTCGGCGTCGGTGAGGAGGAGGAGGAGGAGAGCGCCTGGCTCTCGATCCCGGCCCAGAGGGGCCAAGGAGGGCCCTGGGTCTCCCCCATGGAAGTGTATGGGGCAGCTCTGGGGAGAGGCTGGGCAAAGGAGGCAGATAGGGAAGAACGTCTATACAGAGAGATACAGAGATTAGATAGATAGATAGATAGATAGATAGATAGATAGATAGATAGAAGGGATAGAAGGGGAAAGTGGAAGAATATAGAGATATAGATATAGATAAAGGACCCCAGAAGAGATAGAAGGGGGAAATGCAGGAATATAGAGATATAGATATGGATATAGGACCCCTAAAGGATAGAAGTGGAAAGTGGAAGAATATATATAGATATGCATAGATATGAATATAGAACCCCAGAAGTGATAGAAGGGGAAAGTACAAGAATATAGATATGTAGATATATAGATATATGTAGAACCCCAGAAGAGATAGAAGAGGAAAGTGGAAGAATATAGAGATATAAATATAGAACCCCAGAAAGGATAGAAGGAAAAAGTTAAAAAAAGATGATAGATAGATAGATAGATATCATTTTCTGTTCATTCTTCTGGGTCAGAACCTAAAACATATGTCTGGTTGCTCTGCACAACTCTGTAGAGATGAGTCAGGATGTTTACAATGGCGCAATGATATCTTGTGACACCCAAATCAGTGTGATAGTGAATTTATTAAGTCTGATCTTTAAAGGAACTATCCAGTGACCTGAAGCCATTTTGGAGGAAGAGATCAACACCTTGGACAGCTCCTTTAAAGTTCTGTTTAAAGCCTAGAGATGATTCACCAGTCCCCAGACATGGAAGCCACCTGTTAGTACTGTGAAGATGGGCCTATGCCAGTAGCCCCCAAACTGTGCCCTTTAGGAAATGTTGGACTTCAGCTCCCAGAAGCCTCATCCATGTTGGCCGATAGTCTGAGGTTCTGTGGCAGGTTTCCAAGAAAGAAAGAGCTGAAGTGCAAAACTCCTTAAAGAGCATAGTTTGGGAGCCATAATGGAAAAGAAAGGATTACTGACACAGCTTGGAAACACAGCTTGGTCCCTTGCCCAGTGCCAATCCTGAGCCATTGGCTCCCAATGTATGGCAGGTTTCCAGGAAAGAAAGAAGCAAATATACCCCAAGGAAACAAATTTAGTGCTGGTCCCTAGCTCACTGAAAGAACACAATTACCAGTCCCCACATCAGTGAGCCTGGGATGCACTAGTCTAGAATATTTGGAGGGTTAAAGGTCCTCCTTAGGTCTGAAGTGGTCCCCCCCCAAAAAAAATGTTGAGGAATACTTTAGCAAACACAATGCAAAGAGCTTGCAGGATTACCAGGTACACAAAAGCTGAAAAGTCTGATTATGGACATTTTGCTCACTCCATAATCTTTGACTTGAGGAAACTAAAGGGATGGTTTCATGCACTGAATTTTACTAGCCTTCGCTGCTGTGAAATTATAGGAGATGTAATTCAACACATACAGTGGAACTTTATTTTATTTGTATGCTGGATGGTGTGTATGTGCATGTATGGCAGAAGAGACTGATGCCAATAAGGGAAAGTTGTTCTTAAATGTTCTTTCAGATTGTCAGTGCATTGTACTGCTCAGCTTTTCATATCTGCTCTTTTTTTCTTTTTTCACCTTTCCCCCGTCCTCCTGCAGATGGTGATGGAAAACAAAATGATGTATGTCTAGAGTTTGAGGAACAGCTATTGAAGAAAGGGATTGGAAGGAGACTTGAGGGTTTCAAAATCACAACAGCTGACAGGTGACCAAAGAAGAAGCATTGAGTTATATCACTGTGTGTATTCTGAAGGACATTTTCTCAACCACAGCTCAGGTGGAGGAGAGGTAGATCAAGGTGGGCACTTGCTTATTCTTCATCAAAACCTTCTGAACCTTCTAAAAATTTAGCAGCCATGGGAGAGAAGTCCCACAACTGCCCCTACTGTGGGAAAGGTTTCCGGCGTAACTCACACTTGACACGCCACCTTGCCACCCATTCTGGGCTTCAACGTCCCTTAGGTGGGAAACGCCTTGGGCAACAAGTGCCAGAGGAAGACCGCCCATACCCCTGTAATTATTGTGGGAAGACATTTGCCCGCAGTGCTCACCTAGCTCGGCACCAGGAGACCCATTCTGGGGAGCGACCATACAAATGCACCTACTGTGGGAAGGCCTTTGGTCGCAATTCCCACCTTACCCGCCACCATAGCACACACACTGGAGAGCGCCCCTATGAGTGTGGAGTATGCGGCAAAGCTTTCACCCGCAGCGCTCATGTCACTCGCCATCAGGGCACCCACACTGGGGAGCGACCTTTCCGCTGCACCCACTGTGGCAAGCGCTTCACTCGTAGTGCCCACCTCCAGCGCCATCAGGGTATCCATAGCGGAGATAAACCCTTCAATTGCCGAGACTGTGGGAAAGGCTTCACCCGGAATGCCCACCTGGAGCGCCACCGTGCTACACATTCAGGCGAGAAGCCGTTCAAATGTGCCAGCTGCGGAAAAGGATTTGGGGCTGCCTCTCACCTTGTAAGACACCAGAGAACCCATAAAGTTTAGTTGGCAGAAATTTCTCCCGTCTCCACCTAAACCAGGAGCAGACATATTGTACATGTATGGCCCTTTCTCACTTTTTTCTCCATTCTACAATGCCTAGATGTTTAGCTTGACCTTTGGGAGAGAACTCTGTGTATGTAACACATTCAGTGATGTTTCCACATGGTCTACAGGGGGACAAAAGGGAATGTGAACTTTTCCCACTCAATTCTGCTACAACAAAGACATTTTTAGATGCTGGAACTACTTTTCCCCACAGGTGGGGAAGAGGCGATACTAAACATGCCTGATGTCATCTGTCTTTGCATGTGCAAAATATTACATGTGAAGGTGCTTTGAAGTCTAGCTTCTCTGTCAGGAAAGGTGCCACTCTGAATTGCAACAAGAATGACATGAAAAACTCACTGGAGATCTGCAAGCTGTGTTTGAATTCTTCTCCACTTCACTCCAGCATCACTAGGGATGTGTGGTTGTGTTATAAACACATCAGTGGAGATAAAACATTTTTCTGACAAGTCTCTTGGAATCAACATAGAATAGCTTTTCATTTGACTTTAGATCTCGAGGTTGAGGAAATGCTGGCTTATAGCATAGTTATATCTCCCTGCATTGCCCACTAATACAGGAATCTAGAGGTGTTTTGCCTTTCTCTAGAAAACTTCAGTCCCCTGTGACTAAAGAGGACTATCTGTTTTTATTTTGAAACCAACTCTTCTATACCACCAGCAGTCTCTGCATCTTGCTTTACAGTCAACTATAGTTAACATCTGCAGAATGTTCAGCCAGCCATGCTTTCTTTTGGGATACTCCATTCTATCTCCCTTGTTTTTGGCCCTTGCCTCTGCATTCTCTGACCATTGAACAGACTATGTCCTCATTGAGCTCTTTGTGGGTCGGGGCAGAGAGATTTGCTCCCATACAATTTTAGCCCTAAAGATTATTTGTCCTTTTGGAAATATTAGGGTTCCGCTAGGCATACAGCTAATCTCTTTCTTATTTCTTGCTATGTTATTTTGGTCATAACTCAGCCCCCAAATTTGCGATCAGCATAGATGGTCATTTATGCTCAACTATAGAGTAAAATATTGAATGCTTTACAGATGGCGAGCTGAAGAAGAGATAATTACATTCATGTCAGCCGTTACATGAAGTTTGGCGGAAGTCTCAACCTCTTCAGAAACTCTTGTCTCCTGTATATTTTGTGTCTCCCAAACCTTCAGTCTCTTCAGTGACTCTTAGCTGCTTCTGCCTCCCTATATCAGTGACTGATATAGTTAAACTGATATGCTTCACAGCTACTTAACTCCAGTGTGGTATAGAAATAGTTTGTAAAATTACATCCAAAATTAGTTACTGTTTATTTTTAAATGTCTTAAAACACAACTTTAATTGAATTTTGAAAGGGGATGTGGGAATGTAAAGGGTGAGTTATAAATGATACTGTCATCTGTTTCAGCCTAAAATGTTTAGTATATTTTCTTCTGCAGAAGATCCTGATGGGGACAGTTGTAATGAAATGTGAACTATTGAAGCTATAGCTGGCACAGCCTGCTGCTGTGAAGCACACGGTAGCTGATTTGGTTAGCAAGTTTTTTTTAAGACTCAAAAACAGTCTTTTTGCTTAGACCTGTGGCCCAAGAAAATGTTTTTCTTTGCCATGTTCCTGGAATTTCACCTAAATGATATATCCCAGTACCTCATTCCCTGTGACTCTTAAATAACATGACCTTTCTTCAGATTTGTGGCTGTTTGCGGATATGAGACAATTCAACTCTTCAGAAATAATGAGTACACAAATGCTTGGCTATGATTTTTTCATCAAGGTGCTGACAGAGGGCACCAACCATGCCATGAACCAAGTTGAATATGGCATTCGGTTTTGGCAACAACATTGGGCATACTTGGGTGTGTAGTATGGATGGATTTTAATTTAAGCTCCTTGGAATCAGGGAAATGAAACTGTTCAGAATGACTGCAAGTTTAGCAAAAATAATCATAATGCATTTTGTTTAGAAAAGAAAATGAAATGAAACTTCATAAATGGGAATAATCAGAGCCAAGAACTGACAGCAATCTGCAGAACAATCCCTCCCTTGGTTGTAGCAGGAGAGAATATATTTTATAATCATTTTATCAGTTCTCCAAATAACAGTCGTAAAAAATTTTAAGCCTAGTGCATCATAACAAAGGGAACTGCAAGATACATCCAGCCATTCTTTTCTCTCTGAAGTTTCTGAACTCGTTGTTACAAAATGGAGGAACCAGTTCTGTACTCTGCAATGCCTTCTTGGTAGTCGTCTTGCTGTAGGAAAACAGAGATGAAGTCCTTGAAAAGAATACCAAGAATGATGGGTCAAAATCGCTCTGCTGTAATTTCATATATTCCTCCTCTATATGTGTGTACACTGTGATGCCAGCAAAGAGAGCTTGGCAATAAGAGTTTTCTTCTTCCTATGAATCTGAAACCAAATTGTATCCCATGTTCGTTTATCTCTTTCTAGAGTGGGTAGAACAGTATAGAAATACTGAAACCACAAATCAGTATTCTTTTTGTGCTGTTATTTGGTGTAGTATTTTGTGCTAGTTGGCTTCTTTTGCTTAGTATTCTCATGGCCCAGCAGTTGCTGGCAGTGAACCTCGGATAGTCTCCCTTATCTTAAATTGCCATTACAGCCTTTTAACTGGCTCAGTGGTTTTCTCTAAGGTCAGGTTTGGCTATTGTGAATGGGTATTTCTCTAGTAAATTTGCCTCCTTCCACAGGGTGAGATGTAAAAGGATGCATTTTTGTGCTCTACTTCGGAGTATATAATCTCAAATCAGTACAAAGTTACCAAAGTGAACAAGAGTACATTCATAGTGCAGAGCTTATAGGAAAAAAAAATACTGTACTGCTGTTCATGAATGTTAAATGTGAATACAAAGAAAATGAGGCGGTAATTTTTTTGCTGTGCCCACCATTTTGAAGGCAGAAAATGGCCGCCATTTTGAAATAACAATGTTGTTTCTAAATGAAAATAGAAAACTAGTAGAAGAACCCGTAGCATCAGAACCTCATTTTCCTTTTGCAGCCTTGTGAAGGTGTGTGATGGATCCCAGGAAAGAACTAGTCTGTCAACTGTGTAACCCCATAAGACGTGGGGGGGAAATGTACAAGTGTTGCTTTATTAATTTGTCCAAATAAAAAAAGAAAAGAGAAGAATCAAGGAACGAAAGGAGAGAGAGAAAAACCATCCTGCTCCTGATCCTTTGCTTAAATTGTTATTTCTATTTTTATTTTTGCAAGTATGTAAAGTGTTTCTGCTGTATACAGGTTCTGTTATATGATTGATAATTATCAGAGCATGGAATTGTTACTCAAAAAACCATTACTTGTTAAGTCATTCCCCCTCCCAAGTAGTTTAGTATGTGCAACGTATCCTTTTATCAGTATGTTGCTTTCAGTATGGCTCCTGTAAATCCACCCCTGTATCATTTCTGAAATAACAAGAAAATTTAGCTCATGTACAGGGATGTAGCTATGAGAAAGGGAAAATGAGTGGCTCTCCCACAAGTTAAAATATTGGCTTTGGTGAAATTTTCTTTTAGCCCCCCAAATTCTAGCACTGCAGAAAGAAACACTGAAAATGTTTTATACCTAGCACTTTGGTATTTTCCGTGTTTGCATTCCCGTGGTAACTTTGCCTGCTCTTTTCCTCTCGGTGCCTAAACTGTATTTCTAAATGCTCAAGATACAGTATGTTTTAAGTTACTGCAGTGCAAGACGTGTGAGGACTGAAGGAACATTTCATTTGGGTGGACGCAATTCTTATTTGAGGGAGCGAGGCCCTCATTTTGTTCTCCCTCCCAGCAGCTAACCACCTGTTTGCCTAGAGCAATAAGATGTTTAAAAGAAAGTATGTGCTCCTCCTTGATGAAAGGAAAAGAAATTAGTATCACAAATTTTAATGCTTTACTTCCAAGCTCTGCCAATTCTGTTAATTCTGTGGAAGCACCATGTGGCCTCATTTCTAATGTGTCAGGTATGGCAAAGGCCCATGGGTTCCAGTTGGAGCTAAAAGTAGAAAACCTGGAAGAAAATTGGGGAGAGTAATTTTGTTCTGCACACTTTTTGTTCAGTTTTTCTATGTGGGGAAAAAATGGAGAATTCTAAGAAAGGAGTCCTATGATAGCTTTTCTCTTATGGAATGAATGAAATGCATCTGAGGTATGTTTTTGCTACTGAGAATGTATAGTATGAATATCTTTATGTAAGACAATCTACAGAGTTAGAGAATGAGAATCCTTGTCTATACAGTAGATATATAAAACACACAGTTCCCAAGTGCATTCCCACACTTAGGGTGCTGTCCCCTTTAGGAGAAGAGCAGTCAAGGCTTTTGTTTTTGTAAATTGTTGCTATCCTTCTAGTAACCTTGATGTAGTTTGGAGATCGCTGCCACAGTGCAGATTTAATGCAGTTTGGCACAGCTTTAACTGTCATGACTACATCCTATGGAATTGTGAGGTTTGTAGTTTGTTGTGGCATGAGAGCTCCGTAGCATTGAGCCATGACAGTTAAAGTGATGTCAAACTGCATTAATTCTGCAGTGTAGATGCATCCATAGTATCCTGCACCCACTATCCTTATGACCTGGGCCCTTTTAGCCCAGCACAGATGCCCCACTACAAAACGGTCGGATTTTGTACTTTGGGGGTCACAATCCAATGCAGAAATACCTGTTTGTAAGTTCTAGTAAATAAAATGGGTCCTACCTCTGTGTAAAAATACACAAAAGTTTTTCTGCAAAACAAGTACCATTTTATGTGCTAATCAAATTACAAATGATTAGTGTCATGTTGTTAAAGCATTTTTAAGTTTGATAAGTAAATATTTCATAGAATTCCACCCCATATGTTTGTATGTGTGCATGTTTATTCTTTCTAGGAAAAAACCTCCCAGGGCTTCAGAATTTCTGGAAGTGTTTAATGTCTGCCTAGAAAAGCTTCTCAGTCACCGCACAGAACCTCTCACACTGTTTAGTTTATCTGATCTATGCGTTTGGTAAGAAAACAGCTGTAGGACAGAACTTACAAACTACTGTACAAACGTTTTTTAAAAATTGAAAAGCTGTATAATGTATATAGATGATTTTTTCTTTCAGAGCTGGTGACAGTATTGTAACACAATCATTGCTGGTGATATATGTTCGGGTTTTTTTTTCTGTACAAAAGTAGATTCTGGTAAAATCAGTTATGCAGATTATGTAGTAGTACTTCAATCCATCCCTAGAGAAAAAGCAGAAATAAGCTCCAATGTAGCTACAATCTGTCTGTTTTTCATAGTGACTTTTTCAGTAGTGGAATGCATACGTTGAGCCATTTTCTTGGTGCGGATATTCACCCTCCATTTTATGGAAAGGATTAATTTAGCCCACTCATCCCTACTGTCATGTAATTCTGATTCTGTGGGGAACCAGAATTCATGCAAAGAATGAATGACATTAGTAATTACAGTTCCCTCCTAGGATTGTCACTAGTGCATGTCAGAAGAGAGGAAAGGGATCATTAAAAGAGTGTCCAAATCTGCTTTAGCATTTGCATATATTAATTTATTTGTCTAGATAGAGATAATGACTATAATTTAAGCAGAAAGAAGCCCAAGGTTACTATATACTCATACTTTTATCATATGGTCATACACAACCATATTTTATATGGTTGTCCTAGAAGACTTTGACCTCTGATAGATTGTTGACAGCAACATTGGTTTGCAATTGGCCCTTTAATGAATTGTTTCCTAGACAATACAGTGAGTTTGCTGCAGTGAGTTGCACCTTTCCTGCTTTGCTCTGTTAAAATCATGAGGGACAAAAAAGGGGGCTAAATATATATAATAACTAATCTCTACCCTTTCACAGGTAAAGAAATCAGAATAGGAAGCCTTTAGCTCTGCAGATTTTCTGAATTACGACTCCCATCATCCCCTAACTGGGTGTGCTGGCTGAAGGTTTTGGGAGTACCAAGCCATTTGGAGAGCCAAAAGTTCTTCATCTTTGATTTAAAGTCTGTTCTAAGATGTGATGTAAATGCTAAAATTCTAGTTGTATGTGTGTTAGGACTTTAAAAAAAAACCCTGCATTTAAAAAAAAGCACAGCAGGGGAAACTTTTTATTTTGTCTGTCTGCCAGCCATGATGTTTTTTTGTTTGTTGAGTGTGTTGGTATGGGGTGTCTTTGAAAAGACAATCTCTTGCAGGAATGAGAAAGGGTATTATCAGTTTTACCCTTCTCATCCTGTTGCTTGTATAGGACAGGTCACATTCCTCAAGAATTGTGCTTGGGCTGATGTACCATGTTCTGTTCACATTAGTCAATGCTTTTACTTTATTGACTGCTTTCTGACAGCAGTCTTTCTCAGTTAATAGCAACACCAGGGAACACTTAGGAAGGTGGGGAGGCACAGAAGGGATGGTGTGTATATTGGATTGTGTTCTATTCCAAATGTTTGATTACTGGAAGAAAAAATAATCATATTTCCCCTTAATGTTCCCATCTTAAACATTTTTCTCTGAATTCAATATTACCAGTTTTGATAGAGTTAACTTTCCAGTAAGCACATTCAGGATCAAATGCATTCTTTTAATTTCTAGTTAATTATTTAGTAGGTGTTGCCAGGCAGAAGTGTCATCTCTGGCCTCCAGCTTGCTCCCCTTCCTAGCCTAATGCCATCTGTGGGGTCAGTTCTGCTAAGACACTCACTTTACATTGGTTCAGCTTGACCTTCCTGAATCTGACTTTGTCTTTTTGAAGGGGTTAGGTATTGCTTACATATTGTTTCCGGGCGGGGATATGCTAGGATTGATTTTGAATTGTTTTGACTCTTTTTGTATTTCTATTAGTATTATTGCCAATGGGTATGCCTTAACAAAGTAGTTATAAATGCTGTTGCAGTTGTACCATATCCAAATTGAACTTCAGGTTCTCCTCTACCGTTTATTACTTATCCAGGTATTGCCCTTGGTATCTTACTCTGTTTTCCTATTGTACTGACAGTATCTGTCTTTTCTCTGTATGAAATAAACCTTTCCCCCCCCAGATTCTGAAATGCTTCTTTTGGTCATCATTCATCCCAAGTAGAACTGTGTCTCTCTTAGCAATTACAGCAAGTGTGCATGGCCAGGAGCCTTGGATAGCTGCAATATAAAAGCAGAGGGCCACACTTTCCCCCTCTTCTAATGGGTGTGGAATGCAACAGGCCATCTCTTGTTTGTGGGTCAATTGAACCATAATGCACTAGACTAGTATTTCAGTGAGTACACAGGAACAGATTAATAAATGGTATTGTTTTGTCCCAAGAGCTCTTTTGAGGACTAATCTTTTTTTTCCAAAGGAAAATACTCTCTCCAGGTCTGACTTGGCTGAAATCTTACTACACACTGAAACTTAGCTAGTGGGAGACAGACAGCATAAGACCCTGGGATTTCCCACAATCCTTGTCTTTCTTAAAGCTATAGATCTGTATTTCCCCTCTTAAACTAATACATAGAAAACCTAATATAATCTTAACTAAATATATGTCTCAAGAGCATCAAAGATGCTCTGGAGGCATGACAGGTATGATGGCCATCTTTAAATATCTGAAGGGTTATCACGCAAAAGGTCAAGTGAGCTTGTTTTCATCTCTAGAGTGTTGGATCCAAACCAGTTGATTCAACATACAATAAGGGAATTTCAAGTAAACATTAAGAAGAACTATCTGATGTTAAGAGCTGTTCAACAGTGACTCCTGTGGACTTTTCTTCATGTGTGATTTTAAAACAGAAGTTGGATGCTCACCTCTCACTTTCTTTGATGGTGGCTTTCGATACTGGTATGGGAATAGACTAAGTGGCATCTGCTGTCCCTAAAAGCTTCTGGAACTTATGCATGGAATAGACCTGAGAGCCATAAAAGATCAGCTTGACTAACCAAAGTCCCATAATCTTCAGCAGCTTCTCCCAGAGTTTAACTTACAGTGGATGCAGTCTGTAGTGTTTCTAGGACTTGGCACTTGGGTAGAAAAAAGTATGAAAAGTTATTTGAGACTAATTGAAAGAAAGAAGGTAGCATGAGCTTCCGTAGACCTGAGCCTATCTCCTCAGATGCATGAAAGACATATATTTGGAAGGCATACTGTTAGTTTTTTAATGCTATGATCCTGTCAGGCTGCCTTAGAAGAGAAGTAATTATAGTTTACTACACTATTTTTAGGAGCCTGCATAATGTAATGATATTTTCAGCTCAGTAGTAGCAAATGCAAGAGAAGTTTTTAGAACAGTGACTGAGAGACCAGGCTAATTCGGGAAATTCCCAGTTTTCATCTTGCCTTGACGATAATAAATTCAAAACCCTGGACGTCTCCAGACAGAGACATCTTCAGCTATGAATCAGAAGGCACTGCAACTATATTTGGTCTTTTCCTCCTTAATAATGTAGAGGGGAGAGAGAAGAGAAAAGGGGCTAAAATAAAGTGTTGGGGTGAAGGAAGCTGACATCAGAAGACCTCAGAAAAGTCAATCTAAGAAGCGGGGTAACAGATGGAAGCTTCAGCGTCGGCTATCTCTCATCCTCAGCTCTCCAAATCTGCAATGCTGTTCTTCCAAAACTCATTTTTAAAAAAATGTAAGTCATGCAGAGTGGTGCTTTTTTATTATTGGAAATATATGCTGAGAGAGAGAGAGATTCATTTTATATCTGTTTCTGCTCATTTTTGTTGCTGGAAAGAAGTGCCATAATAATATATAGACATAAATGAGCAGAGGGTGACAGTACTGAAGTTGACCAACCAACAAGGATTCACCAAGACCTAAAACTCTTGACTTCTTTACAGATGTATCCCATAGTGTCCCTGCTTATTTAGCATGAAATATATGCCACATTGCTTGCTTGCTTGTCTCATATCAAAGGCATTCTCTAATACAGTTGGCCCTCCTTATCTAGGGATTCTTTATCCATGGATTCAAGCATCCACAGCTTGAAAATATTCCAAATATATATATATTTCAAAAAGCAGACTTTGATTTTGCCATTTTATAGAAGTGACCCCTTTTTACTACGCCATTGTATTTAATGGGACATGAGAATCCGTGGATTTTGGTATCCACAGCAGATCCTGGAACCAAACCCAGATGCCAAGGGCCCACTGTAACTAAAAAGATACCTAGGGTTCATTCCTGTCTGAATGACATACCAGCAGACTTGGAAGCCATATCTCTTTATCTCAGATGTATGATGGCTTGTCATTCAGTCATGATAACTACAATGTATGTGTGTGTCTACAAGTCGCCTGTTAATGAGTCCATGGATTTGTGTTTTCTTAGGCAAGGAATACTCAGAGATGGTTCGCCATTGCCTTCTTCTGAAATATATCTCACAGAACCTGGTATTCCTTGGCTGTCTTCCATCCAAGTACTAAGCCTGTTTAGCTTCCAAATTCAGATGGGATCTGTTGTCTTGAGGGTAGCGAGAATAAAGCATCACAATTGCTATATATAATTTTCAGTGTTTCATTCCATTCCCCCAACATTTTGTTCCACTCCCTCAACATGCCATCATACTCCCCCAACATTTTCTCACATTCCAGAGTAACCGAGATACACAGCTCAGGGTGGAGATCCAGATATGGAAGCGAACTTGATTCTTGGTAGCTGGGGACAACAGGTGTGGAAAACAATTCAGTTGCTATGCCCAATTCCATGTTTTTTCTCCCAGATGATTTCTTGCCAGTCATTTCTCTACAGCAGGAGTGAGGAAATGTTGGAATCCAGATCTGGGCCAGGGCTGTGATTAGGTTGGGTGAAGTCACTGGGTGCATCTACATTGTAGAGAGTCAGTATGGTGTAGTGGTTTTGAGTATTGGACTGTGACCTGCCTTGCAGAACCCCCTCCATCTGTTGCATCTGCCAGTGAGCACAGGGTGCTGCCATCACCCAAAATCCTCCTCTTTCACCCCATCCTCCTATGCACATGGCTCCCCACCCCTACTCCCTCCACCTTGTGCTTCTCTGCACAAGGTGGAGGGCATAGGACCTTGGACTCTCTTGGCCAAGGTCGACAAAGAAGAGAGACCAAGGCAACAGAGAAGCAGAAATAGGAGGCGGTGGTGGCGAGAAGTTGCCACCTGGTAGCCACTTCCCTCACTCCATTGCTGGCTGCATTTGGCTCCCCAACACCGCCTTGTGCTTCTCCACCATCTTGGGCTCTCCTGAGCTTCAATGCTTTGGGTTCTTTCGATCTCGATGGTGAGCTGCTGCTGCTGCCAGTCAGCAGTTGGCCAGGTGGGAAAGGGAGGCAATGGTGGCAGGAAGGGGCAAATTTGTGGCACCACAGCTGTCGCTGCCACTTCACTTTTCTAGCCAACTGGCAACCTTGCCAGACCCAGAAGGGGTTGCTTGGTGGCTGAAGCACCCCACCTACACCAGCAGCCACAGTTGTTGAAGGGTTTGACCAGGTGCCATCTCCAAGGTGTCACTAGGTGTGGTCTGAACTCCTCGCACCCTCCTAGTGACACCTCTGCTACTAGGTGATTTTGGGCAAGTCCCACACTTGGGTGTAGCAAGGGAGGGGACAAAATGAGGAAATTGCCCCACAGTAAACATGGTATAATAGTTTTAGTGTCGGACTAGGACTCTAAGAGACTAAGATTTCAATCCCCACTCAGCCATGGAAACTCCCTGGGTGACCTTGGGCAATCTCAGTCTAAGAGGGAGTCAATGGCAAACCTCCCCTGAATAAATATTGCCAAGAAAATCCTATAACAGGTTGTTCACTTGAAAGCACATAACAATTAGAATTCAGTCCTCCAAATTAAATTCTTCAGTCCGCAGATTTCTAGCACTGCAGAGCTTGAGACACTGAAATTTTTCAAACCTAGAACTCTTATATTCTACCTAGTGGTAGAATTCAAAGACACACTTGTGTTAGACTGGAAAATCAACATGGAAAGGGATCTTGTAGCACCTTTGAGATCTTTGCTACGAGATCCCTTTGCATCCAGACAAAGTGGATCTCAAAGGCAGCAGCTTTTTGTCTTGCTAGTGGCATTTTAAAGTTTATTTCCCGGACTGAATCTCCCAGCATCCACATGGCCAGGAGGAGGACGGACCCACCTGCATAAATACTCTTCCAAGTTTGGGAAGCCTGTCTTCTTCCCCTTCATCTTAATGTATAGGTAGCATCTAAACTGAGGACAACAGCCACAACATCTTGACCCAATGCAGGGCTATGACTAACATTGTCAAATTTTCTTTTTTTCTCCTGTATGCTTTTTAATGCCTTTGCCTGATGAAGAAGCCAGTGTAGCTTTGAAAGCTTGCAACATGTATAAAGTGTGCATTTTGGTTGGTCCAATATAGGTATCACTGTTTTGTGGATTTGGGATGATACTGTACTTACATTTACAGTATTTGCATTCCCTTGGTAAATTTGTCTCCACATTTTTTGTTTTGTTTTGTATGCCTAAAATGCATTTCATATTGTTCAACTGAAATTTTTAACACATGGAGGGCTTGCTTAGAGTTCAGTGCTCTACCTAACAAAGGAACTTTGGGCTTCACAAAAGACTGAGGCAACTTAGATCCCAAGAGGAGCATCACTTTTGTCTTGCTAATAAAACTTAACATTTTTTCTTGGAGTATCTGGAAACCATGGGAGAGTACTGTAAAATACCATGGCCAAAAGGAGGGACTGGCCTGCATGAACGTCCCCTTAACAACACCTGAACTGAGAACAGCAACATCTTGACGAGATACAAGCATGTGCAGCAGGGTGACCAGATGTCC
Source organism: Sceloporus occidentalis (assembly GCA_023333645.1). Lineage (NCBI taxonomy): Eukaryota > Metazoa > Chordata > Lepidosauria > Squamata > Phrynosomatidae > Sceloporus > Sceloporus occidentalis. Next base: position 661,842 of record JALMGF010000265.1, read on the forward strand.
TCCTTTTCCAGGACATGCCCTAAATTTAACCCTTCTGTCCAGGAGGAATTCCAAAAGGTCCTCCATTTTGAGCAAAAGTAAGAAGCTTGAATTTATATCACATGAAATTAAAAAAATATATAATTAATGTATATTTCTAGGAGTGTTTTAGCTTTTATTTTGTAATGTCCTACATTTTATTGAATATCCTACACTTTATGGTGGCTTGTCCTCCTTTATATTTATGACATCTGGTCATCCTGGGCTTGTGACTAACTTCGGCATAATTTTCCCTCCTCATATATGATTCATAGCATCTTTTGCTCAATAAAGAAGCCAGTGGAGCTTGGAGAGCTGGCAATATATGTTTTGTGCATTTTAGTTCCCCAATAAAGGTGTGGATTTTGGATGAATTCTTTTATAGTTACATCAATGCCAGAAATGTGAGGACAGAAGGAACATTTCATGGAGAGGGGGCAGAATTCTTATTTGTGCGTTTTAAATGTTAAGGTTTGCATTTTTAACATGTTCAATTTTAATTCATAACTTTTCACTTTTAAAATTAATTGATTTTTAAATTTTTTATATTTGTATATTTTAATGTGCTTTTTTCTTTTTTATTATTAATTTTTATTTTATTGAAACAAAATGATACATATATACTAGACGTACTTTACTATGCTATTCATAACAATACATAAAACACACTTAATACATCTAAAATCAAGACACTGCAAACAACGAAATACAAAAATGACTTCCCAACTCTTTTTCCTATTGTTAAAAGTAATCATTACTTCCATTTTCCCATCTAATCATTCATCTGTCAACTCAATATTTATATATAAGAGAAAAAATATTTGTTCCAATAATATATCTCACTCCAAGCCGATTATAAACATATCACCCGATTCATTCTTTAAGTAAAAATTACTAAAGGTTCCCATTCTTTTAAAAATTTACTCAGCAATTTCTTTTTAATCAGTTGTGTTCATTTCTCTGTTTCAAAATAATCATATAATTTTAAGAACGAGTCTTTAACTTTTCTTTTTTCCACATTTTCGCATATAGTATATGCACTGCCATGGTCATATAGAATATTCATTTTCCATATTTCTTTTCTAATTCTTCATTTGTTACAATACTTCACAGGTACATGGTTGGGTCTACATTTTCAGTGATACACTTTCCCCTCCACATTTACTGGAGTTCGGGACACAGGACCCCCGTGAATGTGAAAAAAACAAAAAACAGCAAAAACACTATCTTTTTACCTGAGAGGACACCTCTCTAGGAATCTCTAGGTCCTCCAGTGCAACTCTGTGGTCAACGTCCAACAGCCACTGACCATAGAATTGCAGTGGAGGAGCTACAAATGCCTAGCGGAGCACTCTCTCTAGGAATCTCTAGGTCCTTCAGTGCGACTTGATAGAGAGTTGCGCTGGAGGACCTAGAGATTCCTAGAGGAAACATATTAATAAAACCCACGGATAATCAAATTGGCAAAAGTTAAAGCCGCAAATGTAAATGGACAAACTTCTTTGGGGATGTTGAACTGTTTTTCAATTGTGTTGTTTTTTAATTTGCTGTTAGGCGCTTTGAGTCTTCATGTTGGGAGAAAGGTGGGAGATAAGGAAATAAAATTAATAACAGCAGCAACAACAATTGTATAATATTATATTATTTTATATTCTCTATTATTATATTATTATATTTTAAAAACAATGTTCTTAAAGGATTAGGGTGTCGTATCATTTTAAGTGTTTTAAATTTTTATTTTTTAACTGTATTTTATCCTTTTTATAAGTAATCTATTTTAATATTCTAACAAATTAATTCTGTTTTAACATATTACATTTCTGTTTTTAATTGTACTGTTTGTAAATATTGTGAAGCCGCTCTGAGTCCCAGTTCTGGGAAATGAGAGGGATACAAATAAATATAATAATAATAATAATGAATATTATTAATATCACATAATAATAAATATTATACAAATATTATTAATATTAAATAACAATAATAAATATTACATAAATATTATCAATAATATTACATTATAATAATATATATAAATATTATTAATAAAATTACATAACAATAAATTATATCATATAATATTATTATTAATAATAAATTATATTATATAAATATTATCAATTATATTAAATAATAATACTAAATTATTAATGATATTAAATAATAATATATTAAATAAATATTATTATTATTAAATAATAATAATAGATGTTATATAAATATTATTGCTATTAAATAATAATAATAGATATTATATAAATATTATTAATGATACTAAATAATAATAATACTAATAAATATTATATAAATGTTATCAATAATATTAAATAATAATAAATATATAAATACTGTAAATAATATTAAATAATAATAACAATGAATAATATTATTAAATATTATTAATTAAATTAAATAATAATATATAAGATTATTATTAATAGTAAATAATAAATTAATATTATTATTAATAGTAAACAATAGTAAATAATATACAAATAATATTAAATAATAATAATACATTATATTATATAGATATTACTAATGATATTAAATAATAACAAATATATTATATAAATATTAGTAATGCTATTAAATAATAATAAATATATTATATAAATATTAATAATATCAAATTATTATTATTATTAGGACACAGCACCCCTTCCATAGCTGCACCCCTGAACTGTGTGCCCCTTGGGGCAGCCTTCCCTCACCAAACTACAAATCCCAAAGGATGGAGCCCTGCCACTTCAAACGTGGCATGAAACCCCTCCATGTGGGTCGTGTGTGGACATCCCACATCTCCTCCTCCAGCAGCCAGGCTGGGCCTCCTTCCCTTCTGTTGTTCTCCTTCTCAGTCTTTAAAACCAGACAGAAGGAGGAGAAGGAGGAGGTTTATTCCAGCCAGCAGCTTGCTCCGCCTGTCATACCGGCCGATGCCGCTAGAGGGCTCTGGCCATTGTCAAAAAAAGGCAAGCGAGAGAAAGGCGCACAGAGAAGGGACTGTTCTCCTTTCGCCTCTTTCCTTCCCTCCCACTGGTGCTGACGCTTTTTGGGGGGGCTGAACTTCCCAGGTCAGAACCAGAGAGAGAGAAAGAGAGAGAGAAGCCTCCTCCTCCTCCTTTCCTGGCAGTTTCCTTGTTTTCAAGCCCTGAATTCTTTTCTCCCCCCCTTCTTCCCTCCCTTTCTCCCCCCCCCACCTTTTTCTTCCTTTTTTGGGGAGATCCAAGAACTCTTGCAGCACAAGGAGGACTTTTCCAGGTAACTCAGATGGTTTGGGTTTGGATGCCTCCCAAAAGTCCAGCAGCAGCCAGGCAACTTCCTAGTTAAAGGGGGAGGAGGAAACAAACACATAAACACACCCCAAACACACACACACCACACAATCACACAACCAGAGGAGCCCAGCTTAGCCCCTCCTTGCCTCTGAGCCTCCTCTGGTTTTTCTCTTTGCACCTCCTTGTTTTTGCAATTGCAAAGGACACATGATTCTTTCCCTAATCCTTCCAGTTAGGTTTAAAATTTAAACCCAGATTGAGGTAAACAAGGGATTGGGGAAGGGAGGGTGGAAGGAAAAGGGGGAGGCCTTTAAGGGCTGGGTGCAGGGACTACTAGGAAAGGTTGCCATTTTGCCCCCCCCCCCCCCAGCAGAAAGCAAAAACCAAAAACCTACCTGCCTCTAGGGAAGAAGTTCCCCAGGAAAAGATTTCCCCCTTCATTGGTAAAGGAGGAACTGTTGCTCCTCCAGGTATAGAAGCAGCTGCACCTGTTGAGTTTTGTAATGTTGGTGGTTAAAGCACCCAGGAAGCTTACCTAGGAGGTGGCACAGGATGGATGTGGATGGTAACACCCATGGTTCCCAGCCATAGGCTATGCTGGCCAAGCATGGGGCATTGTTAGGAGTGAAGGCTGCACCAGGTGACACCTTAAAAGGTGAATGTGGAGGGCAATACCCGTGGTTCCTATCTGCATGCTATGCTGGCCAAGCAAAGGCTTCCTTGGGGGGTGCTGGGAGTGTAGGCTGCACCAGGTGACACTTTAATGCATGAATGTGGAGGGCAACATCCATGGTTCCTATTCACAGGCAAAGCTGGCCAAGCCGGAGCATTCTTAGTGAGTGCTGGGGTGAAGGCCACACCAGGTGGCACCTCAAAGCAGTGGCCCCCAAACTGCACTCTTTAAGAGATTTTGGACCTCAGCTCCCAGAAGTCTCAGCCATGTTGACCAATAGTGTGGGATTCTGGGAGTTGAAGTCCAAAATCCCTTAAAGGCCACTGCCTTGAAACATGAATGTGGAGTGCAGCACCCATGGTTTCTGACCACATGCTATGCCTGTCAAGCAAGGGTGTCCTTGGGGTGGAGGTGCAGGCCACACCAGGTGGCACCTTGAAGCATGAATGTGGAGTGCAACAGCCATGGTTCCTAACCCCAGGCTATGCAGACCAAGCAGGGGTGTCCTGGGGGTGGTGGGGATGCAGGCTGCATGAGGTGACACCTTAAAAGGCAATACCCATGGTTCTAATCAAAGGCTATGTTGGCCAAGCAGGGGCATCATTAGTGGGCATTGAGGGTATGGATGCCATCAGGTGACACCTAAAAGAGTGCATGTGGGTGGCAACATCCATGGTTCCTGACCTCAGGCTATGCTGGCTAAACAGGGGCAACAGGGTGTGCCAGGGGTGCAGGTTGCACCAGGTGACACCCAAAAGCAGGGGTGGGGAACCTACGGCCCGCCAGGTTCTGACGAACCACCATTCCCACCATGCCTCACCACCAGCCAAGCTGAAGGAAGTTTAAGCCAGGTTCCTGAGGCCTTGGTTGTAGTTCTTTTCCCCACAGTAATGCTTCCCTTCAGCTTGGCTGGTGGTGAGGCATGATGGGAACAGTAGTTCGTTAGAACCTGGAGGGCCGTAGGTTTCCCACCCCTGACCTAAAGAATGAATGTGGAGGGTGACACCCTTGGTTCCTAACCACAGACTATACTGGCCCAGCAGGCCACACCAATTGACACGCTAGAGTGGTGTGTGTGATACCACTGGTCCCTAAACATCTGCCTTTGGGCAGAAACAGGATGTGGCATTTGCCAGAGTCCCTTTAAAATGCTGGAGCTCAGCAGAAGATATGATGTGAGTGGGACGGTTCAGTGGAAGGGAAAAGGACAGGCTTTAGGGTTTTGTTTTTAAATAGTATTATTTTTCCCTAAAAACATCACATCTTAGCAAATTTTCACTTTTAACCATATGAAACTGCATGTAAATTCATTTAGGTTGTGTGTAAGATATTGAAATTTAAAGACAGAATTTTAATTTTGCTAATTGTTTATGTCACAACTATTGCCATGGCAATCAGTGATATGTGGGAATTGTGATTTATGAGTAACGTTAGTACAAAAAGCATTACTAAGGATTCTGTATGGTTTGGGATGGGAGGAGGTCAGTGTGGGGGGTGACACCATGAGTTCCTGTACTGGGTGATGCCAACTTTAGTGATGCCACTGTGAACAAGGCTGATGGGAGCTGGAGTCCAACAACAGAGGGCTATAGGTTTCCCACCCTGATATTGTATAGATCAGTGTTTCCAAAACTTTGGTCCTCCAGATGTTTTGTTGGCCAAACTGGCTAGAGCTTCTGGGAATTGAAATAAAAAAAACCTGGAGGACCAAAGTCTGGGAAAGAGGGTAGAGGCATAATTTCAAAGGGGTCCTAACTTTTGAAATCAGGAGAGTGAATATTGCCAAGTGAAGGTCCAGTCACAGACATTATAGGCCCAGGACAACAGGGTTGGTCTTGGATTCTGAGCAGGGGACACTTATTCTTTCAGAGGCCAGAGCCTTCTGCAGAAGTGACTGATGTATTTTGCTGAGATACAGTGGGCCCTTCTGGACCCATGCCAGAGACCTGTCTACAGGGACATTGTGCAGGACAATTATGGGACTCTACTCTCGCTAGGTAAGGACTTTTTTAATTTCTTTCTTTCTTTTTTTTCTTTCTTTTTGTAAAAAAATAAAGTTTTAAGGAGTACAGACTTGAGATTGCAGGTATGAGATTCCTAGAGATGCAAAATGGCTGGGAGTAATTATGTTGATATCTGCTGGTTTAAGAATATGCAGACTTAGGAGTTACACAGAAATCTTGATTAAGGTTGAACACAGAATTTCTGTGTCAACCCAGAAGAGAGCATGTTGCTACACCAGCAGAATTAGCTCCAGTGAAATGTATCAGGGCAGGTAAGAGCTTTGCAAGCTCTTAGAAAACGTTCTGGAGTAGGAAACCTCCATCTTCTTGTGGATGGAGAGAGTAATAGAAAAATAGCCATTAGGGCTGAAGGGTGGGGTATAAATGCCATAATAAATAAATAAATAAATAATTAAATAAATAAATAAAATAGAAACAAAAAATGTTATGTGTGCATACCCTGTCCCCATTTAGTCAGCGACTGTACATCAAAGAAGTACTCTCAGTATTTGATGATTGTGATAAAAAAGAATAACTTGAGTGGAATTCTTCCAGTTAGACAAAGGTAGGAGTTAGATTTACAGTTTTCAGCAGCTGCCTCTGTTGCCTTTGAACTGACCTGTGGTCTTTTGTACCACAGCTCAAAGAGACAACCTCTCTTAGCCCCTCAGAGAAAACAATATTCCTTGAATTGCAACATCCACAACATGGGTTTTATTTTATTTATTTTAAAATTATTTTTTAATGACCCATTCTACCCAAATAACTTGGGCTTCCTAATGCTGCATAAAACAGCAAATGTTTCCAACTATCAAGGTAAAGTATCCATTAAAATTTAAGGTAACACCTTCTGAAACGATGTCACCCTTCCCCCATGCTGGCTTCACTCTCTTTCCTTTGGTAGATGGAGGAACCATGAACCCCAACCCCCAACCTGGAGGCACTGAAGCCACACAGACCCAGAAGCAGGTCCCAGGACGGTCCGACGGGTCTGTATACCCTGGCCAGGGTCAAGCTGGGCAGCAAGGGGAGGATGCAGGAAAAGCATGGGCCAAGCCACCTCTTCTTCCTCCAGTGCCAAAAGACAACCCCCCTATCCCACCCCGGGTATATATGGGGCCTGGTCCCAGCTTGTGTGTCCAATGTGGGGAGAGCCTTGCCCAGGCTCAGCATGGCCTCGCCCAGCCCCAGAGAGCCCCCCGCTCTGCTGATAAGCTTTACCCATGCTCTGACTGTGGGAAAAGCTTTGGCGTGAGCTCCCATCTTACGATCCATCGCAGAATCCACACAGGAGAGAAACCATACGAGTGCAACGAGTGTGGGAAGAGGTTCAGCCAAAGCTCAACCCTGGTACTCCATCGCCGGATCCACACTGGGGAGAAGCCCTACAAGTGCACCGATTGTGGGAAGTGCTTCTCTGTGACTTCCCATCTGACCAAGCACCAGAGAGTCCACACAGGCGAAAAGCCTTATGAGTGCCAAGCATGTGGGAAAAGGTTCAGCCAGAGTTCTACTCTTATCCTCCACCAGAGAATCCATACAGGGGAGAGGCCTTATAAATGTGATGAGTGTGGGAAAACCTTCAGTGTCAGCTCCCACCTTACCATCCACCAGAGGATCCACACAGGGGAGAAACCATATCGCTGCATGGAATGTGGAAAATGCTTCCGACAGAGGTCCGGTCTCGGCACACACATGAAAACCCACATGATTCTTGTAAGGCCTTTCAAGTGCCCACCTTAAAAGACCAGACCCCAAACCAGCTTTCCAGCATGTCAAATCTTTATCTCATGATTGAAAACAACAATAGGACAGAGACTGATCACACACCAAAGTTTCTCCACTTGGAAATACAGAAATCATCAAATTGGAAAAATCTAGATTTTTTAAAAATGTAAAACAAGAACAAAAAAGACTTATAGAGACTTGCATACTTTGCCTTAATTTGCATGCTTTATTGTAGGTCCACTTCTGGGGAAGTGTGGAATCTTTGTTCAACACTTTTATGGTTGCAGTTTAGCAGATGAGAGTGAGTGTTCTTGGGACAGTAGCAATCAATAGGCACACGGGAGCTGAGGGCTACATACCCTAAAACAGTGGCTATTTTTTTAAAAAGTTACTTATTGAGCCTGCCTTGAAGATAACATCCTATGGAACTGGAAGCCCTTTCTTGTTAAAAGGCTTTGATAAGCCAAGCTTTGGATCACAGTTGGTCAGCCTTTTGCCTACAGCTTTAACTCAGTGAAAGGGCTGCATCTGGAGAGAGGAGAATCACATTGGCTGTCTGTTCTTTCAAAGATTTGACAGCCTTATATGAAGTTCTGGATGCTATTCATTGGGTGGATCCTGTGAAGGTTCCACCCCTCACTGCAATACATAGTTTGGACCTTTCAGAGGTAACTGTTTGTGGCATATCCAGAGGTAGCAGTGTTGGCCATATAGTAAAGTACAGTGGGCCCTTACTTTACTTGGGGGATCTGTTATGGACCCTCTTGTAAGGTAAAAAGTGCGTATGCTGAGCCCCATTAAATATAATGGGGCTTATGCTCGCAGCACAACAGAGTGCACGCTCCATGGGCACGTGTGCCACTCATTCTTTTGCCATGCGGCTTCAGCGTAGGCTGAAAGCCGCATATAGTGTGCCTGCGTATGGTGTGGGCGCACTGTACAATAACACCTACAATCTACAAAACAGTGATACCTTTATTGGATCTACCAAAATATTCTATGCATTTTGGTTAGTCCGATAAAGGTATCACTGTTTGGTGGATCTTGGATATTACTGTATTTGTGGCATGAGATCCAGGCATGTTCTCTCAAGGAACCACTTCTGTGTCAGAGGGGTGCATTTCCCAAGCAATCACATTACAATATAGTGTTCCCAGGAACAATGCCATTGTTTCTCCAGCTAGCAATCTGGACAGCTGTCTGAAGGGCAAGTTTGTCCATCATAATGTATGCCACAAGCACTGACTGGATAGTGCCTGCAACATCATGGGTGGATGTTGTTTTACTTGCCATCCTTTTCCTTTCCAACAAGTGCAGAAACATTCTTGTAACAAAGTCAAAGAAGACGGCACGATGGGGAAAGAAAAAGGTTGCAAATACCAGCAAGGCTAGTCTTCTTCACAGCAAAGCTCTGCCATTTTGTAAACACGTTCTTTTGCTCTGTTGCTGCGTACGTCATTGTTGTTTCAAAAATAGTTTTATTGTACTTGTTCATTATTTTCTGTGTTGTATGCTTGTAAGCCTCATCAGTGAGGGAAGGGGAACCAGAAGGTTTGACTAGGAACTGAGATAGAGGTACAAATAAGGGTATTAAATCAAACTTATTGTCTGAACTGTGTTTATTTCCCATGCCTAAGATCTAGAGCTTGGGAAAATCCCTATTTTGGACAATAGGTTCCAAAGGTGTCCAAAACATCCCCTCCTACCAGTATTCTGAGAGGTATTGTACAGCAAAAAATAAACTGCCTGCTTTTGGCTGAAACACACACGTCATGTGTGTGGTGCTTTTAAAAATTAGCAAGTGAGGGAGACTGAACAGGCTTTTCCTCCAAAGCAGGGGAATCCCACATGGAATTACCTGATCATAGTTTGGATATCAGCTTTGTCTTCTGTAAAATCCCAAAGCAGCAGACTGGGATATAGCATTATATCTCCCATCCTTTTCTTCCATTGGGCCCTTTGCACATCTCTCCCAGGTATCTGCATCTGATACCTGAAGTGCAACTTGACTTTGACTTCAGTTAAAGTAAGGGACAGCTGGACAAAATAAGAGATGGCCATGGACAAAATCTCTTGGAAAGAAGGGAATCCCTTTAATTCCTTTATTTTCCTTTTAAGGTGGTAAACTGGGTCTCCCAGTCAGTTTTGGGAAGCGTATCTCCTTCCCCTTCATCTTTATGTGTGGGTAGCATGTTAGTATTACTGTTGTTGGATCAGAGCCAGGGCTTGGGCAAAGTTACTTTTTTGGACTACAGTTTCCAAAATTCCCCCAACCAGTCTGGCTTGTGGTCATGCTTGCTAGGGGATTGTGGTCACTGTAGTAACAAACACTAATTTTTCTAAGCTAGCAAAACTATAGCACTAAATAGAAAATCCATTTTTCTTTAGTTTTCAGTTGTTCAGATGCCATTAGATAGTTGAACCCCACCCCTTGCAGTTACAAGAAAGTTGTAGTTTTAGATGGCTCTTCCTTTCCATTTGTAATTTCTCTTAACAATGGTCATTTATATTTCTTCACTTACAAATCCTGCACTAACATCTCACTTCGTAATCACCATGGCTTCATTCAAAGTGTATTAAAATTCAAAGAACTGCATGGAAGTGTTTTGCGTGGTCATTTTTATCTGTCGGCAGGTAAAGCTGGAAGTGTTATTGTTTGGGACAACATTTCAGAATAATGGAATGGTAAGTGGAAAGGCAACTTTAGCGGAGACTGTCATTGTTACAAAGATGAGGGGCATGTTGCCCTCATATATTGTTGGGACTGCAGCTCTCATCATCCCTTGCCATTGGCTGTGTGCCAAAATTGATGGGAGTTGTAGTTCCTACCACGTCTGGAAAGCGACACATCTGCACACCTGTTCTCTCCAGGTGTTGCTGAACTGCAGTCCCCAGCACCCCAAGCCACCATAGGCAATGGCAAGGGGTGGGGAGTTGTAGTTCAACATTATGTATAATTCCCAGCTCTGCAGTGAAGAATTAATTTCCTGCAAAAGAAGATAATTGCGAAAATGTGACTACTTCAACAGTCTAATCTTGTCCATACTTGTGCAGTCAGCTTCAATTTACGATGACCCTATGAAGAGGAGACTACCCTGCTCAGGTCTTGCACACTGAGGCTTCCTTTATTGAGTTAATCCATGTGCAGTATGGTCTTCCACTTTTCTACTGCCTTCCACTTCTACTGTGTTCAAACTGATTTCCCATTGCCCGAAAATAGCTTGCCATTGCCCAAAATTGCGTATGATCACCTCACATCACATTAAACCCCATGATTGCATTTGGACTGACTTCTCATTGCCTGAAATTGCATGTGGTAGTCTATCACGCAATAACGTGAAACCCCATGATTACATTCGGATTGCCATTGGATTATACTTCCAATTTCCCTTGTCTGATAACGTCCCAAGAAACCCTTGTGATAGGTTTGCCTTAGAGTCACCATAAGTTGGAAAGGATTTGAAGACACACGGCAACAACAAAGGTGACGTTATCATGAGCTTTCCTTGGCAAGATGTATTCGAAAGTTTGTCATTGCCTTCCTCTCTAGGATGAGAGAGTATAACTTGCCCAAGATCACCAAATGGGTTTCCATGGCTGAGTGGGGATTTAAACCCTGGTCTCCTGCTAGTCCAACACCCAAACCATTACACTGTGCTAGCCAAAAATGATCTAGATAAAACCATTAGACCACATTTCCTGATGGTCTTTAAATAAATAGTAAATCAGTGATTGCCTCATATAACTATCAGAAATATCTATAATGCTGTTGCTGAGCCCCAAATGTCTGTATATTGTAAATAACTTTGAATTACTAGGGTTAGAAAGGCTAATAATTGTAATATCGTAAATGTAATCATAACAATATTGTATATATCTATGAATATTAGTGTTAGAGTTTTTTAAAGTTATTTTAAGACCTGCAGCTTTTTGCCACTTATGATCAATGTCTTCAAAGAAATAGTTTCTCTCACAGTGCAATCATAGAATATATATGTTTATTTAAATAAAAGGGCCAAGTTTAGTAGAAATGAAGGCAAATGGAAGCATAGTCTAGAACTCCCATTTAGCTCGGGCAAAGTAAAAGATTATGGTGGTTGTAGTAAAAAAAGCTGTGCGGGGGGACAACACCTGTTGAATTTCTGCCTACCATGCAATTGTGTAAAGGTCAGATCCTCAGTGAAAAACCTCCAGATAGCATTGCTCATATTTTACACAAGCAACTAATGTATTTCCAATGCTAAAGCAGGGCTTACTGCTAATGTGTTTTGTCTTCGTCTGTCAAATTATGCCTGTCAAATTATGGTGACCCATGAATTCCATAGGGTTTTCTTGGGCAAGAAATACTCACTCAGGTGGTTTTGTCAGTTCCTTCCTCTGGATTATAGCCTACAGTACCTTTTATTCTTTGGTCTTTATGTGACTGGTTTGTATGGCACTGCCAGCTTCCACCACCATATGGAGATCTGTCATGGGCCAAGGTAAGGGATCTACCTTGATATTTTTGGCACAATACATGTGGTAGATCTGAAACCCTATTCCAGGTAAAGAATGGGAAGACAGATAGAATTGATTCACCAGGCACCATCCTTTGGAGTGTTTGTCTGAGCAAGTCTTGTGGAAACAAATGGATTAATAGATTTGAATATTAGTCTAGATGCATATTAAGCAGGGACAGGTGGGGTTCTTCTTTTTAAAGTATGTTTCATGTCTCATAATCCATGCTTAGCAAATAATAATAATAATAATAATAATAATAATAATAATAATAATGTTGCAATGGGATCTATGAGCAAAACCAGATTTTAGCCATATCTTTATTAGGATCACAAGGGACATACCAGCCTGCTGACTGCAATTTTGTTAGCGTAAGGAAGCAGAAACATACTGGTTTGAGAGCTTTCATTATTGAATTTCTCTGTAATAGCAGAGTGCTTATAGTGCTTTGGTGATCTTTGGTGACCTTTGGTGATCTATGGTCCCATACGATTGTACTATTGGGAGAAAGGCGGGATATAAGTAAATAAAATAATAAAATAATAAATAATAAAAAGGTTCCCCCCCCCCCCAGTTTCTCCAGGACATTTTTTCAGTTTTAGATGGAATCAAATATAAGGGGTAGAAAGAAGACATTACAAACATCTTGCCAGATGTAAAGGCCATTGTGTCTGCATGCCGACTTCCAAGACGGAGACTGCAGAGACTTAGGTGTAAAGGTATCAATTTACATTGTTGCCCTCTTAGTAGTCAAAAAGGCCGTAACTCAGTAAGAAAGCTATTTCTAAAATTAGCCTGTTTATGGAAAATTTTCTTTTATCCCCACTAGGGGAAGCTAGAATTTACGTGTCACAATCACACAGTAACCATCGAGACGGAGGGTGACAGCAGCCAAATGGAAGTTGTCAACTTGGTGACCCCAGGAAATGAAAGACACAGGAACACAGATCTTAAAATACTATGTCCCTGCCTTTTGTTTAGCCTGCCAAATGCTAACGTTATGCCAGATTCGTCATAAAGATGGAAGAAAAGCGAGGCAGCTGAAGCTCACTTCTATGGAGTAAAGGCACATAGAATAAAGCTCTTTTCTCCCCTGGATTTTAAAATGCAATACATGCATTCATTGTACAAAACAGAAGCATTCTGCAATTACACTATTGAGATTTACATTTATTTTTTTTAATGGTAGCCTTTCTGTTCTTGGCATATCTTGTTTTCGAGAAGCTGAACTGAGCATCTTATACTAAAGAAATTTCATTTTTCCTTCACGTGTTATAACATTTAATGTAAGGCTGATTAAAGACTAACAGCGCAATCCGACATGATTACACTGAAATGTAACAGCCGATGTTTTGTAGAGATTACTGTCATGTAAAAGAAAGTCCTCCTGCCCACACCTAGTAAAACAACGGTTTTATTAATACATTAATACATGGAGTTTTAAGGGATTAATGGGTTCGTATTCAATAAAGACTGCAATCCTGCAAGCAGATTTTGTTGTTGTTATGTGCCTTACAATTGTTTCTGATTTATGGCAGCCCAACGGTAACCCTGTCACAGGGATTTCTTGTCAAGATTTGTTCAAAGGCTGTTTGTCATTGCCTTGCTCTGAGGCTGAAAGAGTGTGACTTGTTAAAGGCAACTCAATGGATTTCCAAGACTGAGCAGGGATCTGAACTCTGATCTCCCAGAATTCAGGTCCCTAACAACTACATGATACTCTCTCTCTCCATTATAGTATTCATTACATTATCACATGCATGTGAGTAAGTGGACTTAAATCTATGAAAGCTCATGCTGCCAATTTCTTTCTTTCAGTGAGTCTCAAAGGTGCTACAAGATCTCTCTAAATAACAACAACCAAATGCATCTGAGGAAGTAGAATGAAGTCTGTGAAAGCTCATGCTGCCAACTTTTCTTTCAGTTAATCTCAAAGGTGCTACAAGATCTCTCTACATACCACTTCCACAGATTAACAAGGCTATATCTTTGAATTATCACAGCTGAGCATACAGAAACTCACATTAGATGAAGTATTATTGAAAGTAGTTGTGAGATGGCTGTGCGACAAATAGTCGCCTCACAATATCTTGTTGATGCCTTGAAGGACTGTATAAAGCACTGCATGTTGTTTTTAATTTTTAGAAGAAAGGGAAAAAAATATCAAGAGGGTAAAATAGTAATAGTAGTCACCGTTGTGCTGGATGCACTTTTTCTCTTTGAAAAAGTAATTGAAGGTAACTGAACTAGGTAACTGAAGATATGTTCACGTAACTAAACAAATATAAAGCAAAAAGCCTGCTTCAGGTGTGAGGATGGTAAAATAGAACCAAAAAAGAAGACATTCCTCTATCTGTTTATAATAATAATAATAATTTTTTTATTTATATTCCGCTTAATCACTCGGAATCCAAGCGGATTACAACAATAAAACAAGATACAGTTAAAAATACTAAAAAACAACAACCCTATCCCCCCAGTATTAAAACATAGTAATACTAAAAGGAGATTAAACCAGAAGGACATTAAAACAATAGTATAAAATAACAGTTAAACTAGGTAGGAGATTTGTAGGAAGTTTATAGTGGGGTCCAGATAGGATGGAAAAGGAGATGGAGAAAAGGGGGGGGGGGGGAGGTAAATAGAGGTGGACCTTGTCTGGAAAGGCCTGCCAGAAGAGATGTCTTAATAGCCTTCTTAAAGGTTTCCAAGGTGGTAATCTGACGGATCTCGTCTGGCAGGTCGTTCCAGAGTCTAGGAACAGCTACTGAAAAGGAATGCTGGGTCATGTGCTAGTTATGATGCATAAAGCCCTATATGGCTCAGGTCCAGGCTATTTTGCAAACCATATCTCCCTGTATGAGCTGGCCTGGGTCCTGAGATCCTCAAGAGAGGCCCTTCTCTCAGTCCCACCACTATCACAAGCACAGTTGGTGGGGACATGAGAGAGGGCCTTCGTGGTGGCAGCCCCTAGACTCTGCAACTCCCTTCCCAAGGAGGCCAGAATGGCCCCCTCCTTGTCTTTCCATCGTCTGGCTAAGAAATTTTTATTCAGACAGGGTTTTAAAACAGAAAGTCTTTAAAGAACAGGCTGGGGTATTGTATGATTTTAACTGTACTGTTTTTAAGCACTTTTTATCTTTTAAATTGCATTTTATTCTCTTAATGAGTGATGTGTTTTAATACAGTCTGCCCTTGCAATATGCGGGGGATCCGCTCTGGACCACCACCACCATGCGTAAGGCAAATTTTGCATATGCTGGAGTCCCATTTAGTTGAATGGCAGCACACTCCCATTTTGGCCCTCGCTGCCTGCCATATGCGTAATCTTGAAGCCGCATACAGCAAGGGCATGTATGCTGAGGGCGCACTGTACAAGATTAGTCTGTAGAAACAACATGTAGAGAGATCTTGTAGCACCTTTGAGACTAACTAAAGATAGAAGTTGGCAGCAGCCAGCATGAGCTTTCATAAACTTAAATCTACTTCTTCAGATGCATTTGCAGTGTTTTAATACTATAATAGTTTAATTCTATTTTAATGCTCACTTTTGTATGTTTTTAATTATATAGTTTTTAAAAATTGTAAGCTGACTTGAATCTCAATTTTTTGGGGAAAGCAGGATATAAATAAACATGGTAGTAGTAGTATCTGAAGACCTGTCAGAAGACATCCCCTTTGGAAGAGTGTTCTGTTTTGAAGACCTGTCCTTTAAAGATAAAAAAAAATGTAACAAGACAAAGACATCCAGGGACTTGAAAAGACTTACTGATGTTAATGCCTGGACAGCAGACTGAGCAGATCCACAGGTCACTCAGCCATCTTTATTCATGTAGAGACCTCCAAGTCTAATGGGGGGGGGTCAATGTGGTGTTAAGGTTGGATTATGGGAATGCAGGGTTTATATGCTGGGTAACCCTTGGTCAAGTCACATTCTCAGCCTCAGAGAAAGGCTACGGCAACTCCCTCTGAACAATTCTTGCCCCCCCCCCAAAAGAAAAACCCTGTGAAAGGATTGCTTGTTGTTGTTAACAGCCTTCGAGCCAACTTCGATTCATGATGATCCTATGACTGAGACTCCAAGCCCCCCTGTCCTCAACTGCTCTGTTCATATTCTAAAGGCTCAGGGCCATGGCCTTCCTGATGGAATCCATCCATTTAATATAGAATGATATCCATTTTAAAAAATGGTCCAAAAGTCCAGTTCTGGGCACCACAATTCAAAAAAGACATTGAGAAACTGAAGGGTGTCAAAAGAAGGGCGATTAAATTGGTGAAGGGTCTTGAAACCATGCCCTATGAGGAACGCCTTAGGGAGCTGGGGATGTTTAGTCTGGAGAAGAGAAGGTTAAGAGGTGATATGATAGCCTTGTTTAAATATTTGAAGGGATGTCATATTGAGGAGGGAGCAAAATTGTTTTTCCAGAGACTAGGACCCAGAACAATGGATGCAAACTCCAGGAAAAGAGATCCCACCTCAACATTAGGAGGAACTTCCCAATAGTAAGGGCTGTTTGACAGTGGAGCACACTCCCCCGGAGTGTAGTGGAGTCTCCTTCCTTGGAGGTCTTTAAACAGAGGCTGGATGTCCATCTGTTGGGGATGCTTTTATTGAGAGTTCCTGCATGGCAGGGGGTTGGACTGGATGTCTCTTCCAACTCTATGATTCTATGTTCTCATTCTGTTTTGCATCATTTTTAAAAATCACCCTGTATGTGGCCTTCCTCTCTTTCTGCTACCCTCTACCTTTCCCTGCATTATTGTCTTTTCCAGTAAGTCATGTCTTCCCATTATGTGGCCAAGGTACAACAGCCTCAGTTTGATCTTCTTGGCTTCCAGAGAGATCTCAGGCTTCATCTGCTCTAGTTCCCATTTGTTTGACTTTCTGGCTGTCCATGGTATTCTCAGCATGCTTCTCCAGTACACCTCAAATTAGCTGATTTTCTATCAGTTTCCTTCACTGTTTAGCTCTCACATCCTTACACAGTGATGGGGAGTACTTTAATGTTCTGTTTTATAGCTTTGCACTTATTATTTATTATTCTTTATTTATATAGCGCTGTAGATTTGCACAGCGCTGTACATAAAACAATAAATATAAAAGAGTAAACCTGCCTATGGCGTACAATCTAAGAAATAATAGGATAATACATATAAAATACATAGCAATACAGGAAATGGTTCAATAAAACAGGCAACAAAAAAGAACATCAAATAGCAAGTGACAATCACGCAATGCCTGGGAACGCGTCTCTGAACAGGATGGTCTTCAACTCCATTTTGAAGCTGGTTAAAGAAGTGATGGCTCTTGCTCACGGGGGAAGAAGGTTCCAGGAGTGAGGGGCAGTGAGTGAAAAGGGGAGAATCCGAGATGGGGCAGAGGAAATCCTGCGCTGGGACAGCGAACCCTGACTACCAGAGCGGAGGGCTCGAGTGGGAAGGTGAGGAGAAATAAGGTCTGATAAGTAAGGAGGGGCCAGCCCATGGAGGGCTTAAACGTTGACAGCAGGAGCTTATACTGAATACAGAAAGGAAGTGGGAGCCAGTGAAGGGATGCCAACAAAGGAGAGATATGGTCAGAGCGGTGGGCAGATGTGATAATGCGTGTAGCTGAATGCTGGACAGAGATTAAAGGACGGAGGTGAGAAAGAGGAAGCCCAGCCAGGAGGATGTTACAGTAATCAAGTCGTGAGACCACTAGGGCATGGATCAGAATCATGGCAGTAGAGGCAGAGAGTTATGGTCAGATTTTGGCTATGTTGTATAAAAAGAATCTACATGCCTTGGCTGTGGTCTGGATCTGAGTGATACACGACAGAGAAGAATCAGATAAAACCAAGACTGTGGGCTTGCTGGACTGGTTGAATAGAAATGTTGTCAACAGAGACAGAAAAGGAGTGTTGAAGGGTGGACTTAGGAGGAAAGACAAGAAGCTCCGTCTTGGACATGTTGAGCTTCAAACGGTGATGGCGCATCCACTGCGAGACAGCTATCAGACAAGACAAAACTTGCTGTTCAAGGCTTGGAGAAAGGTCAGGGGTGGAAAGATATAACTGGGTGTCATTGGCGTACAGATGGTAGGAAAAACCAAAAGAGCTAATGAGTTTACCTAAGGATAGTGTGTAGAGAGAAAACAGATGGGGACCCAGAACAGAGCCTTGGGGAACTCCAACAGATAAGGGAATAGAGGATGAAATCTGACCACTAGTGACCACTGCAAAAGATCTGTCAGACAAATAAGATCTAAACCAGTCAAGAACAGAGTCTGAGAACCCAAGGTCAGAAAGTATATCCACTAGAAGACAGTGATCAACGGTGTCAAAGGCTGCAGACAAATCAAGAAGGATGAGAACAGAGTAAAGGCCATTAGCCTTGGCCCGTAAAAGGTCATTTGAGATCTTAGTGAGAGCTGTCTCTGTAGAATGCCTTGGGCAGAAACCAGACTGAAAGGGATCGAGAATGGAGTTGGCTTCAAGAAACTCAAGACAGCAAGAATAGACAACCCATTTAGGATTTTGTCTGGTTCTTTCATAACTGACCTTTTCAGTCTTAACCTTCTTCTGATTTCTTGATTGCAATTTCTATTCTGATTAACGATTGATCCAAGGTATGGGAAATCTTTAACAATTCTCCAACTATTTGTTTTTTTCCTCCTTAAAACATGTCAAGAAATTGCTCAATGATCATTCATTGCTGAAGATGTTGATTGCAATGTATTGGGAAGAGGTAATTTGTTCCAGTGGTACAATATCCTATTACGCTGCTGCTATTGTGCACATGGCATTTATATGTTTGTTTGACTGACATATAAATCACCTCTCTGCCCAGAAGCACTTGAGGCACCACAGTCATTTAAAAATGTAATACACTTTGAAATGGGACATGAGCAATATGGGATAGAATTCATTTCCTCCCTGTCTCTTAACAGCATCCTATACAATCCCCGACTACTCAAAACGTCCTACTGAAATAGGTATAGGAGTTCATCTTAAAATTGGGCCATAATTTTGTGGTACATGTATTTGGCAGCCCATGACAAAACCATATTCTCATGCTCTTAGCTTCATCCAGTCAACTGGTCACCTTGATGACCACCTTTTAAAAACCATCTCTGTGAATGACAGTGGTATCTGAACTTCTTCTGTACCTTCTGCCCCACAGACCTATACTCTTTGTGTGTATGTTTATCTAAGAGAAGACAGAGATGAAATGATAGCCCTCTTTAAAAACCTGAAGGGGTGTTACGTAGAAGATGAAGCTGGCTTGTTTTCTGCTGCTTCAGAAACTAGAAAAAGAACTAAAGGATTACAATTACAAGAAAAGAAAAGAGATTCAACCTAAACATTAGTAAAAGTTTAACCATAAGGGTTATTTGATAGTGGAATAGACTGTTTCAATGGGTAATGCAGTCTTTTTCAGGTCTTTAAACAGAGGTTGAACAGCCATCTTTTGGGTGGGCTTTAGTTGTGCATTACTGCATGGCCTGGGCTTAAATTGGATGGTCCTTGTGGTCCCTTCTAACTCTGATTTTACAACCCATGCCTCCATTGCTATGTTGCAGACAAATACAAATGCACAACCACAAATAGGCTAAAGAGAAAAGAAACACAATTGTGTGGATTTCAAGATACCACATGTGGTAATGAGAGAGTCAGTGGACTGGGATTTGCCTATTTGTGGTTTCTGACTCCAACAAAGGTTTTAAAAAACACATTCTTCTAAAACTGGGATTGCATTGGCATGTTTTACTTCAATGCCACCTAAAGTTTCCCTGATGCAAAAGCATAAAGGCTTCTGGAGAAATTCAGTGTCCTCTGCCTGACAAAAGGGGCTGTGGCCTCACAAAAGATGGAGACATACTGGATTGCAAAGGAAGTATCTTTTTGTGTTGCAAATAGATGTTAAATTTCCTGGACTTTGAGAATCTCCCAGCTGCCACATGGCTAGAAGGAGGAGGTGTCAGCCTGCAAGAGATACCAAAGGTATCATGTTTTGGAGATTTTTGATGTTATTACAATTGTGTGATGTTTGTGGAGAATGATCTCACCAAATTTGTTGTTGCTGCATGCCTTCAAGTTGTTTCCAATTTATGGCGATCCTATCATGGGGTCTTCTTGGCAAGTTTTTTCACAGGGGGTTTGCCATTGCCATCCTCTGAGGCTGAGTGTGATTTGTCCAGGGTCGCCCAGTAAGGTTTCATGACTGAGCGAGGGATTTGAACTGTGGGCTAGAGTTGTAGTCCAGCCCTTACACCATGCTGGCTCTTTATAGAGGTAAACAAATATGGTGGACATGAAGTTCATCACTCAGTATAGGAAACACCAAAACTAGCAACTGGTTGTTACTACAGTGCTAGTGATAATTCCTGGTGATTGTGTGTGAGCATTACAGCAAAGTTTAATTCAAGGCTGGGGAATTCTTGGCACTCTAAAGGTTTTGGATTACAGCTCCCATAATCCCTTATCACTGGCCATTTTTGGTGAGGGTTGTTGGAGTTAAAGTCCCAAACATCTGGAAGTCCAAAGATTCCCAGTCTGTTTAAATACACCCCATTGTAATATGAGTAACTGGTTGCATACAGACTATTAGTGACTTAATTTAAATCTTTTAAATAAATGTCTCATTGTGACCAAGAGATTAATCTGAAAATCTGGGTCCCCTCAAGCCATCTCTAAACTTGTTTAATGGCTGTAGACAAACCACTATCAGCCTCAGTTCTGCTGTCTGTGACAGAGGTATGATGCTTACCAATTTAAATGGAAGTTGCAGTAGTTAACTAAGAAAGTATGTGAATGACTTTCAGTAGGTTACATCACTATATAAAATGAGCAAATTACATCATAAATAAAATGACCTAATCCCAGTTGACATCATCCTCATGTTGTCATTTGCTACCTTCTATGACACTGCATATTGTTTGGCTTCTTGCGAGGTTGCCCCTTTGATTCTCCTCTGACCCACCATGCTTAGGGTGGGTCAGATTCCATTAATGGTACTGGCAACTTCCTTGCATTGTTTCTCTTTGTAATCTCATTATATATATATATATATTTTTAAAAATCTCCCTGAAGGGGAAAACTGATGATAATGACCTCTAATTGTAGCAACTTCCAAAGGGATTGATTAAAAAGATGGGTCTCTTGCCATTTCTCAGCCTGGAGTGTAAATAAACTCGGAGGAAGAACTTGCAACGCCTCCATCCTTCCTACCTGGTTAATTAATCTCACTCTGGGCACCATTAAAAGTTTCCACTTTTTGAGAACAGTTGTACTCTTTGACAGGGCCTCTCTGGAGACAGAGGAGGCAGCTGGCATGTTCTGCTTTGGGTTGCTGCCAAGATGTGCCCTCCTTTTCCTCCTCCTCCTCCTCCTTACACTCTGTTCTGCTTTTACAGCAGAACATTGTCTAAGGCTGGAGCAGATGGCCAGAGAGGCCTGTTGGCCGACAATTCCCAGTAGAGGAAGGACCCATTTGCATTACCAATTTATTTCCTTGATGCCAAAAGCAGAGAGGGTCTAAAAGCAGCGAGCAGCAAATCTGTGCCCTTGGGATATCCAGTTAGCAAGCAATGACTGGAGGCTGTAATACTGAGAAGTGAATATTTTTCAGGGGATTTCAGATCTCCTGGACAGGCACCCAGTACTAGCACAGAACAGTAAACAGAAAACAACAACAACAAAAACAACAACAAGTTGTATGTCAATTTACGTTTGTATATTAGAGGGAGCTGGTAAATGAATGTTTCCGTCTTGCAGAAAGAAATGGGCTCCAAACTTCTGCTCAACTCCACACTGACTGTAAGCCATGGCATCGTCTGGCAGATGTTGGATGTACAAAGTTCCTCTAGGGAGCAGTGCAATTAATAAGTACATTTATGATTTTATTTTATATTTTGGTCAATTATTGGCAAGACCAAAGGAAGGTACAGCCACTTGTTCAGTGACAACGTTCATTGGGTGCAGGTATAGCCAAAAACACATCTGGTTCTATCCTGCGAACATACTGTTTCTACAAAAGGGCCACCATCTGAATAAATCAGGGGTGGGAATCATGCAGTCTGTCAGATGTTGGGCTCCAACTCCCAGCATTTTTCACTATTGCTGGCTGCATGATTCACATCTCTGAAGTAAAATGTGGGATGAGGAAAAGGATAGCAAACAGGTATCAGCACAGCTGGCAGAATCAGAGCTTGGAAATTTTACTTTCTATGGACTTCCACTTCTATGGTGGTTGGAGGATTCTGGGCACAGCTATCCAAAGAAAGGAACTTTTTCAGATCATGGGCAGCAACTAGTGGCTGTTCATGTAAAATCACAAAATGATAATATTCTACCATGTGCTACTTGCCACATGCAGTGGTACAATATAAGGACTATACATTTTCCCAGCAGTACTGCAGGTTTGGCCCCCTGGTGGGACGCTATATCAACTCTTTGATTATTGAATGGACCTATAAATGCATAAACAAGAGAATAACATCATATTAAGTCCAACTGTTTGTGTGTCTAGCCCTGTGTTTTTTATTCTGCACTGCTCAGAAAAATTAACTTTTGCTTGGGGCAGTGCAGCTCCCAGAACCCTCCATCTAGCTTGGGTGATGGCCTCTTGGCTGGGGATTATGGTGAAGGCAGTCCAAAAAGTTAACTTTTCTAAGCTACTTCAACTCGCAGAGGCTCTCCAGAGTCTAAGACAAAGCACCTTCGTTCACTTAACTTGTTGCTAGAGAGTCTTGTAACTGGAGATGCCAGAGATTTAATCTGAGATCATCAGCATGCAATGCAGATACATTGGGGTAACCCTTCAAATATTGCACTTAACACACTTGTAGTTAAGGTATATATACATATACTGCTTTATTTTCTGTAGAGAAGGATTAAATGACAGGAAAAGACTCTGACAAACATCAACAAAGGTTCCCCCACTTCTTATTCAATAGCCTTGGGATCCAACCAAAATACTATAAACCATTTTTTCTGGTACCATCTAAATGTAACTGCAACTACCACTATCCCAAGCCAGGCTATGCTTGGTTATGGTGATGAGAGTTGTAGTGAAATACAGCTAGAGACCAGCAGCCTGAGGGAAGGCTTCTGGGATTATAAGTGTAACATACCCAAGCCTGCCCACTTGATTATTTTTTAAAAGGCAGTACAGAATTTGCATTTCCCATTTCTTGTTCCTGAGCCTAAGAGCGGCTATGCTAGTTCACACCAAGAGTCCAGTTAGTATCTACTTTTATAGTGGGGCTGGCCACAACAAAGTAATAGCCTTTTCCTGCTGGTCCCTCCAAACTTATATTCATTTGTACTGTGGCTATTCTGCTGCTTTCTAATATATTAGACTGTGGATCCATGTAACCTAGCACTGTCCAAAGCACTCCAAAGTCCCAAGAAAAGTTCCATCTCAGTTCAGCCTAAACTGAGGATCCTTTAACAGAAAAGGCCAGCAGTAAAACCTGTGGCTTTGTCCAACCAAAGAACATGTTCTACCAATAAACTACAGGGAGACTAGGGACAGTATTGGGAACAAAACATTGTATGCAACGACATCCCTGATCCCCAGCCCCACCTGCTGACAATAACCTCCTACAGCCCAGGTGCATGACACCACCATGCTCCACATTTGAACCTACTGCTTGCCTCACCTACACAGTAGCCCCTAAAAGAGCTGCCCTGTAGAAGCAGAAGTCCTGGACAAGAGAATGTTCCAGGTTGCAGAATGCTGGCATGGAAAGACCTCTGAATAAAATGATTCATGGCAAGCCTCCAGACAGCCACATCATCTTTGCATGCTGCAGTGGTAAGAGGATTTTGTCAGCTTTGACCACAACCACTTGCTCCTCAAAGCCCTATGCTGTATGAGGCTGTATGGATGTCTCTGAAGCTGGATCCCCCTTCCAGGCTGCAACCGACCCTTCTTCAGTTGCTTCCCCTTTCCAACCCACCAGGTTGCCTTCCCCAGGTGCCGGATCCCCAGCTTTCCAAGTTACAATGGCACTCTCAGCTGACGGCTCCCCAGTCTTCCATGCTGCGGCAGTGCTGGTGACACTACCTTCTATGGCAGGTGTAGCGGCAGTGATGTTTGGCTTCTCCTTCCAGTCAGCAGAGGAGGTGGCTCCAGTCATGGCTGCTGGGGCCTCAGGCTGCCCACCTTTCCAGGCAGTGTGAGTAGTCATGTGGCGCTCTAGTAAGGTGCGGTGGGAGAAGTACTTGTTGCAGATACAACACTGGAAACGTTCTGGGCGGTGGGTGCGCATGTGTACGTTGAGGGAGCTCTTCTGGGTGAAGCGCTTGCAGCAGATGGAACACTGGAAGGCACGCACCCCTGTGTGGGTCACCATGTGCTTGAGCAGGTAGTCCCGCAGGGAGAAAGAACGCCAGCAGATGCTGCACTGGTGAGGCTTCTCGCCTGCCAGGGGAAAAGACAACACTGGTTCAGCACAGAGCATGGAAGGAGTGCCTCAGGAAAGAAGCTGATCCACCCACTAACTTGTAGTGGAGGGACCTATCAAACCTTTGAGAATGAAAGGACAACATCACACTACACTCTTATATCACTATGATTCCACTTTAACTGCTGTGTCTGCCTCCGTAGAATCCTGGGATTTGCAGTTCAGGAACAGGAATTTAAAATCCTCAGTCAGAGAATTCTTAGGCCTCACTAAACTACAGGTCCCAGGAACAAAAAAGAAAAACTTTGTCAAAAGGAACTTCTTTGTTAGACACTCAGATAATGAAGAGTCTGACAAAGAAGATCCTTTTTACAAAGTCTTTACAGCTCCTTGTCCTTATAAATAACTAAATAAATAACTAAAATACTAAATGAAAAGGAAATGATCAGATTGCACAGAAATTCTGATTAGTGAAGGGTCTTCTCTCCCACCAAGTAGACAGCACAGGCCAGGAGTTGGCAAATTGTGGCCTTCCAGATGTTGCTGAATGGCAACACCTTCACCACTGCTGGAGTCTAACAAGCAGGCCCGGGGAGTAGAGGTGACTTCAGGGTTACTCCTTGTCCTACTCTGGAGTAAGATTTTTTTTTTAAATGTTACTCTTACTATTACTCCTGTAAAAATTTCTTACTCCTTTACTCCTTACTCCTACTCCCCAGCCCTGGGGAAAAGCACCAGTTGCTTTGCAAGGCTGACATGTGTGTGCGTGTAAGTAAGTGTCTCTCTTTGCCTTCCAGTCCCTTCCCCAGTGCAATATAATAAAATTGTTTTTTGGTGTTTGCATGTACAATATAATAACAGGAATAAGGAGAAACAATTATATTTTGTTACTTCTTATTCCTACTCCTACTCCTGTAAAAACCTTACTCCTTTACTCCTTACACTTACTCCCCAGCCCTGCTAACAAGATCTTAAAGGCCACATGCTATTTATTCCAGGCATAGGGCATCTTCAACTCTCTAGACAAGCTGCATAGCAGCTTTTGATGCCATCAACGATGATCTCAATTTTACTCTTTTCTTTGAGTTGCCTCCCAACCAAACCACCTTGTCATCATTCATTCATCTTTTAAAAATGATCAAGTGGAGGTCTGCAGATGTGTTTGGGCTACAATTCCCACCACCACACCCCATTTGCAGAAATGGATAGGCTTAGTGGGAGTTGTAGTCTAACCACCTCTGGGAGCAGCTGTCTTGGGAATCACTGTCCTCTAGCATTTTGCAGTGTTCAATCTCCAAACAAATTTGTAGTGAGTCTGTTACTGACAGTCCCTTCACCTCACAAGGCCTTACTTTGCTCTTCCCCACCCAAATCCAGGAATCCACCTCATGTTCATTACCAGAATGGATGAACATATGCTTGGTGTAGTTTTTCCGTGAGCTGAAGGTTTTCTGGCAATGGCTGCATTGGTAGGAAGGCTCAGGGCACCGTGAAGGACCTGGCTGTTGATTCTGCTGCTCTCCACCATGCAAGGTACCCGTGCCCATGTTGCTAGGGCCAAGCTGCACGATGCTGTTGCCACCTGCCTCCTGCTGCTGCTGTTGCTGCTGGATGCTGTAGAAACTCTGAGCCACACCAGTAGGCTGGGGCAGATGAAACTGGAAGATACTGGTGGTACTCGTGGATGTGTTGGCACCACTGACCTCAGCCTTGAGCTCCCGCTGGATGCCTAGAGAGGAGACAAAGGTCAAGCCCCCACTGCCGCTATTGCTGCGTGGTGGGAATGCAGAGGAGGGAGCTGCCAAATCTGGCTTGAACTCCCCTGTTAAGCTTCTCAGGTTGGAAGCCTCCAAACTGCAGTCTGAGTGGAACTTCTCCCTCTCTCGGGTGGCAGAAGTCGCAACCTCTTCGCTGCTTTCCTCTCCCTGCCAGGATGGGATAAAGGACTCCGAAAAAACATCCTGATTCCCAAAGAAATCCTGGCCTTCAGCAGTGGCATAATCCATATGGATGCCCTCCTTCCGGCTGACCCCACCTGTGTTCCCAGAGTCCTTCGAATCTGCCTCTTCACCAAATCCAGCAGGGAAGTTAGTGCTCCCAGCACACTCGGCAAAGCAACTCAGTTTGGCCTCCTGTTCTGAAGTGGCAGCTGTAGCCACCACTCCGTCCCTGCCTTCCCTGCCACCCTCCTCTTCATCCTTGATGATGACAGGGATGGCATCAGATAGCTGAAGCCTCACTGGCTGGCGCTGCTTGCGGCTATGGCAGCTGGGTGTTGCTTCAGATGGGTGCAGATAAACCCCTCCAGTTTCTCCGTCACTGATGCCCCCCTCACATGTGCCTGCCCTGGTCTCCCTATGTTGGGAGGAGAGCAGGTCCCGCAGCTTATAGCGCACCTCCGAAGCACACAGCATCTTGGGAGGTTCGAGGTGGGTGGCCTCCAGGTCACCAGGGCGTGAGACGCTGCCAATGACCTCTTTGGAGGCTGGCTGCTCTTGGGCCTTTGTGGGGAGAACCCGGGGAAGAGAGAGGGCAACCGGAGGGGGAACTGTGGGGGGCTTGGGGCTGCGGCTCTGGGAGATGATCTGGGTGCATTCATCGATGACTGTTTTGATCTGTAAGATGGAGGCAGCTGTGAGAATCTGCAGCGCCTCGGATTGGGCTACCACCAGTGAGCCGCTGTACATGAACTCCACAAGCTGGCGTACCACCTGGCTAGGAACTACTGGCGGGACCTCAATCTCCGAGTAGCCCAGGAGCAGCTTGTCGTGGAAGAAAGGGCTGCCGGCGGCTAGTACGCATCGGTGAGCACGGAGAGTGGCCTCCTGGATATGCACGGTCACATCACAGAAATGTCCGCCCAGCCGCTGCCCGTTCAGAGTCTCCAGGAGAGACTTACTGAAGTTCTGAAGGTGGATGTAATGAACAGCTTCAGCCATGCCAGACTGTGTCCTCTGGACGAACCCTTCTGAAGAACAGTGTACATGAAAAGCAGGGAGTTCTGATGAAGAATTGTCTCGTGTGAATTCTGAAATACAAGAATTGTATAGAATATAAGGTATTGTAAAATATAATTGTAGAATTGTAGAATATAAAGGGGGGGGAAGATAAGCAAAGCAGGCGTAGACGCTGGTTTATATTAGTCAAATTAGGAGAAATGCTCAGTATGGGGGAAGTCTTTAGGCACCAGCTTCCAACACCAGTTCTGCCAGTGATAGTTTTTAAGGTCAGTGACACTTTTTAAAGCCAGTTCCTTTAGTTTGTTGTTGTGTGCCTTCAAGTCATTTCCACTTTATAGCCAACCCTATCATGGTGTTTGGCAAGATTTGTTCAGAGGTTTCCCACTGTCTTCCCCTGAGGCCGAGAGAGTGTGACTTGCCTAAGGACATCCAGTGGGTTTACATGGCTGAGACGGGATTCGAACTGTGGTCTCCAGAGTCATAGTCCAAAACTCAAACCAGTACACCACATTGGCTCTGCTGTGGTGAAATGTATGACATCAGCATGACACTGATGCTTACTGTAGAGTCCATAGTATTGTGGCCCTCCAGATGCTCTTGGACTATAGCACCCATTAGCTTTAGTCCAAACAGCCCATGGAGAAGCATGATGAAAGAGGCAGTTCTGGAACATCAAGAGGTGACAGCCTGTGTCATGTAGTGATTTGAATGTTGTACTAGGACTCTAGGAGGTCTGTTTGAATTTCTTTTCAGCTCTGGATATCCACTTGGGCAAGTCACACACTCTCAGCCTAAGAAGGCAATGGCAAAACTCTTCTGAAAAGATTTGGCAAAAGAAATCTATACGATTGCTGTAAGCCAGAGCCCACTTGAAGGCACATAATGAAACAAAAAGAAAGAAAAAAGGAAGAAAAGAAGGAAGGAAGGAAGGAAGGAAGGAAAAGAAAAAAAAGGCAAACCAAGAAAACACCCAGGCCAGATCCACCATTAGGCAGACTGAGGTGGCTTCTCTAGGCAGCAGATTTTGGTGTTATTCCCAGGAGGAGAGGTGCTTGTAGGATTTTTTTTGTTTCAGGCACCAAAATAATCCTGGCTAGCTACAGGTACAATAGGGGAAGAAGAGACAAAAGCATTCAAATATTCAGCATCCCACAGATAACCAACTGTAGGCAGTAATGATATAGAAGAGGTTGGAGGATGGACATGGTGGAGAGGAGCCTAATGTAAATGGCTTTGCACACAGTAGGCTCCTATCTCCCAGCCCTTCTGTTGTTGCAAGTGCCACTTCCCAATGGAAAGAAATACCTCCATGCCTGCCTCTGCGCTGCAGAAATAATGCAGTTTGATACCACTTTAACTCTCATGGCTCCATGCTACAGAACCCTGGGGTTTGTAGTTTGTTCTGGCATCAGAGCTGTCTGACAGAGAAGCTAAAACATCTCACAAAACTACAAATCCCAGAATTCCATCACACTGAGCCATGGCACTCGAAGTGGTGCAAAATCGCATCATTTCTACAGTGTGTAGATGCACCCTTAGAAAGGAGGACTCCTGGATGAGGAAAGGTCTTCTGCGCATGTTCAGAGGCGCAGCCCAAATGCACCTAAGGAAGTAGATTTAAGCCTACGAAAGTTGATGCTGCCAATTTCTTTCCTTCAGTCTCAAAGTTGCTACAAGATCTCTCTACACACAGCCTCCTTTCCCATGACTGTATGCACACCCTGTTGTTGTTGTTGTTGTTGTGTGCCTTCAAGTCCTTTCTGACTTATGGCAAGCCCCTGTCATGGGGTTTTCTTGGAAGGATTTGTCTAGAGGGGGTTTGCCATTGCCATCCTCTGAGAGACTGCGACTGGCCGAAGGTCACTCAGTAGGCTTCCCTGGCTGAGTGGGGATTTGAACCCTGATCTCCAGAGTCATAAATCCAAAATACATTGCAGAAATAATCCAGTTTGAGACTGTTTTAGCTGCCCTGGCTCAGTGCTAGGGAATCCTGGGAATTGTAGTTTATTGCGGCCCCAGAGCTGTCTGACAGAGAAGGCCAAATGCCTCACAAAACTACAGTTCCCAGATTTTCCTAGCGCAGGGTCAGGGCAGTTAAAGTGGTCTCAAACTGGATTATTTCTGCAGTGTGTTTTGGACCATAGTCCAACGCTCAAACCATTACATCATGCTGGCTCTCAGGAGTAGGCATCAACATACACCGTACCCAGTAGTAACCTATAACATTGTACCCGGTACCTATATACCCAGCACCTATAGCTGTTGTTGCTTATTGTTGTGCACCTTCTGAATGGCCAGTGTGGCGCAGTGGTTTGTGTGTCGGACGACGCCAACTCTGGAGACCAGGGTTTGGTTTTTCCGCTCGCGCATAAAAAAACACACTGGGTGACCTTGGGCAAGTCACACTCTCTCAGCCTCAGATGGCAATGGCAAACCACCTCTGAACCTATGCTAGGTTCACAAAAAATGACTTGGGAGCCACACAACAACAGCAGCAGCAGCAGCAGCAGCAACAACGGCAAACCTTGGACTGGATAGCCCTTGTGGTCTCTTTCAGATCTATGATTCTGTGGCCTGTTACAGAAATTGCAACATAAAGTTGCTTCGGGTCTCTTTGGAGGTATGCTATTTAAATGATGCATGGGTCCTAAGAATCCGGAAGCTGCACCAAAGCTGCACTCCAGTGCTTAGGAATGGAGTGTGGCTTTGGCACGACCTCCGGACTCTTAGGACCCATGCATCATTTAAATAGCATACCTCCAAGGAGACCTGAAGCAGCTTTATTTTGGCAGTCTGTAACAGGCCTGTGATTCCTGGTTTAAAGCGGGTTTGCCATTGCCTCTGAGGCTGAGAGAGTGTGACTTGCCCAAGGTCACCCCAGTGAGTTTCAATGGCCCAGCCAGGATTCGAACCCAGGTCTCCAGAGTCATAGTCCAAGGCTCATGCATACTCTGCTGCTCCAAACTTCCTATGGCAATGCCTGGCATGTCCTCCCATTGAAAAGAACCCAGGGATCCCAGCTTCCCCTCCTTCCTGACCAAAAGTACCTGAGCATCGAATAGAGATGAAGGAGCGCCCTGGGAGATCGAGGGGGCGTGGCTGTCAAGGGCCGGTGGGCGTGGCCTCTCTCACCTATCTCCTGGCTCTCTGCTCCGGGCTTCCCGGCCCCGCCTCCTCCTGGAGCTCCGCCCCCTGACTTCCTCCTTCCGCACACGTCTTCCTCCCTCAGGTCACTTCCGCGTCGCCCATAGAGGCAGGAAAAGTATAGAGTTACACACAGAACAGTGTTTCCTCCCCCTTTTAAGAGATTTTGGACTTCAGCTCCCAGAAGCCTCAGCCATGTTAGCCAATAGCCTGGGATTCTGGGAGCTGAAGTCCAAAATCCCTTAAAAGAGCACAGTTTGGGGACCACACACACACACACACACAGTACAGTCACACAATATAATCACACACACACACACAAAGTGTAAAGTCTCACACACAAAGTATAGTTTCTCTCATACAGAAAGTATAGTCATACAGCAGTCACACAAACGCACAAAATATAGACACACACAAAAAAGTATGGAGTCTCACACACAAAGTATAGTATCACACACACAAAGTATAGTCACACAGTAGTCACACAAACGCACAAAATAAAGAGACACACACAAAGTATGGAGTCACACACAAAATATAGTCACACAGTAGTCACACAAACACACAAAATATAGACACACACAAAGTATAGAGTCTCACGCACACACAAAGCAGTCACGCAGTACAGACACGCACATACACAAAGTATAGAGTCTCACACACAAAGTATAGTCATACACACACAAAATAGTGACACACAAAGTATAGAGTCTCTCTCTCTCTCTCTCTCTCTCTCTCACTCACACACGCACACACACACACACACACAATGTGCTAAGCTGCATTAATTCTGCATCTACACTGCAGGATTAATCCAGTTTTGACACCATTTTAACTGCCATGGCTCAATGCTATGAATTCTGAGATTTGTACTTTTGGGAGCTACTTAGCCTTCTCTGGACATTATCAGACAAGGGAAATTGGAAGCATAATCCAATGGCAATCCGAACGCAATCATTATTGGGTTTAATGTTGTTGGATGATAGACTACCACACACAATTTCGGGCAATGGGAAGTCAGTCCAAACACAATCATGGGGTTTCACGTTATTGCGTGAGCGGTGATCACACGCAATTTTGGGCAATGGCAAACTATTTTCGGGCAATGGGAAGTCAGTTCCAACGCAATTCGAATTCACGTAAATTTGCTGAACTAGTGAATTCACGCAAATGCGTTCTGGCCCCACTTTCTTTTCATTCTAAATTAAGAGAAATTCCTCCCGTGTGATAAACTCCCGTGAATGTAGCTTTTAATCTAAGCAATTTAAATTTTACCATCGAAAGAAAACCTGAGAAAGAAAAATCAGGGCCTGCGTTTGCTTAAGAGTATTTGGAAACTGGGAACACGGGGGTGTGATAAAATTATGGCTATCTTCCATTGAAAGGTGAAAGCAAAACAGGAATTGCGTTACTGGACCCAGAATGTGGTTCTCCATATATATGTCTAATGCTGCAACTCTACTAGCAATAAGAACAGTGTGTGTGTGTGTGTGTGTGTGTGTTTGTGGGGGGTGTCTCTATTAAGAAGAAGAGGGGCCTTAGTGGACACACCAGGGGGCGCCAGAGAGCAACAGTTGTGCAGCCGGAAATAGCGAGTCTTAGATTTAAAATTTCTAGAGCACCCTCTAAAACATGTTAAACATACAAATGCTTTGTAAATCCAATTCAATGTGGAAGGCTGCAGAAATAAACCAGGTTGACACCACCACTTTAACTGCTATGGCTCAATGCTGTGGAATTCTGGGAACTGTAGCTTTGTGAGCTTTCTCTGTCTGAGATCTCAGGGGTCACAACGAACTACATTTCCCAGAATTCCACAAGCATTGAGTCATGGCAGTTAAAGTGGCGTCAAAGTGGATTACATCTGCATTGTGGATGCAGCCAAAGATGGAAAATATCCAATAGTCATTAAAAAGAGAGCATGGTCCTTAGTAAGAGGGTTTTATGCATCTCTAAATAATCATCTGCCTTCTGCTAAGGAAAGCCCCACTAAGGCAGCATCTACACTGCAGAATGAATGCAGTTTGACACCGGTTTAACTGCCATGGCTCAGTACTATGAAATGCTGGGATTTGTAGTTTTGTTTAGCCTTCCCTGTCAGAGAGCTCTGGGGCCATAACAAGCTACAAATCCCTGATAGAAATTGCACAACTCCATTTGTCAGCGGTTCAAACCATTAACTGGATATTCATGCATCTTTGTGAAAACCAAATGCACATTCTACCCTCTTTACTACATTGGTAATGTACCCTTATCACGTTATTGTCACCTGTGTGTGAAAACCATTCCCTCATTTGCACACTTGCACGATACGGACGCTTTAATACTTTAACGGAATGGTGGCACATATGGTCCCCGTGTGACAAAGTCCTATGAAAGGATGCCTATGAAAGGTTCCATCCAAGGGAATCTTGGGATTTGTAGTTTAGGGAAGGGCATTTAGAATTCTCAGCCAGAGAGCTCTAGTGCTTCACAAAACTACAAACTTCAGGATTCCATAGGATGCAGGCATGGTAGTTAAAGTGGAATTCTCATGCTGTAAATATCTAATGTGATTGAGTCACTGGAGTTGTATCTGGGAATGGTGGGAGCAAGAAAGGCAGAGAAGTTTGATTTTCCATTTTGGAAATGTAAATCCCAAGCTAAAATCAGACCTGTCACCATCTTGGACCAAGCATACTAGCTCTTTCATTAGTAAAAAAAAATCAAGAAAGAAATTAGTTGTACACAGTCACGACAGTTTGATTCCATGCAATGCCCTGCCTTCCTTGAACCCAGCACAGATTTCTTTTATGTCTGCCTGTTTATACTGTTTGCTCTCTTAGGGTAGCTCCTTCCTTTGGCTGAACAAAGGCTGTCTGAGAGGGACTAATTGGACATTGGCACAGATTCCTTCACAACGAACCTAATTCTGGAGTCCTGGTTCCTGCCAAGCTCTTTGAAATCAGAAGCCTGCCTGGTTTACATGCTTGCTCTTCAAAGAGTAGTGTGAGAAAGAAGACAACCCAAATAAATCAAGGCAGGATACGGGGTTTGGGGATGGCGGCTAGGACATGGCACCCCTAGTCAGCCTCATTAATGAAAGAGAAAGGGCGGGCAAAAATAGAATTCTCCAAGGCTGTCCTCCTGTGCTCTCGTCTGGCACCATGCTGGCATTATACAGATAATAAATGAAATAATAAGCTTGGAAGCCCTGGCAAAAGGTCAGCCTTGGTCATCTTAAGAAGGCATGCCATGCAGCCATGGGGCTGAAATTAAGCAAGTCTGGATGCATGGTCAATGCCCAGATGGGAGACTGTCTAGGATCCCCATGGATGCTACTGTGAATTTTGTGATGGAAAAACTGCAGGTGTAAATGTATTGAATAAATAAAGTTTATTTATAACATATATAACCTTGCACTTCTCATACTAGGGATTCCTACCCAAGCCCTGTGCCCTTCTTTCTCATCTATTGTGAAAAGGCAATACGTTCCAAAGAGGGGAAATACTTCACTGACTTCTTCTCCCGCCAGCCCTTGGCAGCACAGCCAATGATGAAGGATCATAGGAGCCTTCAGGGGATCATAAACTCCTTCCCTCTGCTGTACTCTATTCTAGATGTTCTTTTTCAACCAGGGATAAAAGTATGCAGGTGGGGAGGAGAGGAGGGCTAGTGGAAGTGATCCTGTTCCATGACCTATTCATATCCTTGAAATTGGTCAACCCAAATGCCACTATAATCACCCATGGATCTTACTCACTTTTCCCCCCGCTTACATAGAAGTGAAATAAATAATATAAATAAATAAATTCTGTTTAAACCATAAATTGATTCATTACTTTTAACCTTCTTCCTGGCTACACATAGCTGCAAAATTGCTCAGCTGGTAATCTTTGTCCAGAATTCAAGGTCCTCTTTTCTCAGCTATACTCTTAGGCTTCTTCCTCATTTTTATGCCTAGAGTGTGCTTGTTAAAAGTTCACCCTCTTTGAACTTTGTTCATACCTACATGCTACAACCTATGTCCTAACTGTTTAATGTTTATCGATTTTATTTTCCAGCAGTGGTGATGTTTGACTATACCTGAAGAACTAAGTTTATTATTAGCCTGTATAAGATCAAATGAAACCATTAAAATTATGCAAAATATAATCCAAAGTGTTTCAAATGTATGTGCCTCACAGAAGCTAGTTTTCTTAACAGAAAAATTGAATTGGTCAGGGAGAAAATTTGAAGATTATCGCACACACCTTATCCCATCTTTTCCTTGACAGGATACGGGTGTGTTTAACTCTCAAAGACAGGTCTTATCACATTCCCCCAGGGCTGGGCATAAGCAGGCGGTATGCAACCCTGTGTTATCCTGTGGCTTTTCAAGGATTGGATTTTCTTGTCAGGGCAGGGGAGCGCGTGTGCACCAGAGAGAGAGAGAGAGAGAGAGAGAGGCTGCATCCACACTCTTGGCACCTCTTTCACTCTTTTCTGGCTCTAGGCTGTGGAATTCTGGGAGTTGGAGTATGTTGTTGGGCCCAGAGTGGAAGAGGAGGAGGAGGGAGAGGAGGAAGAAAAAGGGAGGAAGAAGAGGAGGAGGAGGAAGAATAAGAGGGGATCCAATTCAGATCCAAAGGTCTTCCTGTGTGTGTGCATGTGCGCGCCCAGTCCCACAACAAACTCCAACTTCCAGGAGGGGCATGCAGGGGGGCATGCAGATGTGCGCATGTGCCAGAGAGAGAGAGAGACTGAGGCTGCATCTACACTGGAGAAATCACCCGGAAATCACTGCTTTTAAGCATCCTGGCTCAAGGCTATGGCATTCTGGGACATGGAGTTTGTTGTGGGCCCAACTCCCAGAATTCCATAGCCTAGAGCCAGGAAAGAGTGAAAGCGGTGCCAAACTGGGTGATTTCACCAGTGTAGATACAGCCTAAGTCTCTCTGTCTCCCTCTCCTTGGGGCCCCCTTGCCCAAGCCTAGCTACAGGCTGCACCACCAAGGAAAGGCTACGCGAATGGGAAAATGGCACCGGCAATGCCAGGAAAGAGAACAAAGTGGGTGACACTTCCAGACCAGCCCCTTTAACATTGGCCCTCCCATCCCAAAATTCCCGAATCAGACACCTGATGTTCACATTAATTTATCTCGGATTGGACACGGTCCCTGGCAAAAGAACTGCTGGAAAAGTGGTATCAGGATAACCCGGGTTATCCACTGCTGATTCAGGTTTTCGCTAGAGAAATCGATCAAAATAGGATCGAACACG
This sequence comes from Sceloporus occidentalis, assembly GCA_023333645.1. NCBI lineage: Eukaryota > Metazoa > Chordata > Lepidosauria > Squamata > Phrynosomatidae > Sceloporus > Sceloporus occidentalis. The sequence goes on from JALMGF010000265.1 coordinate 697,775, forward strand.
AATTCAGATGGGAATGATTTTCCTTAAACTAGGATCGAACACAAGTTCAAATGGGAACGATGTTCCTATAATCCGATTCTTGATTCGCTTTATAGCCCAGTGGGAATGGGGCCTTTGAGAGTTAAATGCACCTGTATCCCATCGAGGAAAAGATGGGATAAGGTGCTTGCAACAATCTCTCTTGTCCTGCTAAAATCACAGTGCCTTACAAGTTAGGATCAACCCCTGGGAAGATTTCATGTTACAGAGATTCAAAATAAGGAGTTCTGTTTACTGGTGAAGATGCATACTCAAACATAAGGATCTCCTTGTATTAGAATTGCCACAATCAGGCTGCAACTACACTGCGGATTCTTCCAGTGGGAGAAGCACCACAGGGCAAGAAACATAACAGTTTTGCATTTCCATTAGTGCTGCCATCATCCATTGGGTTAAATAGTGTTGTTGCTGTGTGCTTTCAAGTCATTTCCAACTTATGGAGACCCAAAGGTGAACTTATCATGGGCTGAGAGCATGTGATTTGCCCAAAGTCACCCAAGGGCTTTCATGGCCAAGTGGAGAATTGAACACTGGTCTCCAGAGTCATAGTCCAACACTCAAATCACCATGCCATGCTGGTTGTCATGTATATGTTACCATGTGTGAGAGAACTTCAACATTTCACAGATGGAAATCAACATTTCACAGATAAAAATCAAGGCCAATAACATACTGCATTATAGTGCTATTATTTGACTTTAACTGCCATGGCTGCCTCCTGTGGAATTCTGTAGCTTGTAGTTTAGTGATTCCTAAGGTTTCTTTGGCAGAGTATTCTAAATGCCCATCTGTAATATGTAAATCCTGCAAATCCCAGGATTTCATAGGAAGCAACCATAGCAGTTGAAGTCGAATAATAGTGCTATAACAATATGGTGTGAGGGATGGGGTGGCTTAGTGGTTAAGACGCCAGTTCTGACAACTGGAAATCAGAAGGTTGACAGTTCAAGGCCTGAGTGCTGCATGATGGGGTGAGCTCCTGTCATTAGTCCCAGTTTCTGCCATCCTAGAAATTCGAAAGCATGCAAACGCAAGTAGATAAATATGTACCACTTTGGTGGAAAGGTAACAGAATTCAGAGTAGTCATGCTGGTCACATGATCACCAGAGCAGTTCAGGACAACGCTGGCTCTTTGGCTTAGTAACGGAGATGAGCACCACCTCCTACAGTTGGTTACGACTAGCCATTCATGTTAAGGGACTACCTTTACCTTTTTAAAACAGTGTAGTGTGACATTCAGCCAAAACACATTGGGCCAAGCAACACAAGAATGTGGTCAAGGTGGTGAAAGTTACTAATGAGGAAGAACACACAAGCTAGGAGAGGCTTTTGCCTAAGCCTACTGGGAAGCACGAGATTCAGTTTCCTCTTCTCCCTCTGCTGAATTAAATGAGTGCAAGCTTTGAACTCACTTTGCAGCAACTGAAGTAAGCTAAGTAGGACTAAGGTGGAAAGTGGTAGGAGGAGGAGAAAGAAACCAGGACTTTCTAAAAGCAACTGAAAAGGCAGGATGAGAGTGTATGTGTGTCCATTTGTCTGTCAAGTGGTATGGGAAAGGGAAGTAGCCAGCCACAATGGTAAGAGGAAAGAGGCCTGTGCATGTCCTGGTGCTTGAGGACACCACGAAAACTGTAGCTGGTTCTGATACATTTCATCCTGTCTCTGGGCAGTTAAAGCATTCAGATTCAGGAAGCATCGTGGGAATAGGGTGACAGGGGGAAGGAAAATAAAGGTATCCAAATGGTGCAGCAAAACTTCGGGTTTGCCAAAGCTGGCCTCAGATGAGGATGGCAATGGATGGTGCCCTTTGGGTTCTGCTCTGGTTTTAATAATAATAATAATAATAATAATAATAATAATAATAATAATAATAAACTGGAGGAGCTGGATGTGACAACAACCTTGAAGATGAATTATGTCAATCCTAGTTTAATGTTCACCTTTGTATGTTTTAGCTATCTTATACTTGTTTGAAATTGTTAGCCATTTTAAGCCTCAACTGAAAAAAAGGCAGAATATAAAGACAAAGATGGATTAAAATGATAATGATGATGATGTACATTTATTTCCCTTTTCTTTTATCTCTCCTATCTAGTGTTATCCTAAAAAGTGGAGGGGGACATTGAGGGTTCCAGCAGCAATGCTAGAGTCTCCTTGAAATTTGGAGAAATTTTAGCTCAGAAGGAAGACTGTGAGAGGAGGGTAAATTATGGGGATCTTTTCATCTCTGTATACCAGTACTAACTGTAAAAGAACTCTAGTCTCCGTAAATAAGGTATTTAGAAATGTGCAAGAGTGCATGCAAACATACAAGAATCGAATTAATATTAAGAATCATACAAGGCTATTGGAAAGAAACATTTGAAAGCTGACTAGAGACAGTTCAGGGGTTGAAAGGGATGATAGTTAACAATCTTGGAGAAAGGTCTGTGGAAAATGCAGCAGTATATCCAACATGGTTTAAAATGGCTCAGACCTACAGAGAGATCCTGGTCTGTGAAGAACATGACTAGGACTGGAGTGGGGATTTTTATGCTGCCTTTCATACCCTCAAGTGATGCTTTGTGTGATCCAAGGCTCTGATGCCTTTTCCAGGAGACTGACAAAAGGGTCTGGAATGGTTTGATGGCTTTCACATAACAGTGTCAATGCACGGAATAGACTTGAGACAATCCCTTGATGTTCAGGCAAGAAGGGGATGCTGGAACATCATCAGAAGCTGGGGTGTAGTCTCTGATTCCTTTAACAATGGCTTCTTTTGCCTTCATTGCAAGAGATAATGCAAAGCATATGGGAGGGGGTGTGAGATGTTCAGCAAACCCCATCAGTGCTTGCTTTTGTTCTAGCTAGGTTTCCCATCTGTTCCACAGTTAGCATGACTCCTACATGTGTGCCTTTCTAGTTTTCGCAGATCATTGTGTCCTCAAAACATGCCCAATGCTAGATATTAATTGTGAAACTGCATATCCAGTGGCAGGGGTTTAGGGTATATTAACACTGGCAGTATCTGTACAGTTCTGCACAACATCAGCCAAAATCTTTTTTCATACACTTACAAAATACACCATCTGTAGCTGAGGACATTTGTAATCTCATTTACTAACAGCCTCCTGTGTTGCAATAATGCTGCTGAAGAACATGTAAACAAGCATCTAACAGCCTGTTCCACCTGCTTGGGCAGATCTGATGGAATATTCAAGGAATCAGTGTAAACAATAAAGCACTAAATTGGTGCCTTGCAGGTATTTTGGAGTTTAGCCTAGTCAGAAGGGCCCAAAAGTAATGATGAATTACATAAATATAAGAACTGTAATCCAAAACATCTGCAGGTACCAGCTTGTATTTAGGATTCTCTACTGAAGAGCTCATCTACTCCTCTCAGCTATAGCACTAGAGCTGTCTAGCTAGCAATTCTAAGTACCTCACTAAATTACAATCCCAGAATTCAATGGGATGGTGCCATGCTTATCTGTGTGATTCTGAAACACAGAGACAGTATGAGGCACATTTTGGAATAATATAAAGAAGCTGAGGAAAAAAATTGATTCTCAGGGTCATATGACTGAAATTAGGAGGTTCCTATTCTGTGGTTTTGTCATCCTGGAATGAAGTCTGCAGTCTTTTCTTCCACTTAGCAGCTCTCATGAGATTTTGCACTGCTCATTATCTTCCAGATATGGTGCAGTGTGCACCACAGCACTGGACTTCAATTTTGGACCTATCCAAATGTACTGGATGTCACCCTGGCTGCAACAGGGCTGGGGGGTAGTGTGGCCCCCCAAATCTTGCAAGACCCCTTTCCCCACTTTGGCTAATTGTGAAATATGATGGGCCCTGTAGTTCATGAACAACTAGAAGGGTGAAGATTCTCAATCCTTCAGCTGGGGACTTCTCCTGCCCCTTGACCCCAAGGGTCACGCCTCTAAGCTTCTGCTAGATGCAAACTTATTTGCTTTTCAAGAGTTTCTGTCCAAGGTTGGGAGCTGGTTTGAAGGGCAGAAAAGAATGAAAGGCTTTTGAAGGTGGCATGCAATTACTACAATGTCCATTAAAGCTTCAGGACTGGAAAGTGATCAGTGGAGTTTTGCTTCTTTCTCTTACATCATGTCAACTGGAAGATATGTCCCGAAGATGCTTGCCCAAAAAGCAACAACTCACCTAAGTGTGAAACCTGCATATTGATTCTGGGCGACCGCACCTGTGTGCCCACATTCCTTGAGGAATATTGCAAACAGCAGCTACTGGGCATAACGTCAGCCCTGCCATTAGGGAGAATCAAGTGGTTGCACCAGGCAGCAGATGCTAGCAGTGGGTTGGAAATGGTAGCAAAGAGTTAGAAGATAGTTTTATGTGCCACGCAGCTTACATGATGCCTCCTTAGCTACGTCTTGTCCTCAGTTAAGCTACAACATAACTGTTGTTGAAATGAGACACATCTGCTGGATGAGTTACTCCATATACATGGAAGGGGGCCAGCTTATATTTGGACTTGCATCTGAAAGACCAGAGTTCGAATTCCCATTGAGTAATGGAAACTTGTTGGGTGACCTTGGACAAGTCACCACCACTCAGTGTCCAAGGAAGGAAATGGTAAATCACCTCTTAATAATTCTTGCCAAAGAAACCCCAGCAAAGTGTCGCTATAAGAACCTTATCTCATGATAAAAGAAAGTCTAAATGGAGTGGGAGAGTAGTGGCTTTATTTGTACCTCTTTGCATGTTGTCATAGCACTTCCGTTACACTTCCCAAGGGAGATAGACGTAAGAGTGTGCTTTTGATGAATGGATTTTTCTAGCATGACAAAAGGCATACTTTTATGATCATCTCTCTCGGGAAGCAAACAGAAGTGCTATGATAGCATGTAGAGAGGCATGGAGAAAGCTGCTATTCTCCCACTCTGATTTGGCTTTCTTTCTCATGCGATAAAGCTCTAAATCAGGGTTGACTTGCAGGCACATAACTACAGCAACAAATCAGGGTCTGAGTAAAGGACAGCCAATTAGTCCTCTTAGTGAAATTTTGTTTTAAAAACATGGAGGAATTTCTCTTACTTCTTGCCTTCCTGCCCTCCCACCCACACCAGGGGCTCTGTTTATACAATGAATGGAAAGAATTATCAAGCTGATTCAGGACTATACCACTTCAAGTTTCTACTCACAATTTAAAGTGCCAATAGTGATCCATAAAAGCCTTTGTGTCTTGGTTCCAGACTAACTGAAACACTGAATTTCTCCACATGAACCTGTCCAAGGAGCCCTGGTGGCGCAGTGGTTAAGTGCCTGTACTACAGCCATTCACTTAAAACCACAAGGTTGCGAGTTCAAGACCAGCAAAAGGGCCCAAGCTCAACTCAGGCTTGCATCCTTCCGAGGTCACTAAAATGAGTACTCAGACTGTTGGGGGCAAATTAGCTTACTTGCTAATTAGCTTACTTGCTGTTCACCGCTATGATCTTTGGAATAGCGGTATATAAATAAAACAAATTATTATTATTATTAATTATTTGAGATCTTTGGGGCTAAACAGACTGCCCCTCTGGAGAAACCTGCTGCCTCCCCTTTCAGTGTGGTGCAGAAAGGAGCAGCAAAAAGTGGCTCCTTTTAGTGCCAGGGAAAGGGTGCCTTTGTTGTGGCGGTGGCAGCTTCTGGCACTCCTTTTGGTTCTGTCTCATCTGGACGGAGCACCAAAGGAGCGCCATAATGCCGCCTGCCATGCAGTCAGGTGCATGGTGTGATGGCGGCATCAAGGCAGCATAAGGGCATGCATTGTGTGGACGTCACACCCCCACTCTGCCCCGAGGCCGACATATAACACCTGTCTGTGTCTGTACAACCTATTGCTCAAGGGCTTTCTTTCAGTCACAGCCTTCTTGGAGGCTGCTCCCAGACTGTGAAAATCCCTCTGACAGGACACTAGGTTACCCCCCTCTATTCTCTCCTTCCATTGGCAGACAAAGGCCTTCTTATTTAGACTTGCTTCTGGCCCTAATTGATGTGGCAGAACTTTTAAACAGAGGATGCTGTACTTTTTTCTCATTTGTTTTAAATGCTCTGAAACTGTTTTTAATTTAGTACTGGTTCTAATATGAGAGCGTGGTTATTTTTAGTTGGTTTTAAAAATATTATTTATTTTATCCACATCCTGGTTTAAACTATATTATAAGCCATCATGGGTCCCACATTTGCAGGAGGAAGAAAGGAAGGAAGGAAGGAAGGAAGGAAGGAAGGAAGGAAGAGGGAGGGAGGGAGGCAGGCAGGCAGAGAAGAAACAAATAACAAGCAAATAAATGGGTGTGGCAGATGTGAAAGTGAATATTCTTCAATGTGCAAAATTCCCTATGCATAAAATGATTAAGCCAGACCAATGAATTCAGAGTAAACTATTCCTTGAGACAGTTTTATCCCAGTTTTCTACCTACCAGCAGTTGGTTTTATGGAGGAACCATTCAAAGATGAAACTTTGCTACTTTGGAACCAGAAGTGTCACAATCCAAGGTAAAGCTGATGGCAGAAACAGGTTCTAATAGCAAGTGGTTGAAGTTTCCACCCTGCGAGTAAACATCTAGGTGGGGTTTTTGTTTTTGTTCTTTAGCATAGGTTTGTTAAGTATTTAATTAATATTTAATTAGAGAATTATCCACCTGCAATAATTCTCTCTGAAATGCACAGTCTTCTTGCAAGTGAGTTACAGGAATATACACATTCTAGACGTTACACAGGATTCACAGGATCATACCCTCCACTTTCCTGATTTGGCAGGGACAGTTTCCATTAATACTCTGTCATCTCATTTTTTCACTTGTTTTCTGTATTGTCCCAGTTTCTCTCTCCTTCTTCCACTTTATCCTCAGCTTTCTTCAGCTGTTGCAAACTGAGTACAAAGTGTAAAAATTATTTGCATTCAGTTAACTCATGGAGGAGGAAAGGAGGGAGCAGAATTGGCCCTTCCCAGAAGGCAATGGCAAAAGCAAACTGCTGCAGCATTCCCAAGCTTGTGTGATTTTCCTTCATTAATAACTTTTGCCATATTGACCACATTTTTATATTCCTTGGCTATATGTCCCAGTTTTCATTTGTGAAATGTTGGAGAGCACAAGAGATGTTTTTGAAACGCACTGAGGCCAGCGACATCACTAGGGTTGGTGGCTCCTAGTGTGGTTACTCATGACACCCCTCAGTGACCTCCTCCCATTTCACCCCATGCAGAATCCTTAGTAATGCTTTTTTGCACTAATGTAACTCATAAATTGTAATTCCCATATATCACTGAATGAAGTGCTAATAGTTGTGACATAAACAACTAGCAAAATTAAGATTATACCTTCAAATTACAATATCATATGCACAACCTAAATGTATTTACATGTACATAGTGAAGATTTGGTTAAAATGTGATGTTTTTAAAGATTTTTTTAAAAAAATTAAAAAAATTAATTAAAAATTTGAAATTTTAATTTTAAAAAATCTGGGGCCTCCCCTTTCTTCTCTCACTGAGCTTCACCCCATTCACCCCATCTTTTAAAGCATTTTAAAGGGAATCAAATGAATGCCAGAGCCCAATTCTGGCAAAAGGTAGATTTGAAGAGCAGTGGTGTCACCCCCCCTTAGGTTGCCACCTGGTGCGGTCCGCACTCCCACATCCCCAAGTGATGCCACTGACTGAAGCCCTTCCCAAAGGGGAAAGAATTTCCTTGTTCCTATCTAGAATTACTTTCAAGAAAATCTAGTAGTGCCCAGAAAGGAATGCTGAGTTTGTTTTGTTTTAGAAATCTGAGCTGCTGTTTGCTTGACATAAACTCACAGCTTGGAAAAGTTGCTTGTAGGATTGCACCTAGGTAATCCAAAAAAGTAAATTTTACAAAGCTCTGCATAAACTTAAAAACAAGTTTTAAAGGCCTCTCTCCTGGCCTCTCCCCTAATATGACTTGTCTCCATTCCCAAACCCTTTGGAGTCAGCAGGCAAATTGTTCCAGTCTTCCCAAGGTAAATGATACACTCCCTCTCTTCTTTGCCATAGGCTTGCCCGGGTGCTATTGAGTACGGACTACCAGGGGAACCAAACACACAAGACTCTTTGTCTCTCATACAGCAAGCCTGACCTACATTCCTACGGGAGTGCTCTCAGTTTCTACAACACAACAGGCTGAGAATCCAGAGGGGAAACAAAATGAAACGGAACAAAACCAGAGAACAAAATCAGAAAGTAAAAAGGATAATCCAGGCTAAAAAGGATAATGGTGTGTGTTGTGTGTGTGTGTGTTGGGGGAGATAAGCATCTCAGGCTTGGCTACGTTTCTTCAAATGTGCTTCATTCATTCCCCACTCCCCTTGGGCTTCCATTCTGTTCTAGCATTTGGCCGAAAGTGATGCTGGATGCTGGGAGCTACAGTCCAACAATATGTGAAGCAGAGCTTGGAATGTTGCTTTGAGAAAGAAAAGGATGGAATGATTTATTATTTATTTTACTTCATTTATATGCTGCCTTTCTCCCAAAGTGGGGCCCAAGGTGTCTTCCAAAAGTATCAGACTAAAACTGTTTACAATTAAAAAAATTAAAAACAATTAAAAAACCCCACATTAAACACTATAAAACAATTTAAACGCCATACAATGACACACTGGAGCCTTCTCTAAGTGGGTCCCAGAGCATCATTCTATCACTTTTCAGTGATGGATGGCTTCCATATGTCATAATATTCATTCTCTTTAAAAATAACTTCACTAAGATTTGTCCCAGAGTGCTACAAGTTGTCCACCTGGGTCTGAGAGAAAGAAATCCAGAAAGGAGAAGACTGGGGCAAAGGACAGAATCATAGAATCATAGAAATGTGCTTCTTTGAACTGTTTCTAGGTTCTCCATTCTTCCATTTCCTTGTAAAGATTGTATCATTATTTGTCGCCATGTTTATCATTTTGGAAACATTTCTTTAGCGCTGAAAGCTTGAAGGTTTGCAGGAGCAGCATATTCTCTGCCTTATCACATAGAGGCCTGTACCAAAAATAGTTTCAGAAACAAGGAGGGGATTTTGTTCTCATCTAGCTGGGGGAGATGCACATGCATGTCCCTTGCAGGATTGCCATTAACACAGTGGATTTTTGTATCTCTCGGCTGCTAAAACTTGGAACAAAGTTAGGGTGCAGGCAAAGAGAATGGTAAATGCAAAGTTGCCTTTCATGTGACTTCTAAAAATTGGAAACAGCAGGCTGGTGGGATCATTATATATCAGGATTTTGGTGTCGGGGTAGTGGGCATTGAACCTGCCCACTCCACTCCACTCCACTCCATGACCAATATTTGTTCAATTCACTAGTCCCTTTGGGAGGGATGCTAACACTGCAGATAGTGGAGGCTGGTGGCTCTGCTCTGGCTTTTCACCTGTTCGTTAACAAAGCAAGTTTGAGACTGAGGTTAAGGTTTATCACCTTAGGCATGGTACATACCGCCCCAAAAAGGTGGGCTGGAGGTGCCCAGCAGCCAAACCGTGCGACGTCCCTCCGGACCAAAAAGACCCCGTAAAAAACAGGTTCTTCTTGGCACGCGTGGACAGCAACATCAGTGCACCATTGGCACACTGTGACACATGCATGACGGAAACACGGCCCCGAAGGTGCCAACGCGGTGCTGCGCTTGCTTCATGCATGTGCGCCCCATATGGACGGCATTGCGTAAAGATGGCACCGTCCATACTTGCTAGAGTTCCAGAGAGTGCAGATGCTGTGTGCTCTGGAACCCTAGAATTGGCCCGAGGCCACTGCAAACTAGCGGTCTGTACTGGGCCTTAGAAAGCTTTTTTAAAAATCAGATTAAATCCTAGAGCAGCTTCACTATCCCATTGACCAGGAGGCCACCACCTTCCATTGATTCCAGGGATGGGCAACATTAGATCCCCTCTAATATAATGTTGCATTAGATCCCTTGTAATTTAACTTGATCCTGTCTGACCTTGCTGTTCACAGTGCAGAATTTCAGGGATGCAGTGGCAAAAAGCCACATTTGTGGTTTAAAAACAAGTCTTATGGGAAAGCAAGTGCCTTGTTTTAAAGTAGAATCCTGGGAGACAGAAAGATGTGGCTTCTCTCCCCCCCCCCCCCCCCCGCCACAGTACCAAAATTTGGTGGCATGGCAGTAGTTGGTGCTTAGGAGGGGCATAAATAGGAACAGAGTAATATGTGGTCTGGAACATTGCTAGGGTTGCTGTGTCAGGACAATCCCAGGCCTTGAGATCAGAGTCAAAACTTAAGTCCTAGAGGCCACCCTTTGTGATGACACATGATAAGGGTTCTGGTAATGTTACAAAGGTGACGCTGCAGTGCAAGGGAATGCCTCTGCTGATGTTATTAAAGTATTGGCCATCATACACAGTGTATACTATTCAAATAAAATAATACCAAGTTGCAGTAATGAGGACAGAATATTCACACACACACTTTTAAAGGCAGCGTGTCCACCCTAAGATTCCTTCCCCAGAGGAATGGAGAAGAGGAACCAGGTCCTGAGATCTGAGGACCTTAGACATCAGTAATGGTGAGCAACACAGCTCCCACCCACCAGACCCCTGACTTAATTTAGAACTGGCTAAAAAAGTACAATTTTGGGAAGGGATTGGTAAAGATGTGTACTGAGAGAGCGAGAGCGAGAGAGAGCGTCATGATTTGTGTGAAGTGCCTCTAGAAATGGCAAGTCTTTTTCTCTTTGTGAGAGCTCAGATTTTGAGACCACACAACCTATGTTGATCCCCCTTTATTTATATGACCTGCCACCCATTTAGGCTCTGTGCTTCTCATGTTCATTCCAATGTGGTGCCAATTTCAGCAGATAACTCATGATTGTAAGAGAGTCAATGGTGGCATGAGAGTACATGCCCGGTTCCAGTTGTTCCTCCTGTTTCATTTTGTTAAACACGTTGTGCAGGTTTCTGAAGGCATGGCAAAAAACAAAAAAAGGAAAAGGAAAAAAAAGCAAGCCAGCTACTACAACTTATTTGCTGATGAGGAAAGATATAACATTTAATAACAGCAGAAACTGCCACTGGTCTCAAAACGTATCAGTTTTTTCTTATTTGGGGAGGTCCCTGGAAATATATTAATCGTCAAGGTTTTTTTTTAAATTCAGAAATTGTAATTTCTCATCTGAAATCAAAATGGATCTTTTTGTGATTAGGTCAGGGCCACTTGAGATAGATATAAATTTTTCATCTGTGAGCCACCTTGGGCCCCTTTCCAGGGGAAAGGCAGCATAGAAATGAATTTGTTTATTTATTTAATTTAATATATATGCTGCCTTTCTCCCCAAAGGAGAGAAAAATAAAACAAAACTTAACATTCATTCGCTTTTTACTAATTAAATCAGCACCCAGTTTTCCTCTGGTTAGCGAGTTAACCCAACTATCTGCCTTGAGTTGAAGAGACAAAAGAAGGCTAAGGTGAGGTTTGTTGCTCATTAACACAAAGCAAAGATGGGATAGGGCAGGAGAGCTGATTGTATAAGAAGGGGATAATTTGGACTTTGGCTAAAGGTTGCTTGTGGAAGCAGTTTCTTGGCTTCTCCTTGACCTCTGTTAATCATCTGTTGGGGCACAAATTACAAATCTGCAGGCTAAAAGAGGCCTTCAGTATCAAAAAGCTTAAGGTGTGTCTGCACTATTAACTGCTTTTTATTTCATCTCCATAGAGATTATCACATGGCTTTCCCTCCTGATCTGGGCACAAACTGAGACTGTGTATAAACAGATGTTATCATACAACTTTGTGCCCAGATTGGAGGCATCCCATACCCAACTGGGACTTCTCCCATACTGAATAATGAAGGGAAGAGAACAGTTTTTTGCTCGGTGTGATAGAAGTCCCAGTCAGGTATGGGATGCCTCTGATCTAGGCATGAGGCTGTGCGATAACATCCTTTTCACACTATCTCAGTGCAATAATCTCCCACTTTAACTGTAATCTTCTATGTTTCTACCATAATTCCCTGGCACACTTCCTTAGAGCCTTATCACATGAGAAAAGAAAGCTGAAATAGAGTGGGAGAGTTCTGATTTTCTCTGTGTCTCTCTGTATGCCATTGCAGCACTTCCATTCACCTTCCCTAGGGAGAGGGTCATAAAAGCGTGCCTTTTGCCAAACTGAGTTTTCCAGCACAACAAAAGGCATGCTTTCATAACCACCTCCCTTGGAAAGAGAACATAAGTACTACGACATCAAGTGGAGAGGCACAAAGAAAGCTTGTATTCTCCCACTATGTTTTGGCTTTCTTTTTCTCATGCAATAAGGCTCTTATTTGGTGATCACGAGATTAGGTGTTCCATTTCCCCCCCTACAGTTCAGAGCTGGGAAATGTTATTTTAAAAAGCAATGGATTATTCCTTTGCACAAAGATGAGAATCACATGGCCCACCAGATACCATTGTATTGCAACTCCCATTAGCCTTACCCAATGTAGCCAGTGGTGAGGGTTGCTAGGCTTTCCAGTCCAACAACATCTGGAAGGCTACATGATTTCCACCCCTGTAGATTAGATGGTAATTCTTGTTAGTAATAAATAAAATAATTTTGATTTTTATATGGGGAAAATATAACTACAAAATGGACAAAAATGTCCCCAAATCCTACTCCATTTGTGAAGTAAAATTCCTAATGCGTAGTAATGCGTAGTAATGTATAGTAATGGGGGAATGTTATGTATTATGCAACAATTTTAATATAATTGTCACTATAATGCTTAAAAACAATGACATGCTTAAAATAATGTTTAAAAAATGGAAGGCAAGCAACTGTATTACTTTAATCACATTGCTTCCAAGATGGGACTGAATTTGTACAGTTGTACCTGTGAACTCAGATAATAACTGGTGTGTGTATCAAAACAAGTAAAGTAGGAGAATAGACTGTGGGATGGGTGTGTGGATATGAAGGGAGTCATGGCCATAGCTGCATTATGGGAACAAACATACCCGAAAGCAGTGAGTTGTTGCAAGTAGGGACAGGTTAATCCAGCCTGTTGGATACAAAAGGAGAGCTATGCTAAGTAAAATGGATTGGAAAAAGAAAGTAGTTGTGCTTGGCATGAAAGATAAAGGAACAGGGTGCAGTTAATAACAGGCAGCCAGGAGCAGAACAAAGCAAAGGGCAACAAACAACAGAAAGAACTTCAGGAAAACACGTAGAGAAATGTGTAGTTTAGTTTCAGTGAAGGTAGGAAACTGGGCATCAGAAGAACCCAGCTGAATCAGACCAAAAGACTTTCCAGCCCAGGGTTCTGTTCCCATGAAGACACTGGCTGCCAATCTCTTTTCAGGTGCAATTTAAAGCACTAGTTACAATAACTTTTTTTTATTTTTTTACTTACGTCTTTATAACTAGTTTTATCCACATTGAAGTTGTAGAAGCTGTCTTGAGTCTCAGGGCTGGGGAAAAGGTTTGATATAAATGAATTCATGATGGTAGTGGCGGTGAGCATAACAGCATTCTCCTGCTTGTTTCCCAATATTTGATATTCCAGACCCAATGCCTCCAGCTGTTGGATCTTGGGGTTCCAGGTGGTGGATCTCAAGTTTCTACATAGTAATGTTCCAAGTGGGTTGCATCCACACTGCAGAAATAATCCAGTCTGACACCACTTTAACTGCCATGGCTGAGTGCTATGGAATTCTGTGAATTGTAGTTTGTTATGTCATGTTATGGGATAAGAAACAATGCCAAATGGGTATACTTCCATTTGTAAACCAACACAATTGTGGTAAGTCAGCATGCTGTGTGATAAAACCCCTCATCTTTCCAAGGGGGGAAATATGACCAGCAGAGAATGGTAGGTCTGTTTTTGGTCATCCATGGTCATCATGATGTTCCTTCATTTCTATCATGGTGTCCTTTAATTCAGATTTTTCCTGAATATTCTGCAGCTGAGTGGAAGATCGCCATTCTCCAGAAAGATCCAAAGAGAGACTCTACTGTGTAATTGCTGAACCACAGGATATTGACAAACTGGAGAGGATGACAAAGGTATGAAGACTAAATCCTGTGTGAAAATACTGAGGGAACAGATCTTTACCCTACAGAAGAGGCAATGTGATAGCCATCTTTAAATATTTGAAGAGCGTCACGGGAATGAAGTCAAATTGTTTTCTCTTGCTTGAAAGACTGATTCAAGAAAGGCAATTTACAAGTAAAGATTAGCAAGAACTTCCCAACAGAGCAGTCTGTTTGATGGTCAAATTGGCCACCTTGAAAGGGATATCTTCTTGACTATCTCAATGACTATCTGTCTATCTATTTATCTGGGATGCTGTGGCTCTGCATTTGCTACAGGGTCAATTGCTCTTTTGCTGCCTATTCAGTCATGCCTTCTTCCAGGATAATCCACTACCTAGTTTCCTATTCCTTTCCCACCCCCAACTGTCAATCACATTTCCATGATCATTAAACATATTCAGTCCTCACTGGGCTGTTGCAGGAGGTATTTTCCTTAAACTTCTTTTTAGAAATATGTTCTGTACATCTGTAAATCTTGGGATTCCCCCAAGCCTACTGGAATATATTCCAAAAAGCAAATGTGGATTTTGCCATTTTATATAAACAACAGCATTTTACTATCATCTCCATCTCTTCTTCATCTTCATTTATTTATATAATGCCATCAGTGTACATGGTGCTTTACATACGCAGTTTACGATTTTGATGGTTCATTAATTTTGAATGGAATTTAATTAATTTAATTAATTTTGAATTTAATGGGACTTGGGGATCCATGAATTTTGGTATCCATGGTGGGGTTCTGGAACCAAACCCCCCTGGATGTGTCTAGAGGAGGGCAACCAAAATTGTGAAGAGTCTGGAAACCATGCCCTATGAGGAGCGACCTAGGGATCTGGGTATGTTTAACTTGTAGAAGAGAAGGTTAAGAGTTTATAGGATAGTCCTGCTTAAATATTTGAAGGGATGACATATTAAGGATGGAGCAGCCTTGTTTTCTGCTGCTCCAGAGACTAGGACACAGTGCAATGGGTGCAAACTACAAGGAAAGAAAGCCCACATCAACATTAGGAAGAACGTCCTGACAGTAAGAGCTGGAACACCCTAAGAAGAGGAGCTACAAGCAAGCTTTCTTGAGCCTGGCTAAAACTTCTTCAGCTTGGCTGATGGGAACGGTAGTTCATCAGAACTAGGAGGGCTGTAGGTTCCCCACCTCTGGTATAGAGCAATCTGGCAAAAAGCTGGGCTGAGTAAATGGAATTCTGAATAAGAGCAGAGGCATCACTGAGGGGTGTGGGCGATGTGGAATGCACTGAGTGAACACTTGGTGGGGCAGTCAGGGTGTGTGTAAACATCTGGTGCGGCAGTCCCTTCCGTCCATCCCAGGTCCCCCCTTGACCACTGTCCTCTGCTAGTCAGGGTGCCTCTGCCACTCATTGGCTGCAGCCGCTGATGAGAGTACGGTGCTGCAGTAGCCCAGCAGCCCCTTCTGGGCCTGGTGCACCTGCTGGGTGAGTGAGAAAGGGTACTGCTATCTTTTTCAGCTGCTGGTCATGGGTAATATGCCTTCCAGGACTGGGGCAGCTGCTGGGGGAGCAGCTGTGCCAGATCCAGAATGGAATGTGGGATGCCAGCAGCATTGCATCATCACTATGGCATGGGCAGCCTGTCTGGCAGAGGGAGGTGGCTGGAGGATATGCCAGCCAGGCAGCCTGGTGTGTGTGTGACAGCATGGGTTACCACACTGGGGGTGACACCAACCCCAGTGATGCTACTGAATAAGAGCACTCATCACTGCAACTTCATGTTGCAAGTTCCACTTCCATTTGGTGCCTACATGTCTAGAACAAGAATGGGAAATCTTTGGCACTTCAGATGTTTTGGTGTGCAACTCCCCTTGGCAGGACTACTAATAAGGGACTGTAGGAGGTGTAATCCAAAACATATAGAGGATTAACAGTTCTTCTTAAACTATGAACTTTATCGTACAGGGCTCCAGGCAGGGATGAGAACAGGACAAAAGGATCTTGGAAGAGAACAGGACAAAAGGATTTTGGAAGGGAACGGAACGAGTAGGGACGCATTTTTACTGCACACAAGGAAGTACCTCACTCGTTCCGTTCCCTGCCCTTCCATTCCCAATCCATCCCCAGAGGAGGAGATTTTTGACAACTGTTTTGAACAGTTCTCAAAAATCTCCCCCTCTGGAACAGATGGAGAATGGATGGGGAACGGAACGGAATGAGTGAGGGACTTTGCATGCAGTAAAATGCATTCCCCACTCGTTCCACACTCGTTCCTGGCCCCTTCTGTACCGTTCTTGTCCCTGCGTGGAGCCCGTGGTGCGATAAAGTTCTGTATTAAGCATCTGCAAGGAGGAAGCTTGTGTAGAAATCATTTTTACATGTAAAAAGCATATCCCTTAAAATTTCACAGATAAAAATCATGGCACATGTGGCCAAGCAACATCAGAGTGTGGTCAAGATGACAAAAGTTGTTAATGAGGAAGAATACATAAACTAGAAGAAGATGCATCAGTTTCCTTTTACTTGAGCCCACTGGGAAGGGCAAGGTTCTTTTGCACTTTGACTCAGTTTACAGCAAGTGAAATAAACTGAGAACAAGAGGGGAAGTGGGAGGAGGAGAGAGAAACTGGGACATTTTTAAAGCAGTTGAACAACTGGAACAACAGCGTATTCATTGGGACACCTGGAGTGTATGGAAAATTTCTGTGACATCTGATGCTCTGTAAGACCAGGGTTGCAGATCATGTGAAAGACATGACATATAGAGCTCCCCCCTTACAGGAACTGTGTTTATGTATGTCAGAGGGCAGGTAATGTATTACATTAGGATTAGGGTTAGTTTATATAACCTTAGCATAATCTGTGAGACTGACCACACAAGCAGTAGTATAAGTACACAGATATATCAAAAGGTGTTCCAACAAATATTCTTAAATTTTCCTGAAAGTTATTTTGTTTTATTGTTTTGTAAATTCTGTAGTTTTGCTTGAATATACTCTGACTTTGATTCCAGATGTGAACTTTTCTCCCACTCCTGAAATATCTCCACATGCAACCACAGCTGGATACCAATATGTCATCTTTGTTGCAATACCATATTATTTCTGACCTGGGCTCCAAAGTGTGCTCTGTCACAGTCCAAATGAATGACACTGACTAAGCTATTTTCTCCACATTGGTTCTCCTTTTGAAAGATGTCAACACTTAGGGGCCATTCACATTACCTTTTACACCGGTTTTGAAATCGATTCTTCCACGTGAAGTTCATATTGGGCCCAATTCTGTCACTATCCATGCCAAGGCTTGCACAAGGAAATGCCCCTTACCCTGGGGTATCCAGAATCGGGCTAAAATCCGTCTTTTCTCAAAAGACCCAGGTTCTGTGAAATATGAACTTGCCCTCGATCATGATTGGGGCAAATTCTGGGAGGGATTAAGGTCTGAGGGAGGTCAGAGGTCAGAGCATTCCCTCCCCTCATCGGAGAGGAGGGGGAGAAGGAGGAGGAGGAGAGAGCTGAAGAAAAAAGGGGAATCTGGAGGCAAAGGGTGACAGGAAGCAAAAAGGGGGTGACTGATGGGGCCAGTTCAGGGCAGGTCGGGGGGGGGGGCAGAAGAGGCCAAGCTTCTGCTATCCATCAGGGACCATTTCCCTTTGATTTTTATTTTTTTAAATTATTTTTGGCAAAAATGCACATATTTTTTTCTTTGGAATGACTGCTGCAATGAGAATGAATGGCCCCTTAGAATTCGAATGTAATGTTGCAACTTGGCAAATTGATACAGCTGTTGCTACTGTCTTCAGGGGTAGCCTATTTTTTTCCTTTGGAATGACTGCTGCAAAGTGAATGAATGTTACCAATCAAATGTAATGCTTCTCTTTCCAATTAGGCAAACTGGCAAATTGATACAGCTTTTGCTACTGTCTCTAAGGAATTCAGGGGTAGCCTAGGGAAAGCCAAAAAAAAAAGCATCCGTTTCTGGCATTCCGAGGTGAGGAATTAATTTTATTGTTGTTGTTATTATTATTATTAATATTATTACCTGTGTATGAGGCATTCTGGGGTGCCAAGGGAGTAGGATACAGGCTACAGAGATGGCACTAGCTTTCATTTTGGGGTTGAAAATGGGGCCAAGGGCAGATCATAATCTACAACACTGACCCAAATGCCCACAACACACACACACCCCAGAGGTTTTTAAATTTGACAAGTGGTGCCTGGTTCTTTAAAAAAAAGGGAGGGGTGGAAAGCACACTTCTGATGCCCCTATCAGTGCTGGAAACGTCACCTATGACCATCGCGGAACTAACTTTGATTGACAGCCAGGCACCTTCACCTTAAACCCGAATTCTCCAAGAGGGCATTTGTGTTAAAATGCCCCTGATTGGTAGTCAGCACTTGCTTCCGGAGAGATTCGGGAGGGAGCCCCCCAAATTTGACCAGTTCGTTCCAGAGCAATGCCACCAGTGTGAATGAGCCCTTACTGTAGCTTCTTGGTGAGACTTCATGTTTGCATAGCTGTATTGGTTTCTAGTTTGTCCCCAATGCCCTTCAGGGCAGACTTCTTGGAAAATAAGCAAATAATGCTAGGCTAATGAGTCATGATAGGACACTGGTGCATGGCAACAATGTGGAGGAATTAGTTATGTGACAGTGCTATCTGAATTGGGGAAGAGGAACAGGAATATTATGGTACATAAAGATGAACAAGTTTAACATGGACAGGCAAAATAACTTTACTTGACAACAACACAGCTTCATTCATCAGTTCTTTGATGAGGAAGAACTTACAGTCAGTCAGTAATATATATATATGAATACACAATGGAATGTGTCATTTTCTGATGAAATTGAGCAACAGAAACTTGGATATGTCTTCATCAGAAGAGTTGCCTGCAAGTGGTGGTCGTGGGAAATAAGGAACTCATCTTTGTATCCCCTGATAATATTATCTATATAAAAGATCTCATTTTCTGCAAATAAGACTGTGCTGGATTGCAGAGTCAAAAACTATAACAAAAGATACTCCTGGAACACTGAAATAATTGCTCTCAAATGTCAACAATGTAAACTAGAACAATAAAAAAATATTCCAACAATAAAAATCAGATGCTCAATGTAAAACAGTTTTCTCCCCCAGAAGAATTAGACTCTAGCCTTGTTGGAACAGACATTCCCTTACTGCTCGCTAAAATACCAAGCAGAGAAATGGGGCCAAATCCAGAAGTAGTATCTCTTTTAAAACACAGGATAAGAAGGAAAAATGTCTCCAAGAGAGGGCTAGGTTTGCAATGACTCTGGTTCTATTCCAAATCTTAATTACTTTTACAAGGAATAATGAATGCCAGGTCATATTTTTTAGTGATGTAAGATTTAATGCATGCTCTTCCAATGTAAAACATGAGCTCATGAATCATGCTGAGCTGTGCAGGAGGTATTGGGAGGACATGCAGTTGAGCAAGGCAGCATTCAAGTTCTCTCTCCTGCCAGTTAAAGTTTATTGACCAGGAGCCAAGGATTTCCTCAAATCAGGCTGCAGGGACAGAGGGGAGGAAAGGGTGGGAATTTCAGCTCATTCATTATTCCTTTTCACTTCTTGCCTTCCCCACTTGAAGCTTGGACAGAGCTGGAAAAAGAAACCAGTGTGCTTGCTGCTTCCAGGGCATTGGATCTGACTCCAGATCCTAGCCATGCTAGACTTGTATACAATTGTGTTGGGACTCCTGATTGTTTTGCCCCTTCTGGGAAATATTTTCTTCCCCTATCTTTGGCTGGACCTGGTCTACCTCTTCAGCTTCATACGTATGGGATACAGATGCCACCAACAACTTCAGCGCAATCCTCCTCATACCTTGCTAGATGTTTTCTTGGAGAAAGTTGAGAAACACCCAGAGAAGCCCCTGATTCTCTTTGGAGAGGATGTCTATTCCTATCAAGAAATTGATAGGCGCAGCAGCCAGATGGCTAGAGTGTTGCAAGGCCATGTGGGGCTGAAAGAAGGGGAAACGGTGGCTGTTTTCTTGAAGAATGTCCCTGCCTATATCTGGGTCTGGATAGGCTTGGAGAAAATTGGCTGTATCATGGCGTGTGTCAACTATAACATCCGATCCAAGTCCCTGTTACATGTGCTCAGCTCCTGTGAGGCCAAGGTGCTTCTGACAACTCCAGGTAGGCAACACAGTGTATATCAAAAAGGGATTAAAGGCATGTTTACACTACATGCCTTTAGGGTTTAACTCTCTTTGGTCATAGTCCTGGGGCATCCTCTCTGTCTTCTTTGCCTCACAACATTTCTGAAGAGCAAATTGTGTGTAGATATGACCAATCTCAATCACAGAGGTCACAGGCAGGAATTTGCAGGACCTAAGCAAATCAGTGGATGATAGAAAGGCTTGATGATGTCTCATCCACAGTCTCACCATAAATTCGGGCTGACTTGAGGGCAGTTAACAACAAAATTCCTGCCCCCAACAATTTTTGTAGCAAATTTTAAAAACTCTTTGAAAACTGCTGTAGACACAGAAAACAGGGAGAGAGGAGAATGTGTGTTAAGAGGCACATAGGAACTACCCATGATGTGCCTGCCAAAGTCGTGCCAAAATGTACAGACATTTATGGTGGAGTTCTGGAGGTCTACTTTTAGTTTTTCCTAGCACTACAGCCTCAAGTCCAAAGGAAACTAATTTTCTGTTGAACTATTTTGTCAAGAGACCCGTGTGTGTGATGGGGGGGGGGGGGGAGGAGAAGGTTGACTGTATTTTTTGGAAGTGATGGGTGTTCTCTAGGCCTGCTTTGGCTTCTTCAGTAGTGCATGTAAAGGTAAAGGTGAAGAAATTCATATCCTTAACATGAATGTCTAGTTGTAACCAACTGTAAGGGGTGGTGTTAATCTCCGTTTCTAAGCCAAAGAGCCAGCGTTGTCCGAGAATTGCTCTGGTGGGCATGTGCCCAGCACGACTGCACCGAACACTGTTACCTTTCCACTTAAGTGGTACCTGTCTATCTGCTTGCATTTGCATGCTTTTGAACTGCTAGATTGGCAGAAACTGGGACTAGTGACAGGAGCTCACCACATCAAGCAGCACTCGGGCGTCAAATTGCCATCCTTCTGATTTTCTGATCATCAGAATTGGCGTCTTAACCACTAAACCACTGCATCCAAATCAATTTTTGAATTCTTTCTCCTTACCCATATTCCCATACTTGCACTCAAGGCTCAGGTTCTGTTAACCAGTTAAACATTTGTGTCTAAATTCAGTTGCTAGTCCTAACTAGAGTAGAATGATTTAATCAATAGAATTGATAATAATTAGTGGTATTCTTCAGCAATGGATTAAGTGAGCCAGACTCTATTAGAGGCTGGTAATTTCAGCCTTGTACAGCATAAATCACCACTACCATCACGGCAGAACTTAGCAAAATTTTGTTGTTTAATGTAATTCACTGTTCATGGAGAGGGGCAAAGGAACTAAGGCATATACTGTACATTCTAGAATTACAGGTATGCAGGGTTTCCACCAGTAGTTGCTTTACTCCCTTCATCGGCTCTCAACAACAAAGTTTGCCACCAACAAAGTACAATAGCATCCAAAATCCACAAAATAGTGATACCTTTATGGGGCCAACCAAAATGCACAATATACATTTTGCAAGCTTTCAAAGCTCCACTGGCTTCCTTATCAGGCAAAGATGTTTAAAATAATGCAGATTTCAAACATGTTTGCCTGATGAAGAAGCCAATGGAGCTTTGAAAGCTTGCAACATGTATACTGTGCATGTTGGTTGGCTCCATCACAATATCACTGTTTTGTGGATTTGGGATGTTATTGTACTTTGCTATATGGCCAACATGGCTACCCCTGGATATCATTTGTTACATGCAGGTTTGCTTTAATATAGTACAGTATTTGCATTTGCTTTGGTTGTGTGTGTGTTTGTGTCTTTGTGTGTTTTAAAGTTCACTTTAAGTAATGTAAACTGTTGCCCCCTGCTGGATGCTTAGAGCAAAACACTTATTTATCCTTAAGGGACTGCCATTGTGCCATAGGAGATTCTGGGAATTTATTTTAGGAGAATGTTTTGGGTGATACTGGTTGTTTATTTTTTAGACTTAATACTGTATAATTCCTTGTACAGTTACATATTTGTCACTGTTGTTTTCTTCCCTCTTTTCCTTCCCATTGTAAATGCAATTTTGTAAGCAACTACATCTGAGGTTCATTAACTTTTTTTTATTCCCATTTCCAAATTTCATAAAACCATTTGTAATGGGAGGTTAATTACAAAAAAACCTATATACAACTGAACTCTATTAATGCTTTAACAAGGCTGGAATTTTTGAGAGATCACAATCTTATGCAAACCCTACCAAATACACCAAAATACTGTATTTCTCTATGGTATATCAGCAACACTTTTATGAGTAATTACTTAAAATAAAAATAAAACAATCAGCTTAGTCAAGATTCAAAAGAAAATAAGCAAACTCAGGATTCAACCGTTTTGTATTTCTGCTAATCAGGATGTTTGAATACTGCAGTAATAGCATAAGGATTACAATACTGTATTATGTGCTCTTCCAGAGGTGCTTTCACAGTTATAGCACTATGATTCCACTTAATTGCATGGTTCCAGAATCCTGTAATTTGTCACATGGTGAAGTGCTGGTAATTATTGTAGAACAGTACAGATTGGCAATCTGTATATAGATGTTTGACAAAAAAAACTTTTATGGGTAATTTTTAAAGCAGTACACAGATCTGGAACACAGCTGGTGAACAAATGCAGCTGTATGGATCAGAAAATGGTGTATATGTCCGTCAATATAATAGCTAAACAGCTTTTCCTGATGTGGCATTTTTATGTCATCAATAGGGGAAGGAAGGCTTACTGTTGAACATAAAGAAAACAAAAATAATGACTATGGAGAACTTACACAAATTCGAACTAGATAATGAGGAAATAGATATAGTAAAAGAGTTCTCATCAAATATTGATAGAAATGGGGACCACAGCCAGGAAATCAGAAGAAGATTAAGAATGGGGAGGGCAGCTAAGAAAGAACTAGAAAAGATCCTAAAATGCAAAGATATACAACTCTGCACAAAAGTTAGAATCATACAAACCATTGTATTCCCCATTACCATGTATGGATGTGAGAGCTGGACAGTTAAGAAAGCGGATAGGAAGAAAATCAATTCATTTGAGATGTACTGGAGAAAAGTGCTGAGGATTCCATGGACAGCTGAAAAGACAAACAAATGGGTCCTAGAGCAGATCAAACCCAAACTATCCCTGGAAGCCAAGCCAAGATGACAAAGTTTAGGCTGGTGTACTTCAGGCACATCATGAGAAGGCATGAATCACTGGAAAAAACGATAATGCTAGGAAAGGCAGAAGGTGTAAATCTACAGCGCTATATGAATAAAGTATAATAATAATAATAATAAGGAAGTAGAAATAATAATAATAATAATAATAATAATAATAATAATAATAATAATTTGTATACCGCTATTCCAACATTAGATCATAGTGGTTAGCAACATTAATACAATAAAAAGAAAGAAAGTAAAGCCACATGCTAGATGGATGGACTCCATGAAAAAGATCATGAATATGAGTTTGCAGGAGTTGGGCAGAGCAGTGGCGCAAGGGTGTTCTCATTAATAATGTTTGCCATCTTAGTCACACTGATGTTGCTTGGCCACACATGTCCTGATCTTCATCTGTGAAATGTTGGCAAATATGCGGCTGTTCTTGAATATTGCCATTCTGTTTTCTCAGAATTTTCCAGAAAGAAAGAAAAAATAAAGAAGAGAGTAAAGTGGAAGGGAGATGACTAGCCCCTCACAAAGGCCACCAAAATTACCCACCAAATAAATATATGCTGCCACAGTTGGCAAACAAAAGCAAGGCTATTCCCAATCCCAGCCCTGCTCTCCTTGGACTGATAACACATTCTTTAATCATGGGGGAAAATGTGGCTGTGGGTACTCATCCATGGCCAATATTGCTGTCCAGGGCAGTCAGGGTGACCAGATATCCTAACTGTAAAGGAGGACAAGGCACCACAAAATGTAGATGATTCAAGACAAATGTAGGACATTACTACATAAAAGCTTTAAAAAACTCATAGAAAGATAAATCCATGCTTCTTAGTCATGCTCATAATGGAGGACATTTTGGGATTTCTCCTTGACAGAAGTGTGAAATGTAGAACACGTTCTGGAAAAGGAGTATGGCTGGTCACCCTGCGAGTGGTGGAGTGAGCATTGGGCAGCTTTGCATGGCCACTGGCTGGGTTCCTCTTCCCAGGACTGTCCATGGCTTCTGGGAGGGCAGGGCAGACAGGCCGGACAGCCAATGGGCTGCTTGCTTGCACCTCATTGGTTGGCATTACCCAACCAGAAGGAAGACTGCAGTTCTGGCAGTTTTCACCCAAGTCAGGCAGGGCAGCATACATTATTGTGCATCCTGCCAGCCTGCTTCAGGTTCTCTTGGGCTCCAGCCCACGGCCCTTCCTGTCTTTGGTTTGTAGCTTGTGGTCTATTTGTTTGCTTTTGACACAGCTATCGGAGGACCGTGAGGTTTGGGAATATGGTCAGTACCTTGGAAAGGGTACAGACAGGGATCCTCCTATAGGACCAGGGTAGGTGGTGCAGTGGAAATGGCCTGGCCAGGAGGAGACAGATACATTTCCAGCACCCCCACTCAAGGGGAGGCGCAAGGATACTCACCTGGTAGGACCTCCAACTGGGTGAGCCCCTATTGTTCCACTTCTTTTCTCCAGTAGAATTCGTAGATTTAGTTTCATTGGGCAGCAGGTGGGCTGGCTAATGCTCAGATCCTATCTCATGTATGTGCCAATGAACTGCAGCTGTAATCAGTAAATAGCTGTGGCCATTTCCATTCCAGTTCTGTTTATGGGTTGTCATTTTGTGGAGCAGACTTGCTCCTGGACATGCAAATGAAAACAGAACCAAATGGTTTCCAAAACAAATGCTGTTCCAAATGTTGTTGCCTATATACAAGCCTCTGTGTGTGTGGAGCTGTGTTGGTTGGTTATTGGTAACCAGACCAGGGTATCTTTAATTGTGAATTTGGAATTGTGGAGTTCCCAAAAATAAAGTTTAAAAGCAAGGTGTCTGAGCACACATCTTACCCATTTGTTTTATAACTCTCTTCCAGATTTTCAAGCTGCTATTGAGGAAGTCTTGCCTACTCTAAAGAACGAAGGGGTACAAGTTTTCTATCTGAGTGATGAGTCCCCAACTGAGGGTGTGGAAGCTTTGCTGGGACAGATCAAATCCAGTTCACATGAACCATTGCCTGTTTCCCCCAGAGTCAATATAACCGCTAAATCTACATCGCTGTATATTTTTACTTCTGGGACCACAGGTGAGGAAGTTGAATGTCAATGTTTGGAATATTACCAAATAAATATATGTTCCCATGGTTGGCCAAAAAAGAAAAAGAAAAAAGCAAGCCCATGAGAATTGGGCCTGAAGGATAGAAAATGATGTCTTTCTGGTCTCTCTCCTCTTTGTTTTTGCCTGTCCATTCCAGGCAATTTAACTTCTAGAAGGGCTGCAGCTCAGAGGTTGACTATCTCAGAAAGTGCCCTCAAGAGGCATAGAAAAGTCTATGGAGAACTATTGCCAGTCAGAGCACACACTATTGGGCGACATGGAGTAACAGTTTGACTTTGGACAAGCTTGCTTCAGATGTAGGTCAGATCTAATTCTCACAGTCGGTATAGGCCTGTGAGATAAACCTGTGCTGTTTCCTAGCCTGTTGGTTCATCCAAATTTACTTCTACAAGGACTGGTGGTGTGTGTGTTGCTACCACATGCTATGTAAATACAACCAGCAATTAAATGTGCCTGTTTTTGCCTCCATCTCCATGGAACCAAATGTATGGAATGTGTTAGATTTCTAACCCTCTAGTACTACTGAATACAATACAAGTTGTAGATCTAAATCAGGGCTGGGCAAAGTGTGGCCCTTGGGCCACATGCAGCTTCCAGGGTATTTTTGTGGCCTGCCAGGGCAAAAATAATTTTGGAGCATTTCCAGCCCCCTAAAATGACTTAAAATGGCTTCTGGAGGCATGGAAGGCATTTTTACCACTTTTAGACCCCTCAACCCAATTTCGACCCAGAGAGGCCTTTTGTTTGAAACAGGAAGTTGTTTAAAAAGTGTTTAAAAATGACCCAGGAAGACCCCAAAACATGGGGAAAGTGCCCCTCATACTCCACCAGAATGTTTTGGGGGAGGCATTTGGGGGCAAAAAAACCTTTGGGCATGCATCTATCCAAGGTCAACTGTGGGACCTATGCAGCCCCCTAGCCCTTCATAGTTGTCCCCCCAGATCTAAATGGTAAAAAATGAATTTTCATTTTTTATCATGTCTTCCCTAAAAAATTCAGGTGCATATACAGTTAGGGTTTTTCGTACAGCTAAAGTTGGGAGCTTCCTGGTTTTGCAAATTGGCCAGCTGAACTCGGTTTCTAGTCAGGTTTTAGATGGGTTTTAGGCAGGAGGTGGCATCGGTGGCAAAATGCAAGTGATTATATCCGGCTGCATTCCAGAAGAGGATTCAAATTGGGAAAGGTAAGTTGCATTTTTTAGCTGTGTGAAAAACTTCTTAGAGATGGGACCCAAGTCTAAACACAAAATTCATTTATGTTTTGTATATACACAGAGCCTGAAAGTTATTTTATACACAATATTTTAAAATAATTTTGTGCATGAAACAAAGTTTGTACACTGTACCAGAAAGCAAAAGTGTCATTGTCTCAGCCACCCATGTGGACAGTTTTGGATTTTGGATTATTTTGGATTTCAGAATTCGGGATAAGGGAGACTCAGCCTGTAATAAATACAATAGCATCACAAAAATCTTCACATGTAAACCCATTTTTAAGGTTTGCAATTTATGTGAGAGTAACAGTCTTATCCCATATATTTTTTGCTCAATTGCCTAAGTAGCACAAAGAATATTGGTGATACCAGAAAGTAACACAAAGAATAATGATGATACCAGATCAGAAGATTCAAGAAACAATGGGGGGAAGAAAAGGGAGTAATCTAGGGCCCCAAGCCAGTGCGGGGCTGGAGCTCCAGTTAAACCACGGATAATCTGGGAATGAAATTCATGGGACTGTAAAATTAAAAATTGTTTCTTGCTTGATGGAATCATTTGTAGCTGTTAAACGAGCCCTTTCTGTTTCTCTGCCTTCCTCAAGGTCTACCCAAAGCTGCTCTTATCACCCAGAGGAAGCTGTTCATTGTGGCCGGCATGTTTCGTTTATGTGGGGTTAAGCCCAAGGACATCATTTATTCCCCTCTCCCACTTTACCACTCAGCTGCACTCCTTATTGGGATTGGAGGATGCTTGGAGGTTGGTATGTATAGAAGGGTCTGAAAACAGAAGGCTTTAAACATCCTTCTACCTGTATGTCACAGACAGAAAGAGAGATGATACTATATTAGTACATTAGAAGAACAGGTTAGAAGTAAACAGTTTGAGAGAGATGTTTTTGGTGAACAAGTGTATGTGAGTACAGTTTGGGGGGCAAATTCATATCCAACTCTCTAAGATTCTAATATGTATTTCATCTGAATTGTGAGATTTAAGTAGGATGAATTTACAACGTTTTTCCTGTGTGTATATAAAGTATTAATAGTAGAAAATTCTGAATTCTTCTTCCATTAATTAATTTTTCTTCCATTAATTTATTAATGATTTCTTATCTGCCTCTCCCTACCATGAACGGTGAGGAACAACAAAAAATAATATAGCATAGCACTGTTAAAAGAGCAGATAAAACCAATATAGATTAAAATCAATCAATCAGTATTTTAAAATTCATAATATATAAATAATCTGGATAGGCCTGCCAGATGAGACTGTTTTTTTTTAACTGCTATTTTAAATGCAGCAAATCTCTTCCAGCAGGTCAGTTCACAAACTAGGGACAGCTGAAGAAACTGTCATTTGAAGCTAGCTTTGGCTGACTGCAGTAGATGTCCCCCAGAAGATCTGAGTGTATGGAGCAGGTTATAAGGGAGAAGGTGATCCTGTAGATAATCTGGATCCAGTCATGTAGGACTTTAAAGATAATGTACTTTTCTGGAAGCTAATTGGCAGACAGTGGAGTGATTTTAACATTGATGTGATATGATGACTCCAGAGACCCAATGTGGTGTACTGGTCTGAGTGTTGGACTAGGACTCTGGAGACCAGGGTTCAAATCCCAGTTCAGCCATTGTAAACCCACTGAGTGACCTTGAACAAGTCATACTTGCTCAGCATGATGATGGCAAGGGCAAACCTCCTCTGAAAAACATGTCAAGAAAACCCCACAGCCTTAGGGTCGCCATAAGTTGGAAACAACTCTTCTTAATCATGTTCAGAGCAAAGTAGCTGACCCACTAGCCAAGATCCTATGGGAGTCTCTCTGTGTGTCTATGTCCCTTCAAGTCAACTGTTGACCAATGGCAACCTCATGGATTTCATAGAGTTTTCTTAGTCAGGTGGTTTTGCTAGTTCCTTCCTCTGAAACATAACCTACAGCACTTGGTATTTGTTGGCAGTCTTCCATCCAATTTCTAACCAGGGCTTAGCCTTCTTAGCTTCCAAGATCAGACAGGTTCTGGTGTCTTTAGGGTATTTAGGCCCTCTGCATTTCTAGCCCAGTAAATAATTCTGCTGCATCCCACAGTTTCACAACAGATGATTGTAACAGGACTTGAGTTCATCTGCTGCCCAGTGGTCTTTTAGCTCCCACGCACCACTTCATAAGAGAAGAAAAGCTCTCTCTGTCCACTTGATTGATTACATTGCAGCTGCACTTACACAGTCTTTGAGAAAGTGGAATCAACTTGTGCTGGCAGTTT
This sequence comes from Sceloporus occidentalis, assembly GCA_023333645.1. NCBI lineage: Eukaryota > Metazoa > Chordata > Lepidosauria > Squamata > Phrynosomatidae > Sceloporus > Sceloporus occidentalis. The sequence continues at coordinate 726,712 of JALMGF010000265.1, forward strand.
GAGGCGAGTGTAGTGTCTCTACAGGATTCTGGCCTGAGACTGCAAATACGAAAACTGAGCTTTGTCTCTGTGGTGTGTTGAGGACACAGTTAATTCTGCATTCAAGTACAACTGGAAGAAAACCCACCTTTGCTCTTTTTCCTAGGGCTACAGGAAATTTTCCTCTAGGCCTGTGTTTAAAATTCTACCAGATAGTAGAAACCTTAAAAAAAAAAAAAATCAAAGCTAGCATAGCTTCCTGAAATGATTCCAGCCATTAAAGTAACTGGGACAAGCTTGTCATGGTTAACTTAAGGCCTAGGTATTTTGGTGGGTTTGCCATGATTTTTTTTATTATTGTTTACTGTTCTATACTTCATAATTTCTGAATTTTGTGCTGTTTATAATTTGCCTACACATTGCTTATAAGATTCTGGCTATTGAGTGGTCTAAAATTATAATTAAGTAATGGAATATATTCATAGAATGACCAAGGCTGCTGCAAAATGCAGAATTAATGCAGACATTAATGGTTGCAGCATTAGGAAGGTTGAGAACCACTGGCCATGGCATTTAAAGTGGTGTCAAACTGCATTAATTCTGCAGTGCAGATGTAGCCTAAATCTTGACCCAGCCATTATACATGAATTAATTTCTAAGCTAATATTTTTGTATTAAGTCTGGGTCAGATGTTCTAAGCACCAATGTCCATACACACATAATCACTCAATGAGTTGTTTGCAGCACACTGCATGGCTTGGGAAACCAGCTACTAGGAAGATTGATTGTTTCCTGAAATGTAAGAGAGAAGACTTCAGTGCTAGTGTCTCAGCATGATGATGAACCCTGCCATTTTCTTTACCATGCTGGTCATCATGGCTAATGCACTGTCTGTGGGACCATTTCTTCCCTGCATCAATCTTTTTGTTGTTCCAAGATGCACAATTATACCACTCCTAAGCACCTTCCTCTCTCTTTTGTTTTTATAAGGAGCCACATATGTCTTGAGGTCTAAGTTCTCTGCTACCCATTTCTGGGATGACTGCAGGCGATACCATGTCACTGTGATCCAGTATGTAGGAGAACTGATGCGCTACCTGTGTAATTCACCAAAGGTAACTGAGAGAGACCAAACACTTTGGGGGAAATGATGCAAATAATTACAGTGAATTTGTTGTATTTAAAACCTTGTTGTTGAATCAAAATAGCAGATCTAGAATACGAGGACCAGAATTGTAGCATATTATCTTAGGCTTACATGAAACAAAAAATCCTAACTATGGCCCAGTACAGACTGCCGGAAAGTGGCAGTCTGGGGCCAATTTTAGAGCTCGGGATTGTGGAGTGACCACATGCTCCCGAGCCCTACTGCATGGTGCAGCCCCATCCACACGGGGGCTGCCATGATGATCGCTCTTGCGACATCGATGTGCGGCAGTGCACCAATGGTGCACTGATGGCGTCTGCCGTGCGTCTGCTTTTAGCGGGTTCTTTTTGGTGTGGATGGAGGCCATGTGGTTTGGCTGCTGCAGCCTCTTTCAGGAGCAAAAACAGGCGCCTCCAGCCTGCCCTTTTGGGGCAGTCTGTCGAGCCTCTATGATTCATATGTCATCAACTGGCTTTGTCCTTCTGTGTGTCCAAGAGCCAAGAAGGGCCTATATCCCACTGTCTAGAGCAGGGTGACCAAATGTCCTAACCACAAAGGAGGACAAGGCACTGCAAAATGTAGGGCATTCAACAAAAAAAGTGGTACATTTCAAAATAAAAGCTAAAAATACTAATATAAATATACATTCTTTTCATATGTTTATTTACAGATACTGTATTTTATTATGGACTCACCCATATTTTTTGATGAACATAGGCCTTAAACAAGACTTATAAAATGAGAAAAAAAGGGGGGTTGGAGAAAGGGATTACAAATGAATTTATGAAAACCGTTCTCATTCACAAGATAGGAAGGATCGTTTTAGTTAAGAGTAGTACAATCTTTCTATGTAGTTAGTAGTTAGAATGTAGAGAGTTAGAACAGATATTATTTGTTAGGTTTTTGTTTTTGTTTTTGTGTTCTTGTGTGTGTGTAACTTAGGTTAGATTTAGTCTTGTTTATTAAGAAATCATTCATTATTAACAATTGTATTGTTATTAGAGTTGTCATTAGTTCAATGTTTTTTGTGTTGTTATAGTGTTTGAAATTCTAATAAAGTATATACGAAACACAAATTTAAAAAAATAGTGTCCAAACTTCCAAAATAAAATTAGGGGTGAAACAGACCACCCACCCAACCACATGGTGGGCATCTTTATGGCTCTCAGGCAGTGCGGTGTTTATATGCCTCATGCCACAGAAGTGCCACAAAGCCATGGTGGTGGCAGAAAAGCTGGCTTTTTTCTGGCTCAAAAAGGACTAGCATTTTGCCACTTCTTTTTGTGCTGACAAAAAGCTGGGTTGGGGGCATGGTGTGGTTGCTGCTGCCCCAACCTGGTGTTCAAAGAAGCAGCATCAAGACATCCCTTCAGGGCTGTCTTTTTTAGCCCTTATCTTTGTTAAAACACCTTGTTGGCTTGCAATATACTTATAGAACTCCGAGCAAGACAAAGACTTAAAATTGTACTTTGCTACCAATAAACCCTTGACTCAATCTACATTTAAATTATTCCTTTCATTCTGTCCTTGTACTGAAATTAAGGTGGGGGGGAACCCTTTCGACATTTGCATTGTTTCTTTAAGCAGCCCATTGCTTAACATTTGCTGTCCTTTTGCCCTCCAAGAAACAAATGCTCCCAAGCTCTGGGTACAAGTCTTGTCTGCTGCTGCTTTTAGGAAAGAACTTTCGAATGATTCATCCGATCACCTAACAGTTATGGGGAGCAGATGGCCTGGTTCCAGATTGTTCAGGACTTTTGAGATCAAAACTAGAATGAAGACATAAGACAGGAAATATGGTTGCCTAGTGAAGCTCTTCATCCTATCTGTTCATGCTAACTGTCTTTCAGCTGTGCCACATAGTAAGAGCCAGCAGGGATCTTATCAAGTCAGGATGAATAGCAACTTGTAAAAGATTCCAGCCAAATAATCAGGAGTTGATACTTAGCACAGGTCATCAGGCAAGCAACTGTTAATCATACATCTTTATTACCACAATGATTACCTTGACATATTGCCTTGCAGAAGGACAATGACCGTGACCACAGTGTGCGACTGGCAATAGGCAATGGCATGCGGAGAGAGGTCTGGAAGGAATTCCTGCGTCGATTTGGATTTGTCCAAATTTATGAGTTTTATGGCGCTACTGAGGGGAATATTGGGTTCATTAACTACACTGGGAAAGTTGGAGCTGTGGGAAGAACTAACTTCCTTCACAAGGTAATGAGATGAAGTGAAAGGTGATCCATGGCTGGAGATTCCCCTACATATCTCATTCAGTCTCATTTGGGAGGACAAGAGGAACCGTGCTGTTATTTACAATCAGTTAACATAGACGGGATTGGGAGGGCAAGAGGAACCCTGTCTCAGTTGGGAGGGGAAGAGGAACACTGCTGTTATTTACAATCAGTTAACATAGGAGGGATACAGACTTCCCCTTTGGGGTGGCCTGCACTCACCCTTTCCCTAATGGATCGGGGCATGAGCTGCCACAGCAGCAGCTCCGGAGGCCCCGATCCACCGCTTTTCCAAGCCTTGGGGAAGTGGCAAAATGCCGCTTCCCTGCGGCCTGGAAAGGGGTTCCTTGGGGCTTCATGCCCCAAGGACACCTCAACAGTGGCGGGGAAAGAAAGAAAGGGGCTGCTTGGCCCCTTTCTCTTTTGTATCGCTGGTGCAGCTGTGTAAAGGCTGCGCCAGCGATACACAGCGCGAAAGGAGCTCCGTTTCGGAGCCAGGACGTAACGGCTGCGCTGCGCCGTTTGGACGCAATGCGGCTATTATGTCAAAATGGCGGCACCCATGTAGACAGGGTGCTGCCATTTTGATGTCCTGGTGATGTACTAGGGTTGCGTGGCGTATATAAGCAATGCCCCAAGGCAACCCTAGTAAGTCTCCAGGATGTGCTAAAAGGCCCATCTGTACAGGGCCATAGATTCTACTAATGTTGTCATTTGACGGTATGACTAGATAAGAGACTTGAGGAACCTTCTGAGAGCTGGATTGAGAACCTCTTCAGGACAGATTATGGCTGCAGTAATGTGGGGGGTATGAGGTTCCCTTGCCTGCTTTAAGGTTTTGTTGTAATTCCTCGACAAGAATAAAAATCCAATTGGGTCATTCATGAAATACATTCTGATGCTTGTACAGGACTTTTTACCTTTGTATTAACCTTTCCCTTTCATATCTGTTCTATTTCAGAAAATGACAATGTTTGAACTTGTTAAATACAATGTTGACCAGGATGAGCCTGTCAGAAACGAGAAAGGGCACTGCATCCCAGTGGCCTTGGGTAAGTTTATAAAATCAGATGTACATATGAATAGGACTTATATAAATGTAGTATTATTTTTAGATTTCCTCTTTCTCCTCCTCTCCACAAATGATTCTGTACACTAAATACAGACTCATTCTTTTAATGACAGTCCTTATGCAACAAGATGAGCAACCAGAAGAAGGTGTTAATGGGCTTGTACTACTATGAGGAGTAGTTGACATAGACACAAGGCCCTCTCCCTTGTTCCTACCAAATAAGCCTGAGAAGTTAGAGAGAAAAACATCTCCAGAAGATCTAAGAGCTCTAAGAGGCTTATATTGTTATAGGACAGCTGAATGTTTTTCAGAATATTTGCTAGAAAGGCTGCACCACTTGAAAGGATAGATGAGTCCTTGGCACAATTGCTTCCTCTGGTTCTTTTTTTTTTTTGCTTTGCAGGTGAGACAGGTTTACTAGTGTCAAAGATCACTGATACCACCCCGTTTTCAGGCTATGCAGGAGACCGCCAGAAGTCAGAGAAGAAGATTCTCTGGGATGTCCTAAGAAAAGGAGACAGTTACTTCAACACTGGTGACCTTCTGATGCAAGACCATGAAGGCTTTATATATTTCCAGGACAGGGTGGGGGACACTTTCCGGTAAGTTTCACAGCACACTCTGTGGCATGGGAAGGTTTATTTCCTTTGCCCTTTAGGAAGGTGATGCTGGGTTGGTTGCTGATGTGTTACTGGCTGTGCTCAAGGATAGCTACAGCCCATGCACAGAGCCATTATTTGCATGCATACATGGCAGTAAGTCCCCTTGTGTTCAATTGAATTGGCCTTCATGCACCTGTGTCTAGGATTACATAGACACACATGCAGAATATAGATATCACCCAGACAGGTAATGAAGGGGATTGACAAAGAAAGGGAAGAACTATGAACTGGGAAATCTTTGAGTTGAATCTCCCTTGACCCTATAGGACAGTTTCAGGAATCGACATTGTCAGGTCCCAGATGAGGCCTTGTCCCTTGAACAAGGTATTATTATCAACACAAGAGACACAATGTTAATAACTACTCTCTCATTGCAGCTGGAAGGGGGAGAATGTGGCCACTACAGAGGTTGAGAGGACTCTGGCAGCAGTGGATTTCATTGAGGAAGTCAATGTATATGGGGTGCCAGTACCAGGTGAGTCTGAAAGGCCATTGTTCATAACACATCTTCATTTAATATCCCAAAGGATTGTATCACAAAGCTATGATATCAGTACCTGTTCCTCAATATAATGTTAAAGACATTGATGGGCATTTTAGCCACTGTTTTTGGCACACTGATGATTTGGTGCATTATTAAGGAAACAATTCAAAATGCTTGAAGATACCGCCATCTGTAGACGCACTGTACAAAGTAGACTGCTTTATCTAAAGCATGGCTGGGCAAATGCAGGCAATCTGGGGAAACATTTATGTTATCTTGAACTGCATAGAGTAATGAGAGGATAAAAACATTTTGACACAGTGTACTTGAACTGGTTCTGCTTCCCTCACCGCATGGGATTTCAGATATTCATTTTATAACTAGTACCTGGATCCCCATAAGTTAAAGGGCATCATCTTCTTCATTTATTCATTTCTTTTAAACATTTCTAGGATGCTCTTGACTCACTAAAGTGGGTTTTAATGCAGTGCATAGGAGACTTGATCTACCACTTCCTCTTGTAAAGGAAGCAACCACTAGGGATTTTTTTTTGGGTGGGGGATTTGTTATGTATAATGTGAAGTTCCATAATTAAAACAAGCCATTTTGGTTTGTTTCAGGGCATGAAGGAAAGATTGGCATGGCAGCTGTACGGCTAAAGGAAGGGTTCTTGTTTGATGGAAAGAAGCTGTATACTCATGTCAAGGACTACATGCCAAACTATGCCATACCTCGCTTTGTCCGCCTCAGGGTGAGACCTCTTTTTGTCACTGTACTTTCCACTCTGCTCCTGCCTCAGTGGGGCCCCAGTAAGGTATTATTCAGCATAATAATGATTTTTAGGGCTAGAAATAATGCCACAAAGGGTCTATGGTATGAGTGGACTGGTGTTTTAACCTCGTGCCTCACTGCAGTGATGGTTGGAGGATGAAAGAAACTGCCACCCATCTTCTCTAAATATGATCTATAGAGATTGTGCACCAAAGTATATGATATAGCCAAGAGTACCCACTAGCAAGATGGACAAAAGAATAAGGAAGGCAGCCAAGGATGATACACTACATGTACACCTATACCTGGCATAAGAGACCTATGATCAGATCTTATGCAACTATGTTGTGGTGCAGTAATAGTATGAGAAGGGATGTCTACCACTTCCTCCAATTTTTCTCAATCTTAAATCACCAATTAAAGTGGGTATTGGCCTCACAGTGTGAAAAACACTGCTCCCTCCATCTAGTCTTCTAGTTTCTAGTTTCCCTAGTCCTCCACCCTTATGTTGATAAGCTTGTAACGTGAGTCCATGTAAAGTGCATATATTACTATTTAAATTATAGTCCTTATTAATGTATCTGTGTACAGTACTTGGTATATAAGGGTGCATTCACTTAGTATACAGATCTGTACCCCTACCTCTTTTAAGATGGATTTCCTCTTTTTGTGTGATGCTGAAAGACCCTGATCTGATTGAAGCGATGCTTCAGAGTATTAAGGCTAAACTGATGCTATTGTACTTTGGATGTATCATGAGATGTCATGACTAACTGGAAAATATTATAATCTTTGAGAAAGTGGAAGGCGGTAGGAAAAGAAGGAGAATGCATTACGGATGGAGCAATTCAATCAAGGAAGCCATGGCCTTGGGTTTGCGAGACCTGAATAGGGATCTTGGAGGTCTTTCCTTCATAAGGATGCCATAAGTTGAAGTTGACTCAATGGCAAGTAACTGCAATTAAAGCTGATGAAGGGAAGTGTGTCAATTCAATGGTATTTAAGGTTTGTTAATTATGTGCTTCAAGATGGAATCACAGAATAAAAGGCTTCCAACATAAGCCAGCAACCAGCCATGGATGTCCTCTAGGTTTAATGTTTATCAGCCTGACATAATTCAAGTCACCAGTCAAAGAATGAGGCAGACAGTTCTACCAGTGCTCAAAGAGAGGCTGGGTATAGGGTATAAGGTGGCTATATTGTTGTTAGCCTTAGAGCAGGGGATGCCTGAGGTGGTTAACCCCTGCTCTTTTAATTGCTGGGGAAGGGCGGGGGGAGGTGATGGTTGCGGGGGATGCTTGGGCTGGGGAAGGGAGGGATAACATCTATACGAGCGGAGCTCCTATTGAGGTAGTGTGGGGCAGGGGGAGGTATGGCGGTGGGAGAAGGGACTTGCGTTCCAGGGGAAGGAGAGATCGATGCATCATATCTATCTCCCCTTCCTGTCCCTCTCCCAACCAAAGGGACCTGAGGGTCACTCCAACCGTGCCACAAACCCTGTCGCTGCTCCTGTGCAATGCCAGGTCGATTAATAACAAGACCCACATCCTCCACGACCTGGTGGAGGACAAAAAATGCGACCTGGCTTGCATTACCGAGACCTGGCTCGGGCCTGAAGGGGATGCTGTGTGGGCTCAGGCCCTGCCTGCCGGGTTCTCGGTGAAGGACCAGCCCAGGTTAGGTGGGCGGGGGGGGTGTGTGGCCTTGATACATAGGAACACCTTGTCCCTCACCAGGAACCACATCCGACAGATGTCCTATATCGAGTGTATTTACCTGACCCTAAAAGCTAGGGACAGTCTGGGGATCCTGTTGGTGTATCGGCCACCCCGTGCACTAACGGACTCCCTTAACGAGCTGACACAGCTGGTCGCGGAGCTGATGCTGGAGACACCCAGGCTACTTGTCCTGGGTGACTTCAACATCTCCCTCACGGCCAGCTATGTTCCACCCGGTGCAGCTCGTGAATTCATGGACACCATGGCGGCCATGGGCCTGTCCCAGCTGATAGAGGGTCCTACGCACTGTGCGGGTAATACTCTTGATTTGGTCTTCTGTTCGGATGCGGAAAATCCGTGGGCGGAAATAACTAATATTTCCCCCTTGTCATGGACGGATCACTTCCTGGTGGAGGCAAAAATCAAGGTCTCTACCCAGATCCCTCCCGGGGGTGGCGGACCTATTAGGATGGTCCACCCTCGAAGGCTGATGGAACCTGAGAGGTTCCAAGAAGCCTTAGAGAGGTTCATGGTTGGAAGTGACGGCGATTCTGTTGATGCCCTGACTGGTATTTGGAATACCGGTCTTTCGAGGGCTATACACAGCATCGCTCCCAAGCGCCCTCTCAGGCCCGCTTCCAAATGTAAGCCCTGGTACACGGAAGATCTCCGGGCAAGGAAGCGGGAACTGCGACGGCTAGAGTACCGTTGGCGGAAACACCTTTGCTTAGACGACAAGGCTCTCCTAGACCAACAGTTAGAGGACTACGGAGAGGCAATACAAGCAGCAAAGAATTCGTTCTATGGTGCTCGTATTGCGTCCGCAGAGTCGCGTCCGGCAGAGTTGTTCAGGGTGGTCAGGGAGCTAACTCAGCTCCCTCCCGCCCTGAACCAGATCCTTGAACCTTCTAAGGCCTGCTGTGACCGATTTAACGACTTCTTTGCGGATAAAACCTCTCGGATAAGCGAAGGTCTTGATGCCGACATTCAAGCAGAACCTAGAGTAGAGGTCTCCAGAGCCTCCGTGGACTTTATTAAACTGGATCAGTTTGAGTTGGTAAGTACCGATGATGTGGACAAGATCCTCGGAAGTGTCCGGAAGACAACCTGCTCTCTCGATCCCTGTCCCTCGTGGCTTGCGGCCCAGGGGGGACCGGCGGTAACCTTGTTGTTACGCCGGATTATTAATACATCTTTGAGGGAGGGCCAATTTCCATCAGAACTTAAATTGGCCATTATAAAACCTATTTTAAAAAAGCCCTCCCTCGACCCCCTGGTTCATAATAATTATCGGCCAGTTTCGCTGCTGCCATTTTTGGGAAAGGTGATCGAGAGGGCGGTTGCAATCCAGCTTCAGGCGGTCTTGGATGAAACGGATTATCTGGACCCATTTCAAACTGGCTTCCGGACGGGTTACGGGGTTGAGACGGCCATGGTCGCCCTGGTCGATGATCTCCGTCTGGGCATCGACAGGGGAAGCGTGTCCCTGTTGGTGCTCTTGGACATCTCAGCGGCTTTCGATACCATAGACCATGGTATCCTTCTGGGACGCCTGGCAGAGGTGGGAATCGGGGGCACTGCGCTCCAGTGGTTCCGCTCCTACCTCTCTGGGAGGTCCCAGATGGTGCAGCTGGGAGACGTGTGCTCCGATGAGAGGCCCCTTAAAACTGGGGTCCCTCAAGGAGCCATTTTGTCTCCCATGCTATTTAACATTTACATGAAACCGCTGGGAGAGATCATCCGGAGACATGGGGCGCGGGGTTATCAGTACGCTGATGACACCCAAATCATTTTCTCTATGTCTCCGACTGATGCAGTGACTGGGGATGGCGTCTCTCCTCTCGTGGCCTGTCTAGAGTCAGTAATGGGCTGGATGAGGGAAAACCGACTCAAGCTGAATCCAGAGAAAACGGAGGTACTAGTGATAGGTTCTTCTGGTCCAGGAATGGCGGTGGTTCCACCTGTCCTGAACGGGGTCACGCTCCCTGTGAAGGACTCCGTGCGCAGTCTGGGGGTGCTTCTTGATTCGTCGCTTCACCTGACTGCTCAGGTGAATGCGACGGTCAAGAACACCTGTTATCAGTTGCGGCTTATTCGCCAGCTGCGTCCATACCTGGCCCAGAGGGACCTAGAAACCGTTGTACATGCTCTGGTAACCTCGAGATTGGACTTCTGCAATGTACTCTACATGGGGCAACCCTTATACCAAACCCGGAAACTACAGATGGTGCAAAATATGGCAGCCAGGCTGGTCACTGGTATTTCCAGGACCAGCCATATAACACCGGTGCTGAAAAATCTTCACTGGCTGCCTATTTGTTTCCGGGCCCAATATAAGGCGTTGGTGATTACCTATAAAGCCCTAAATGGCTTGGGTCCAGGATACTTGAAGGACCGCCTCTCCCCATATATTCCGTCCCGCACCCTCAGAACATCCGGGCAGCTATTACTGAAGGTGCCTGGGGCTAGGCTTACTTCCGTCGCAAGGCGGACATTTTCCATCGCCGCCCCGGCCCTTTGGAACACGCTGCCCGTCGAGCTCCGCTCGATTACCTCCCTGGCCCAATTTAAAAGGGAGTTGAAAACCTTTTTCTTCCAGCTAGCATTCCCCGCTTAAAAATCCTGTGGACCTCCCTCCTCTTCCGTGGCTATGAGGATGGGCTATTGGGGCTTTAGCTGGTTTCATTTTAATTTTATTCTTGTATATTGTATGGTGCTGTTTTTAACCATTGTATGTGTATTGTAATTTTATGTAAACCGCCCTGATCTATGGAAGGTGTGGTATATAAATAAAAGCTTTATTATTATTATTATTCCTCTCTCTTATTATAATGTGACTTAATGACTTAGGCTAATTTGTGGTTTTGGCTCTTGGGCTCATTTGTTATTTTTCATGCAGGAAGCCCTGGAAATCACTGGAACATTCAAACAGTGCAAAGGTCAGTTGGTGAAAGAAGGATTCGACCCGGCCCTCATCAGTGACCCCCTGTACTTCTTAGATGACTTGGAAAAATGTTATATGCCCATGACTCAGCAGATCTTCAGCTCCATCGCAGAGAAGAAACTGAAGCTGTGAAAGGTCTGCCACGCACATCATGCAGTGATCCCCATAGCTTTCCTAGTGGCATAGGGAACCCAGGAGGAGCTGTAAATGTGAGGCTCGTGCCTTCTGCCTGGGAAAGGGGAGATTGCCAAAAACAGATTTTTTAAAAAATTTGTCAACCTGGGACACATGTTCTTGTGTGTAATATGCACAACACAAGACAGTTCACAAAACTGTGTACGTGAGTGACAGCTCGTGGTTCCCATATCAATAGGGCAACGAATCTGCTCCAAATTTTAGTATGAACTCTAAAGAAATCATCTAGGAGCTTGCCTAATATTTTGCAGATAGGGTTCAGCCCATTGGATGGCTCCTTTTAAAGCTCAAATGAAAACCCAAGACAGATTCATTGCCTCACTGATATGGTAGCTGCAAGTCACTATTGGTGTATGTGTGCACATGTATGAAATAATCGATTCACCTTCCCTCCATCTAGAATGTATCCTTCTGTTTCCACATGACTTACTGGCTCTTCACTGTATATATTGGAAGATGAACAAGAGGTAGTGGCAAGGCTCCTTTTGCTCGCCACCCTCTAAAATGATTTTCTTTCCTTTCATTCGTATGTTGCACCCTCCTATACGAATATAATCCCGGGCCAAATGTGTGATAGGAGGCAATTACTGGGAGGCTGGGATCTGTTTTCAGGAAATGGAGATCTGCTTCAAGTTGCCGTGGATCTTTCTCGATTGACATGTTCATATTTATTGCAGAGAGGCACCTCGGTGTGCTGTTTGTAATGGATAGCACCACATATAAATATTGTTATTGAAACTCAGGTGAATCAGCCTCAGAAGACACAGTAAAATGTCATGCCACTAAAATGGGTACCCACTGAACCTCCACTAGCTTAGCCTTTCCTGGAGGAAATGCCATATTATCCTTTAGTTCCTTTTAGGTGGTCAGAGGATTTATACAGCTAAAACAACACAGGAACTGGAATAGTGCTTCGTTACAGTAGGACTCTCCACTTCATGCTTCAGAATCTGGTTCTAAAATGAAATCAACTAGAGATACTGAAAAAATGCCACTCTTCTTGGAGCATTCTCCTAGATAATATTTACATGAAGAATTACACTTGACTAGTGAGTCTTCTGCACATACTAGAAATCAGTACAAGGAGACAAAGAAACAAGGGATCAGCCCGGAAAGCATTCCTAAAATGTAGTCTAACTACCCATCTTTCAGGGTAGGGAAATGGCTGCATAAAGTTTCTCTGGGCCATAAAAGGTGGAGCAGCAGGAACACATGCCACTGAAATGAAGCCTATGTTAGCGGGAAAAATATCAAGAGGATGATTATTTTAAAATGTCAACACAGTATTTCTAGAAACAGTCAGGGGTAATAATAATATATGACAAGGCAGCCATTGCCAGTGTGAGGTTCTCTACATGCTTTGTATAGAATTCATAATCTCTGGGCACGTATCATATTGGCTAAGGCTGATGGGAACTAGAGCACAAAATATATGGTATCCACCAGGCTGGGGAAGGTTGTGATAGGCACTAAAGCAAGTCTTGATTGATGGGTGTAGAAAGGTAAAACAAAGGACTTTAGTAAGATGTTTCAGTTGGAGTGGGTGATTAGAAAGTACAGAAGATGTATCAAAGCATTTAGGACAGTACACAAACATCTTTTGCCATGTTTACAAGACATACCAGAGGGTGTAATTGGGACTGCATTAATCTGGAGCCAAGGAGAACAAAGAGTAGTGTGCTAGTATCACATTCTTCCATGAAATTATAAGGAGAAATGCGTTTGGTATCTAAGGAAGAGGACCAGTTTTGTTTGTATTTGAAGAACAACTCAGCATTCTCCCACCTCCTTGCCTTGAAACTACGTGCTCACTGTTCATTATTAATGTTTTTGGGGTGACATGAATGAGCAGGATAGAAGAAAAAAAAATAAAACTTAAATGTTGGAAAGATCACGAAATGCTGGATGAGAGAGACTGTTTTTATTTATTTTTCACCAATGGTGTTATGAAGATGCTAACTAATTGTTGGCACCTGAGACATTTGTACAACCTTGGTAGATGTTTGAAAATCTAATAAGACCTTTATTTTGGGTTTGCATCTCCTAACATCTCACCTTTGGGATGCTGGCTAGGGGCTGCTGAGACTTGAAATCCAGCAATGTTTGGCATGCTAAATGATCCTCACCTTTGCTTTAAAACAAAGCATATAGAGAGCATTCATATTACTTTAAAGCCTAAATTTTGGCTTGAGTAATCTTTCAGGAGGGTGATTCAACATTTCTCATGCACCCTGCTTTAAAAATACATGATATACAGAATTTTTATGCTGGCTGTAAGGTAAGTAATGTCCCACCTGGCAGTAAAAGGCTGTAAGCCGCCTTGATCACATCCCTGTGGAAAGGCGGGGTATAAATAAAACTAATAATAATAATAATAATAATAATAAAAGGGTAAAGTTACCATAGAATAAAGAGTAACAAATGTAATGAAGTGTGTTTATGGATAATGACACATGCTGCATTTATTAGGCAAAGAGGCTGTCTTGGCTCTGAATACATAGTTCTTTTTTTCACTGACTGGGGTGAGATTGGGGAAAAAACTGTGGCTCTGCAGGTTTCTCATGTGGGTTAGAACAAATATGCAGAAAAGGTGGTTTCTTCTCAGAAAAGAAAATGGATACTTTTATGACCAGGAAAAGAATGGATTGACCAGCATACATCTCCCTTTGGCCTAATTCCTGGAGAAATTTTGCAGTGACTTTTCGAAACATTTTAGTTTGTTTTTGCTGGTAAATTGAAGAAGACTAAGCTTGAACCAGCACACATTTGTGCAATTTTAAAGACTACTACAAGGAACCAGTGCATCTTGCAGGACTGAAATCATTGCACACCTTTTAAAAAGGTCTAAATTGTTTTTTGCCTTTTCAGTGCTGCAATAAACATCTCCTGGTATATGTTTGTTGTTTTAAAAATGTGAAGTCAAAAGCCAGTTTTAGTTACTGAAGTGATCGTCTCACCACTGAAACAAGATTCCACTATTTGTCTGCTTAATTATTACAGTTATAATGTGGGTGGGGGAAATCTTTGTAGAGTTGCCAAAGTGAAAACTAGAGATGGCTCCTTTCCTTTTAATAGTTTTGTAGAAGGGAAGGTGTTTCAACAGATATTTCCTTGTTACCTTGTTACATGATGAGAAGCAATGCTGGAATTCTTTCTTCTCTGTTGTTGTGTCCATTCAAGATGTTTCCAACTTATGGTGACATGTTGCCTTAGATGCTGCTGCAAAAAACCACACAACACCAGCTTGGAAGAAAGGCCACAACTTTATTAGCAAGCCATTGGTATGGGTTGGCACAAAGCATGAGGTCAGGATCTGCGAAATCAAACAACCCGATGTTGTCTGATTAACCAACCTGGCACCCACCAGGCGCTTGGGATGACCTAGGGGCTAAGGAACACAAATTGACCGCAAACCATGCCATGCGTTCACATATTCACTAAGCCCCTAGTCACCGGGAGGCGCACCCGCGTTATGGCCCCCGCAATGGCCATACGCCTGCCCAATTCGCCCCCGGGTACCTAGTGACTCCCAGACCAGAGCACCATGGCCCTGGTACCTACACCGTGCCGATCCTGGCCTATGCTGCCGCCCAAAGTTGTGACAAAAAACCCACAAGACAGCGGTGGGTGGGCGGGGGAAGCTACTCCAGTCTTCCTCCCTTCCTTCTTGGCTCCGCTCCGTGCGAAGCCAAGCGCCGACTGAGGGGACAGGGCCAACAACACGGCCTAATAAAGGCCTAGGCCCCGCCCCCTCCAACGTGCAGTGCGGGGCTCCTCCCCCAGGGCAGCCCAACCAATGAGCTGCCCTGGAGGACCGGAAGTCCCGCACCACAAAGTCCGGCTCCCAGAGCGTCGCGGGGCGGAAGGGGCCGCCCCTTCCGCCCCGCGCACCAATAGGGAGCCGGGCAAGCCCCAGAGCATTCTGGGGCTTGTAGTTTTCTGCCGATTCTTCGGCAAAACGGCCTGCCCCGCAGCGAGGCGGCCGTGATTAGGTGAACCTATCACAGGGTTTTGTTTTTGTTTTTTGCAAGATTTGTTCAGAGGGAATTTGCCATTGCCTTCCACTGAGGCTGAGAGAGTGTGACTTGGTCAAGATTACCCAGTGGCTTTCTGTGACCAAGTGGGGAATTGAACTCTGGTCTCCAGAACCCTAGTCCATCATCCAAACAACTACACTATGCTGGCTGAAACAAGATCCCCTTCCAGTTTTCACTCTGGCAACCCTGGAACTGTGCCTACAACCAGTATTCATATCTTGCAGGATATTGCTCTGTCAGTACAATACTATTCTCCTTTCTTCTTTCCCCTGTATTTTGTTTTAATTTTTCTTGGTATTTGTTTATCAAATCTTTTGCTTGTCTATTGTGCTCAGCATATACCTTTTCTGCTGGAAGGTTAATGCTCTATGAAGGAGCATTTTATGTTGCTAAAGAAAGATAGGCCTGGTACATACCTGTGAAAAAGGCCAGACTGGACACGGCCTGTTTCTCTCTGGAAAAACTGGGTTCTTTTTGGCACGTGGGGACATCATCAGTGCGCCATTGGCGTACTGTGATGCGGCCAACACGCAACCGCAGTGCCGGTGGTGCAGATGTGGTGCCGCACTTGCGTCATGCACGTGCACCATGTATGGATGGCGCCACGTAAAGATGGCGTCATCCTTACATGTTAGGGTTCTGGAGCATGCGGATGCTGCATGCTCCGGAACCCTAATATTGGCGGCAGCACAGTGCATTTGGCCCATCTGTTTTGGGCCATAAATACCTTTTATGCATTCTGTGTGTTTCTCTTCATTTCCGCAAAGAAGGGAGCTAAATTCTTGATTTATTGTTGCTGCTCTGGTTTATACACGTTCACATTGTACACCTTCTAAATAAATCCTGAACAACGTGTGTATAGAGTCTGTGTCCCCATCTAGAGATGTAAAAGATTTGAAACCATGAGGGGAAAACCCCCAGGGCCACATGAGAGTTGCTCTAGGCTGTGTGTAAGACTTGCATGCCCTTGTTTTCCTCTTGCTAATTTTTGATGTGTATAATCTACACATGCATTGAGTTAAATATTGAATTTACTTAAATAAAACTGGTCTAATTTGAACAATGGTATTTCCTTATAAAATGTTAAAATATGAATATACAGTGGGCCCCCCATATTTGCTGGGGATAGGAGTGCAAGATCCCAGTGAAAGTGGAAAACCTGCAAATAAAAAATCTAGTTTTTTTTAATCTGAGGGTATACCTCTCTAGGAATCTTTGGGTCCTCCAACACAACTCCATGGTCAACATCTGGCAGAAGGTGACCTTAGAATCATGCAGGAAGACCTACAAATACCTAGAGAAATGCTTTCTTTAGGAATTGCTAGGTCCTCAAGTGTGACTATGATCAACGTCCAGCAGAATCAGGCTGAAGGACCTAGAGATTCCTAGAGAGAACATGTTAATTAAATCTGTGAATAATCAAATCTGGAAAATTCAAAGCCGCAAATGTGGAGGGCTGACTGTATATCAATATGTGAATGAAAATATGCAAACTAAATAAACAAAACATGTTTCATTCATATTCTACACTGAGTGGAGGGGAGCGATATCTGCATGTAGATGTAACATGGGGTGTGCACAAGGGTAACAAGTTTAAGTACCACTGTTATAACCCATTTTCTATTCAAGAAAGTTCTGGTATGTGTGCTTCACAGCAGGAACAAAACTAATTAAAAAACCAAACAAACTATCCTTAACACTGAAACTGTCAACAATAAAACAGCCACAAACTGCAGCAGCAAAATAAAATGTCACGCACAGTGTAAAACTAAACATTTGGGGCCAACAGACATAAGATCTCAAACCATGTTAGAATAGCCATGTTCTCATTACCCACCAAGAGATGGGTAGAGAGGGAGTCAGTTGGATCTCCTTTCAGAAGCAAAGATGAATTGTTGGGAAAATTAGGCTTGTGGTGATGAATCTACTTCACTTCCAGAGTGTCACTAATGACTTGTATGAGAACATCGTATTTTTTGATGACAGGAAACTGGAAACTGCAGATATTTTGAGGTCTTTTTAAAAATCAAGTTGCAGCATAGAGACAAATGTTGACAGAATCAATTTTGCCTTAGAAAGCAATCCTCTGATTTGTAGTTTTTGTGAACCTTCACATCATTTCCAACTTATGGCAGCCCTGAGGCAAAACTAACACGTGGTTTGAGAGAATGTGAAATGCCTAAGGTCACCCAGTGGGTTTCCATGAGTGAATGGTGATTCATACCCTGGTCTCCATACTTGTCACCCAACACTTAAATTACTACACCATGCCGGTTCACAGTCCTCTGAGACTATGGACTTTATCACATGGGGGAAATTGAGGATTTAAACTGTCATTATCCTGTGAAAGTTGCATGATCTCACTGAAGATTTTCACATGACATTGCGATTAAAGAGGACTTATCTTGCCAATAACCAGGTAATAACCAGCAAGAAATCATTCACAGGGGAATCCCGAGAATGATTTGTTGCTGGCTATTACCTGGTTATTGGTGGGATAAAACCTCTTTAATCACAATCTGTGTGAAAATCTTCCCGTGATTGTGTGATTTTCCCAGGATAATGACAGTTTAAACCTCTAATTTTCCCCTGTGTGATAAACTCCTTAGAATTAGCAACACAAGCAAAACAGAGGACAGAAAAAGCTGAAAATGCTATGATTGCACTTCCTTCAAATCAGACGGAGCTAGGAGACGACTACAACTTGTGTATGCCAATGAAGCTGCATTTTCTTTCATCACAGTCTGATATTTTGGGCATTGCAAGTGTTCCTTGTTTTTTCTTTGATTTGCTTTCTTGATCAAGGCTGCCTTCAAGCTCTTAATATGTCTCCTCCTCAAAGACCAGTAATTTTCTAGGTCATTAATTCTGACCCTTTAAAAAACAATCTTGCCAATAAAGGTTTTTCATTACACTGAGATTTCATCTGTGCTGACAACATGAAGCAGTCTATGCTGTACATGATGAGTGACTCTTCTAGAAAGCAATAGGTGGCACTACAGTTAAAAGATTTAGGGTGCATCAGAGCAATTCAGTGCATTCCTCTCCCAACATTTATGGTTAACCTACTGGAGAGAATGTTGCTCAATTAGTGTGTAAAGACCAAGGGTGGGGACAGTGGGAAATCCATCTCATACATTCTTGCTCTTTGCTTCTAGCTTTCCCCATAACACAGCCGGGAGGGAGCCAGCAAAAAGCAGCATACCTATTGCTTCTAGCGCACTGGGTCTTATTCGAGATCCTAACTATGTTTGAACTGACTGCAGTTATTCTGGGGTTCTTTATCCTTCTACCCTTTTTGGCAAATGTTTTCTTTCCCTATCTTTGGCTGGACCTGGTCTACATCTTCTCCGCCATAGGTACTATGCGCCGATGCCATAAGCATCTGCAAAGCAACCCTCCCATTATGTTACTAGATTACTTTTTGGAGAAAGTCCAGAAACACCCAGAGAAGCCCCTGATTCTCTTTGGAGAGGAGGTCTATTCCTACCAAGATATCGACAGGCTCAGCAGTCAGGTGGCCAGAGTGCTGCGAGGCCATGTGGGGCTGAAAGAAGGGGAAACGGTGGCTGTTTTCCTGAAGAATGTCCCTGCCTATGTTTGGGTCTGGATGGGTGTGGAAAAGATTGGCTGTACTATGGCATGTATCAACTATAACATCCGATCCAAGTCCCTGTTACACGTGCTCAGCTCCTGTGAAGCCAAGGTGCTACTGACAACTCCAGGTGAGCTACACAATGTTGTTACTTGCAAAGAGGAATTAAAGGTTTGTTTATAGTGCACGTGTGATCTCTCAAGTCCCTTGTCTCCCCAGATGAGGGAATCCTGGGGAATCATCTTAATCTATTTTCTCCTTATTTCTTGGCATACCAATCCCAACATTTTTATTCTTGCAAATTCTTGAAACAGAATGTTTTTAAAGAATATGCGGACGCACCTTACGCGGCTTGAGCATACGCGCTCAAGCCGCGGGGTGCAGGCGGGGTGGAAGGGGCGGCACATCCCATTCAATTGAATGGGCGCGCGCACCTGTTGTGCCCCACTGCGCCGCCGTGCCGCCGCGCACAAGCCCCATTGTTTACAATGGGGCTTGAGCATAGGCGGAATTCGCCTTACGCGGAGGGATCCGGAACGGATACCCGCGTAAGGCGAGGGCCCACTGTATTATTTTAGACTGTACTGTTTTAATAGCTTTTTAACCATTTAGTAGTATTTTTAATTGTAATATTAAATCATTTTATTATTGTCAAAGATTTAATGCTATTTTAATGCCCACTCTTTGCCTATTTTTAGTTGCATTGTGTTTTTAAATTGTAAACTGCCTTGAACCCCAAATTTGGAGGAAAGTCATCGTCGTCGTCGTCGTTTTCTTGAAAATAAAATACTGTGACAACTGTGTTGTCTGTTGAAACTTGACTACTTTTTGTGCAACACACACCTGTTAGCTACCCAGGAATCTTCCAAGCACAGGCCTGCAGGAAGTTTTCCTTTAGCTCAAGAGAAGAATAAAAGTGAAGATTTTTATGTACTTAAATGGACAATTAATTTAATGTACCTTAAAGATAACACAAGAGCAAAACTCAGTTCTCCAAAATGTGGAAAGGCTTACAGA
This sequence comes from Sceloporus occidentalis, assembly GCA_023333645.1. NCBI lineage: Eukaryota > Metazoa > Chordata > Lepidosauria > Squamata > Phrynosomatidae > Sceloporus > Sceloporus occidentalis. The sequence continues at coordinate 746,570 of JALMGF010000265.1, forward strand.
CTATGGACTTTACCACACGTAGGAGGTAAATCATAATTACAACAGGATAATAACAGCTTTGGTTGGGACGTATCACCTGGCATCATTCTTCTTCTGTTGGGAGGCATGGGAAACCATTTAGAAAGCATTTCTTTTTTATTAATGCAAAAATCCATTAAGAACCTCTCTTCCAGCTACTCTTCTGCTACAATTTCTAGTGTAATAGTTCAATTCTGCTTTAATGCCGATTTTGGGTGGTCAGGGGTTGGACAGAGGGCATGCTTCAGGTGTGGCTTATGTGCCTTAGTGATCAAGTGAGAAGGAGTGGAAATTTCAATATGTTTTTCTTTCAGTTTGAGATGGCAAAATATCTGAGACACTTTAAAACTTTTTTGTGATCTATTGGTAAAAATAAAGCACAGTAACAAATGATTTCACCATCCTTATCACAATTGGGGATTGTCAGAGAAGCCAAGAAGGCAAATTTTGTCCATTCTTTACTCCACTTCTTTTTGCACCCAGAATCTCCCATGTCTGAGAGTAGCCCAAGTCTGGAGTCTATGGGGCGAAACAGATGGCCCCGAAGGGGTGATGTGATGCTGCCCCTGAGAGAGCTGGATTGGGGCCATGGCAAATGCACGCTGCGGCCCCAGTCTGGCCAGCTTCCACCCAGATAGAAGCAGAAATGCCAGCTCCTATTTTTTTGGGGGGCGGGGGAAGGTGCCCTTTCTGCTGTGGCAGTGGCTTTTAGATGTTTCTGTGGTGCATGTAAATGCCGTGCCATAGAAACACTGTGAAGCTGGTGCACATGTGGTTAGCCATGTAGATTCCCGATGGCGTGGGGGCAGTGTCAGAGCATGCGGCATCTAAATGTCACAGTCAGATGCCATCCCCAAGCTGGCGCAAAGGGGCAGTCTGCTCCCCACCCTCTGTCTTTCTCTCTTTGACATACAGACACAGACACACACCCACACACCTGGAAATGCAAGTGAGAAAAAGTCTTACAGTTTTTTTTTAAATTGTTCCATTAACCTTGCCTTCTGCCTCTTTTACTGCTTTGAGCTTCAGACTATCATGGACTTTATTACACAAGGCAGTAAACTGCAATTACCTCTGGATAATAGTACTTTCGATTGGGGCTCATCACCTAACATCAACCTCTTCTGTTGTTCTCCCAGTGGGAGACTGTTTTGAAAGCATTTCTTTTTATTAACACAAAAACAACCCCATTAATGGCCTACTTAGCCACTACTGTTCTGCTAGGATTTTCAGCTTGTTAGTTCAGTTGCACTTTATCCTGGTTTTGAGTGGCCAGTGGATAGGACCTTTTGAACTGCTCTACTTTTTTGTGGTGTAGGAACCAGTTTCTATACTTTCCATGTTATTTCTACTTCTGGTACAAAAGTTTCTGTTAAAGATGTAAAGTCCAGTAACACATCTACTTCACTTGCTGAAGTATATATCTATCTAAAACATTAATAAAATAGATTGAAGTATCCATAAAAAAATAAATAAAAAGCAGTGTGGCATAGAATGAAAATTCCGTTCTCAAAAACAGCTCCTGAAACCATGACAAAATAATGTAATATTTGCCTGCCAATAAAAGGGCAGCAAGGGTTGTTGTTACTGTGTGAGTTCAAATCGTTTCTGACTTATGGCAACCCTAAGGCAAACCTATCAAGGTTTTGGGGTTTTTTGACAAGATTTGTTCAGAGGAGGTTTGCCATTGCCTTCCCCTGAGGCTGAGAGCATGTGACTTGCTCAAGGTCACCCAGTGGGTTTCATGGCTGGGCTGGGAATCAAACCCTGGTTTCCAGAGTTCAACACTCAAACTATTACATCATGCTGGCTCTTCCTAAAGTAAAGTTAGGAAGTAAGGCACAATTAAATTACAGTCTGTCCTCGCCTTACGTGGGGGATCCGTTCTGGATCCCTCCGCGTAAGGCGAATTCCGTCTATGCTCGAGCCCCACTGGAAACAATGGGGCTCGTGTGCGGTGGCGCGGTGGCGCACGCGCGGGGCGCAACGGGCGCGTGCGCCCATTCAATTGAATGGGACGCGCTGCCCCTTCCGCCCCGTGTGCGCCCCGCTGCTTGAGCGCGTATGCTCAAGGCTGCATATGGCGCGCCTGCGTATGGCGTGGGCGCACTGTATACTCATTTTCTACATTATCTTCCAGATTTTCAACATGCTATTGAAGACGTCTTGCCGGCTCTAAAGAATGAAAAACTACAGGTTTTCTATCTCATTGATGACTCCCCAACTGAGGGTGTGGAAGCTTTACTGGCACAGATCAAATCCAGCTCAGCTGAACCAGTGCCTGTTTCCTTCCGAGCAAATGTATCTGTCAAGTCAATATCTCTGTATATTTTCACCTCTGGGACCACAGGTGAGAAGGAAGAATATTAAGGTAGCAGATGAGGTTTGGTTCTCCAAGTGTTTTCGATTTCAGATTCCAGAAGCCCAGCTTGGTAAGGAGTCAGGAATTCTGGGAGCTGAGGTCCAAAACATCTGGAGGACTATAGTTTGGGAACCACTAGTCGAGATGTACCAATGGCTTGATTCTGCATAAGGCAGTTTCTGATGTAGGTCCTATCTGACCCACACAACTTTCTTCATCTCCTCAAGGGCTGGTGCTGACTTTTCAGCCATCCTATGTTTTATATATGCAATCTGTAACTAAATGTGCCTGCTTCTGCCCAGGTGCCATATAGCTAAGAGTACGAGATGTGTCAGGTTTCTATAGGGGTGTGTAGACTGGCATCTTTGGCTGGCCTGGGGTGGAGTTGGCGCGTGACGGCTACACAATGCACACCCTGACTCCGCCCCCAGGCTGGCATGATGCTGTACACCACACCACACGGTGTGCACTGTCACGGCGCTTCTCTGCCACTGGGTCTAGATGACCCAGTGCCAAAGGAATGCCATAAAGCTATGGTGCTGGTGGCTATGGCACCCTTTCCAGGGCACAAAAAGGAGCCACTTTTTGCAGCTCTTTTTGCGCCGTGGAAATAATAATTAATTAATAATAATTTGTTTTATTTATATACCGCTATTCCAAAGATCATAGCGGTGAACAGCAAGTAAGCTAATTAGCAAGTAAGCTAATTTGCCCCCAACAGTCTGGGTACTCATTTTAGCGACCTCGGAAGGATGCAAGCCTGAGTCGAGCTTGGGCCCTTTTGCTGGTCTTGAACTCGCAACCTTGTGGTTTTGAGTGAATGGCTGCAGTACAGGCATTTAACCACTGCGCCACCAGGGCTCCATATCTGGAAAGGCCAGATTGGGGCTGCAGTGTGGGGTTGCCATGGCTCCAATCTGGTGAAGATAAAGGTGGCTGCAGGCCATCCCTTCAGGGGCGGTCAGCACAGCCCCTATGTCTCCAGTGCTGGCTGCAGAATTGGCTTTAGGTTTCCTGACACATTTTACTTTAGCAGTTAGATTTGAAGACTAGGAAATACACATCAGTAATTAAATGCACAACCACAGCAGAAGCTTCAGGTAGTTATTTCTCCCACTTTTTTTGAAAATAATCTGTTCATTAAATTCAGTTAACACTGACAATTGAATTTTCAATCAAAACCAAGATAATATACATTAGAAGCATACATTTAAAAAGGGAAAGAGAAAAAAAAAACTAAAATAAAAAATCAGAGAGGAGAAGAAGAAGAAAGAGGGGGGAGGGGAGAAGCATATAAAATGTAATAGGGCTCTGACCCCCAATCTTAAATGTAATGAGAAAATAAATAAAAATGAAATATATTATTCTACCGTTACAGAGCCAACTAAATAATCCTACTAGAATTATATGAGATAACCATAATCACGGATTATCACATCATTAGGTTTCTCATTGCTCAAAACATCCATAAATGGTTTCCAGTCTTTCAAACAATCAATTTATTTATTTTTCAATTGGCTTATCCTTTAGTAACCATGTTAAATTGGTCATTTAGGTTAACTTAGGAGACATAACAAACCATTTTCAGAATAGGTTTTAGGTTGATAACAATGTTGTAGAAGAGGAACTTTCAGGTCTGCTGGGCCTGCTCTTAAGAACTCAGTGCTGGGGTGTACAGTGGATCCTTGTTATACGCTAGGGTTTGGTTCCAAGATCCCCCGTGTATAACAAAATCCGTGTATGCTCAAGTCCCATTAAGTATAATGACATAGCAAAATGGTGTCCCTAATAAAAAATGGAACATCAAGGTAAATTTATACTTTTTTGGAACATTTTCAAACCGTGTATGCTTAAATCCGTGTATAAAAAATCCGTGTATAAGAAGGACCAACTGTATTATTTCTTTCTTGAATGAGGTGTTTAAAATTACTAAAGGTGTCCCTTTCTTTTCTCGCCGTACCTTAAGGGTTACCAAAAGCTGCTGTCATCCCCCAGAGGAAGTTATCCATCTCATCCCATCTTTTCCGTAATCGTGGGGTGCATTCCAGTGACATCATCTACACCCCACTCCCATTGTACCACTCTACTGCACTTCTTATTGGGATTGGAGGTTGCATAGACATTGGTATGTACAGAACATCCATAAGGATCTAAACATCCATTGAAGGTATGGGATAGACCGAGAAAGATGTGCTTCTAACATGTATCAACATGTTAGAAGAAAATTATAAATATATAGAATTGGAGACAGAGATGTTTGGGACCGGTTGGATTGTACATGTTCATAAAGTTTAGTAGTACAATTCCCATGCAGATCTTCAGACTTCTATGCATGCACAAATTTTAATTTTGGCATCTGGATTGTGACATTTGGGTTAAATTAATTAACAATGAATTTTTCTCCCTATGTGTTGCATGCAAACACATGCTGCTGGCATCAAATCTTGAGGTTCTCTTTTGCACACCCCTTTAAAAGACATATTGAGGCATTTTGATCTTTTAACAAGAGCTATTGAACAACTCAGTGCTCAGATTCAGTTCAGAGACTATGGAAATATACTGCCTTTAGTTTTTAACCTAATCAATTATTTAAAGTGATCTTCAGCCTTTTTAATATAAAGATTGCTAATTCCAGATTGATTTGAGTTCTCCAAAACTAGGGTTTTCACAATATTCAGTTACAGCACTATGATTCCACTGTAACTACCATTACAGCATCTTATAGAATGCTGGTGTTTGTAATTTGGGGGAGGCACTAGAGCTCTCTGGATGAGAATTCTAAAACCCCTTCCTTAGACTGCAAATCCTAGGATTCTGCAGGATACAGCCATGCCACCCAGTGTCTTATTGCATGAAAAAACAAAGTGGAAATAGAACCGGAGAGTAGCGGCCTTTCCCATGCTTTACCACATGACATTATAGCACTTCTGTTCTCTTCCCACGGGAGATGATCATAAAAGTGAATCTTTTGTCAAAGAGATTTTTCCAGCTAGAAAAAAAGACATGCTTTTACAACTTTCTCCCATGGGAAGAGAACTGAAGTGGTACAATATCATGCAATAAGGCACAGAGAAAGCTGCTACTTTCAGGCTCATTTCCTGCTTTGTTTTCTCAGGCAATAAGGCTTTTAAAGTGGAATCATAGCAATATAATTTAGTAGTTTGAAAGTATCCTAAGATACCTTTTGGGAGCTCTTGAAGGAAACTGATACTCATTGTTGGTTGTTAATTAAACAAACTCCTTTCACACACCCATATGATTGTGGGGACCAACTCCAGTTTTATAATTGTTCACATATTCAATACATTTGGACAATATTTCTCATGTGAACCTGGTTCTTTCTATTGGTCCAGTTATGGAGTGCTAATGTTCAAAAGGCTTTATATTTATATGCTAGTATGCAACACTATTATTGTGCCCAGGGATGTTGCTTCTGCAATCCACTTTTTTTTTAAACAAATGGCTACTTTAAAATTTCAGTTTGGACCGCTCATTTGGAGAGGCCTATAAACCAAACTATGTATTTCACTGTTCATAGTTTTTAAAAAATACCTGTGGGGTTTATTCTTAAACACACACACACACACACACACACACACACACACACACACACACACAGCCTTGTCTTCCCACTGATATTTGCCCCAAAGATACTGCTTTCTAGGAAACCTGCAACCAGTGATTTGTTTCTTAAGCAATAGGGAAGAAGGTCCCAACTCTGATGACTGAGCCTGTGTTCATTGTGACAATACTAAATCCTGTCACGTCGGGTTACTTCATGGTTGAAAGACTTGCCATGAGCTTCATCCCTCCCAATCTATAGTGCTGTTCCAAGATTTACATTAACACCACTCCTAAGCACCTGCCTCTTTCGTTTTCCATAAAGGAGCCACATGTGTCTTGAGGTCTAAGTTTTCTGCTTCACATTTTTGGAATGACTGCAGGCGATATCATGTCACTGTGATCCAGTATGTGGGAGAAATGATGCGCTACCTGTGCAATTCACCAAAGGTAATTGGGAGACACTAAATATGGAGGGGGGGGAGGATGCTATAAATAATAAAAAATGTTCTACTTGCTTATTCTACTGAAAACTACGCAGTTAAGTGCTAACAAGCCCTGTTGGGTTGTTGAAAAATGTTAAACTGTGTGAGTAGAGAAAGCATTGCTCTCCTTGTTTAGTGAACAATACTCTGAAAAGGAGCATCTCAGCTACATGTGGAGCTTCTCCACAAAATGGAAATATTGCTCTGTATATGAAGAGAGCAGCAATAGAGAGGGGGCAGGGTTTGCCTGCTCACAAATTCAGGTCAAGGTGGCTTGTAACATATGTTATAGTACTTTATTGTTGCATCTCCTTGTGCCACCACTGCAGTGAAGCAGGGCTGGGCATGCTCGCCCCTTCTTCTTCAGTCCTCAGGGCAAAGGAGGGAGGAATCCTAGGGTGAGAGCACAGTCTTGAAAGTGTTTTTTTAATCCTCATTTGTTAGACTTGGTCTTTTTTATTTGAATGGCCAATTGTGTAGTGCAGATGTCGAACACATCCTGCGTATTGACATCACTAGCACTTCACCTTCTGTGACATCACCAGGGATGAACCCTAGATCTCAAGCTTTGGCCTTGGAATCTCAAGGCCTCTGACAGTTTTCACTTGGCAGCCCTATACAAATATCTGTATTTGTAAAAGATCCCCACCTAAGCATGTGGAGTTGACCTTTTCTCAGCTAATGTGGCTGGGTAAGTGATGATAAATAAAATCATTATTACCCTTGCAGAAGGACAATGAACGTGACCATCATGTGCGAATGGCGATTGGTAGTGGCCTGCGAGTGGAAGTCTGGAAAGAGTTCTTGCACCGATTTGGACACCTCCACATCTATGAACTCTATGGTGCTACTGAAGCAAATATTGTATTTCTTAACTACACAGAGAAAGCTGGAGCTGTTGGAAAGAGTAACTTCGTCCTTAAGGTAATGGACTAATCTGGAGGTTCCCAAGCGATGTGGTTCATTAATGTCTGACCTTATGTCTTAGGGAGCATTAACTGGATATTGCTTCTAAAGCTCAAGCAAGCTGCTATATAGAATCCTGCTATTATCTCCAGTCCATGTGTGGAAAGAACTATAGGATTCTTCTGCCCTGCATGTGATCTGCTGTCCCAAGTGGGAGGCCAGTGAGGTACTAACAGAAATCCTGCTGTTGTGTATGTGTGCATGTGCCCTCAAGTTGTCTGTTGAATGATGAGGCCATGAATTTCATAGGGTTTTATTTGGCAAGGATTATTCAGAGGTGGTTTTGGCATTTCCTTTTTCTGAAATATAGTATACAGCAGCTGTTAATCTTTGGCAGTCTCTCATCCAAGTACTAACCAGGGTTGACCCTGCTCTGTTATCTTGTCTGTTTTCCAGACAGAGTGGCTAGGGGAAGCAACTTGAGAGGGACTGAATGGGAAACCTCAGCTGGTCAAATTAGACCTATAAGATATCTGGGATATAAAGTATGCTTTGGAGTTTTGCTGAATTGTTGGACAAGGAGAAAAATATCCCATGTTATTTGGGTGATCATGAAGTACATTAAATCTGATCCTTGTACAACAGTCTTCCTTTGAATTTCTGCCTTGTGGGCTGACGTCTCCATTTCCCATCTGTTCCATTTCAGAAAATAATAAAGTTTGAACTTATTAAATATGATGTTGACCAGGACAAAGTTGTGAGGGACGAGAATGGGCTTTGCATTCCAGTAGCCATCGGTAAGTTCCTAAAACGAGTAGGGGTTGGAGTTGACAGAGCTCTGCTTTCTTCATTTGGTGGAGTATACGCATCCAGCAGCACACATGAATAATGATTTTACATGCAACTTTTGGTCATGGCACTTTTATGCACATTAAAAGGTAATATTTTTAAATGGATTTAAAATACAACTATTGCAGAAAGCAAAATAAGGTAACAATTCCTCTTGGTTCAAGACCAAAGATTTTTAAAAAGGGCTACAAAATCCATTACAATTGCAAATCATAAAATGAGTTGAAGCTACAGATTGTGGAAAATGCATTAATTTACATGTATTTTTGGGTGAACAGAGACAACATGCATTACTATTGACATATTCAATAAACTATGCCTCAAATCCCTAAAAGGCACCGGGCTTCAGTTGCACTTGGAAGCTAAGCAGGGCCAGGCCTGGTTAGAATTTGGGTGGGAATGGCCAGGGAATACCAGGTGCTATAAGCTCTATTTCAGAGAAGGGCAATGACAAACAATCTCTGAGTAGTCCTTGTTTAAGAAAACCCTATGAACTTCATGAGGTTATCATAAGTCAACAGTTGACTTAAAGACTTAACACATACACACATTATACAAGTTGTTGACTTAAAAATTCTTTAAAAAAATCTTTAAAAATGTTCTTCAAAAACATCACATCTTGCCAAAATTTCACATTAACCACATGAAATGACAGGCTGTGAATATGATACTGTAATTTAAAGGTATAATTCTAATTTTGCTAGTTACTTATGTTACAGCTCTTAGCATGACATTCATGACATACAGGAATTATGATTTATGAGTAACATTAGTATAAAAACTTTATTAAGGATTCTTTTTCTGGGAAAGTTGTAGCTCATGGATTAACTCCTGCTACAAATGTGTGAAGAAGTGGTGCCCAGCAAACTCTAACACGTCATGAAGATGCCTGGGACTTCTCTTTAGGTCCATAGAATGATTCACAGTTGTTCACTTTCAGTTCTGCTGATTTCATTACTCTCTATACTTTTAATACAGCAAAGTCAGGATCTAACCCAATGTTAATCTTTCAACATTAAAAACAGATCAAACTAAGAAAACATGTATATTTGCTGCCAAAATGGAAACACTAAAAGACATACCAATTTAGATTACTTTGATACTGCTGTTCCTCTAAAGAAACCATACAGTGCACTAGTCATTTCATTAACATTGCGAAACTTTTGTATTTATTACAAACTTTTATTTTTCTAAATAAATGGAGCCTTCAAATACTCTTGTAGACCTATCTGGGTATGTAGACACTACATATAAGCCTTATTCTACCATTGCTTTTCCACTGGTGCACCAACTTAACATCGTTCGGTTTAGAGATAATCAAATATTACAGTTCAGTGACTTCAGGCTTTGGATCTTAAAAAAACCTTTTCAAATATTGATAGAATTCATAAAACGAACATGGGTTAGCTTGTTTAGTTTTGCTTGCTAAATTAGAACAAATATGAATAAGCTCTCCAGTGTTTTAAGATAGGTCACATTTTCCAGAACATTTTTCAGAAATCCCATACCACTTGAAGGAGCAGCTTTGCTCTTGCCTCATTGACAGAGGATCAAAATGATTTCCTCTGGTTCCTCTTTTACCTCCCAGGGGAGACTGGTTTACTGGTGAGCAAGATCACAGAGGCCCATCCATTTGAGGGCTATGCAGGAGGCTACCAGAAGTCAGAGAAGAAGATTCTCCGAGATGTCCTTAAAAAAGGAGACTGCTACTTCAACAGTGGTGACCTTCTGATGCAAGACCAACATGGCTTTCTCTATTTCCAGGACCGAGTAGGAGACACTTTCCGGTGAGTGTCATCTCTATTCTTGGTATTGTATATAGAACAGGCATAGGGAATCCTATCTATCAATAAGTTGTACTGTGTTCAAATGCACAGATTTCCATGCAAGTGTGTCTGTTCTGGCCTGGGCTCAACAAAAGTTGTCTTTTGCTATGTGTCTTTAAAGAGTGCCAACTCATCTCCAGCCACTCTCATCATGTGCATCAAATCTCAAGTTTGCTGAAGAACTTAAAAACACCAAGTAAAAAGGGAGATAGGTGAAATGAGTGGCAGGATGAGGTAAATCAGGAAATGAGAATACTAGACTCTTTATAATGCAGAAAGTGAAAATTGAGAAGAACCAAGCCAAACAGACGCAATTTGGTAGGGACAACAAAGGAGACCTGACACAAGGAGTCAAAGCTAATGGGCTTGCTGACACATATGAATGCAAACAAGCAGTGTTATACAACCTAGGGGCAGAACATTCAACAGAAATGTTCTATTGGGCAGAACTATCTATGATTGCATACACACACACTCTCTAGCTTTTCATAGCTGAAAATTTAGATACACGTGACCAACCAAACTGAGAATGTGGTCAAGATGTTAATTTATTGATGAGGAAGAACACACAAATTAGGAGAGGCTGCAGCAGTTTGCTTTTGCCTGAGCCCACCTGTTTAATTAATTTAGTTGAAAGTACTTTTGTATTTTGCAGCAATTGAAGTAAGCTGAGAACAAAGGGAAAAGTGGAAGGAGAGAAAAACTCAGACACTTTAAAAGCAGGTGGAAAACTAGGATGCCAGAGGATTTATCAGGATTGTTGATGCAAATCACAACACTTGGAGGGTATGCTTATGTAAAATGTTGGCCATTGCTCCAACAACTACTGTAGTAAAATATCTAGAGGGAATGGGAGAAAGGAAGCACTGAGCTATAAATCACAAATTCTCCAGTTTAAACTGCCATGTGCTCAGGACAACCATCAGATGTCAGCACTGTTATGACCAGCTAAGACCAACATCACTATAGAAAATGTTATTATTAACCAAATAATGGAAATTAATCTACTAATAAGACAAGACACCTGATGTTAAAAACTTGTTTCTTTCTTCAGTTGGAAAGGGGAGAATGTGGCCACTACAGAGGTTGAGAGGACTCTTGCAATGCTGGACTTCATTCAGGAAGTCAATGTATATGGGGTATCAGTGCCAGGTGGGTCTGAAGCACATTTTTAAAACCCATCTTTGTGGTGGCAGGTTTAATGTCTAAGGATATGACATCATTCTACCTTCCTTGATATCATGTCAAAGAACAAAATGAGGAAGTCATTTGTAGCCACTACCTATGACACCCAGATTATATGTTGCAGCATTTCAGGCCCAAATTCAAAGTGCTTCCGAGAAGATCTAATACCATTCCACTGACAGACCAAATCCCTTTCTCCACCGCCACATATAGGGGTAAAGCTGGCCATGGGGTCAGCAGAGGATGGTGTGACAGCTTCTTGTTGGACAAAATAAACTTCAGTGCATTTGTGCTGCAGTTTATCCTTACAGTTGGAATCATGGGGACGGAGTCATAGCACCCAACATCTCCTGTGGAAAGTATCCATGGGATAAGTTGTTGAAGTATTAATATGCTGGTTTGTTTCAGGGCATGAAGGAAAGATTGGGATGGCAGCTGTACGGCTGAAGGATGGGCTCTCCTTTGATGGAAAAGGGCTGTATGTACATGTCAAGGACTACATGCCAAGCTATGCCATACCTCACTTTATCCGTCTCACGGTGAGATCTCTCTAGCTTGCTGCATTCCCTACTCTGCTTCTACATTGGTGGGTGCTAATGAAATGTGGCATTATTTGTAACTTTTGTTCTCATTTTTAGAAATATAATTAGCATGGTTGGGGCCCACTGAACCAGACAGAGTCTCTTTTGTCAGGCACACAGATTTTTAACTCTGTGCTTCTTGGGAAGGGCTGACACAACCATCCTTCTTAAATATGCTCCATGTAGACTGTGGAGAGGCCAAAGGGTTTGCTAAAGGCAAAATCACCTAGCAGGAGAATTACCAGGATTACAATATAATGTTGGAAGGTGGACAAAAGAATAAGGAGAACAGCCAAAAATACTGAACTGTAAGAAGAAAGCTACATGTGATGTGGGAGAACTATATTCAGATCTCCTGCAACTATCCATGCAGTATGAGTAGGAATGTCAGTGTCGTAAGAGAATGTCAGTGCCTCTACTTGCTGTGGCTGCTGGGTGCCCTTAGCGATGGCTTCACATGCCAGAGAGGGCATGCGTGCCACGGGTTCACCACTATGGGGTTATGAGAATGAAATCCCTTATTTAAAGAGCTGATTAACTCTAGTCTGGTGTAAAGATAAAGAACTGTAGGAAAGGAAAGTAACCAGAGGCCTTGAAGTGGTCCATTGAAAGCATTGACAGAAGGGCACCTGGTCAGTCTTACCACTATAATGAGATATAGGCTGCTGCCACAGCACTTTAACTGCTATGGCTCAATGCTATGGAATCATAGGATCTGTAATTTAGTTGTCTCAGAAAGCTACAAATCCCAGAAATCCTTAGCACTGAGTCAAGGCATGTAAAAACAAGTGTCAAACTGCATAAATTCTGTAGTGGAGGTGCAGCCATAGTCTTCTTTAAATTGTCTTCCTTATTTCTAAAACTGCATGCAGAGAAATAAATTAGCATGCACAAGTATATGCTACCCCACCTTTTGCAATGCATTACCTTTTCTTTGGCAATACAAGGAAGACTAGGCATTGGATCATGGTTTGGAGAGGAAAGAACTTCCAGTAGAGAAGAATGAGTCAATTCAGTGGATTCTGTGAGTTCTTGGTTATGCATTTCAAGATGGAGCAACAGGCTAGAAACTTTCCAACCTAAGCCAATAGGAGATGCTAAGGATGTCATCTTCTCCAAGGGCTTCTACTGCATGGCAATCCTACAAAACTCACATAAGAGTCTGTTCTCCTCAAATTACAATATAGCTGAATGGTTTTGGGCTCATTTGTGGTTTTCCACACAGGAGTCTCTGGAGATTACTGAAACATTCAAACAACGTAAAGCTCAGTTGGTGAAGGAAGGATTCGACCCTGCCTTGGTCAGCGACCCCCTGTACTTCCTAGATGACTCAGAAAAATGTTATGTCCCCATGACTCAGGAGATCTTCAGCTCCATTGCAGAGAAGAAACGGAAGCTGTGAAACAGGCTTTTGGACACATGATGCAATAGCCTCCTTAGTGGCACAAGGAACCCAGAAAGAACCTCTGCCTGGGAAAGGAGGGGTTGCCAGAAATGTATTTCCTATCTATCATTCTGTTGCACTGATAACACTGCACAACAGATTATAGTTTAGGGAACTCTCTCTCTCTCTCTCTGTGTCTTTATACACAACTGCAATGTATTTATTGCAAAATATATACAAGAAGCTGTAACAAGGGCCTGTTGTTTTCCATCCTCTGCAAAAAAAAATTTCCCTCCTACCACACGTCTATAACCTGACAGATGTATTGTTCTGAATTCCACTTCAAAAAACAGTCCAGTTTAAATATCAGTTGCAATTAAATCAACACATAAACCCCACTACTGTATTTGATTTGTTGTTATTTGCCATCATGTTGGCTACAACTTAAGGCAACTCCATTACTGAAAGACATCTATGAGCCACAAGTTGCTATCCAACAGCATCTGTGGAGTTCCATAGCCCCCATCTTTGACCTATAATAATTACTACACTTAAACAAATGAGTTTGCCATTGGTCTCAAAACAGCTACTCTCCACCCCACTGCCTGAGGAAAACCCTGGAAAAAATATTGCTCAGCATATTTCTGAGGAGTTCAGGTCAACAATGCGGAAAATGGGATTTCCCTTCTGAGTGACTGGGTTGGGAGGTTATCTGGGACCCCTGCTGATTAAATTCCTGGGTCACTTGCAATGGCTTTTAAAAATAAATATTTTGTATTGTTTAAGTCAAGAAGGTGAAGAAGACTGCGAATAAACAAGGACAACACACAGACATTTATGACACTTTAAATGAAGATCACAAGATAATCTGCTGAGCTCCCAAGCACTGCTGTAATACTGAAAGCCTCTCACAACACAACAAGCATCCATAATGCATGTTTTCTCTCTTTAGCCAAGCAATGGACCTCCTTTGGGGGAAAACAGTATAAGCAAAACATGCTATTATTAACTGATATGATCCTATCACCACTGAAACACGGTTCCAGAACTTGCTTAACCAGTTCATACTTATTTTCAGGGCAGATTGTGCCCACAGCCAGTAACCATATTATCCTGAGGAACATTGCTTTGTCAGTACAACTGACAGGCTCCTTCCACGTCTGGAGTTTGTGCTTTTAAGAGCAGCTCAAACTGCAGAAATGAAGAGGGGATGGCAGTAATATCAATAATGATTAAGATGAGAACATTTCACAGATGACCAAAAACCAGGGAAAATTGCAAACATTTTGGTGAACGATGTAACCCAGAGTAGGAAGAGGGCAAAGAAGCACAGCATTCAGTTAATTCTGGAAAGTAGCCTAAAAATTGGCAAATCATTTACTGTATATACTCATGTATAAGTCTAGAAATTTTAGTCAAAAAAATGACCCCAAAAAACCTGAGTTGCCTTATCCATGGGTCAATGTAGGTACTGTACCTTAACTCTTATAAAATAAAGGAACCAATCCCTGGTGAAAGACAAGAGTGTAATCTGTCTTGGAAGCACTGACCCCTCCTCTATTCTCTCATCCATCCATCTGGCTGTGATCATGGTTTAAAAACCACGTGAAGTAATGTCTAAGACAGAGTCATGAGATAATTTGCTCATCTCACTGAAGCTGCCTTTCCCTTCACAGTGATTTGATACTTTGGAAATTGTTTTTTCTTGGATATTTCTTTTGAACATAGCTGCTTTTCAGAACTCCTATACTGATTGTTCCCAAAGGTTGGAGAATTCACTTTGACACTTTTGAAGCCAACCCTACCAGCGAAAGTTTTTCAGGGCTTTCAGATTTCATCTATTTCTCTAAGATTGAAAGTAGAAGTTCATAACAGAAGCTCTGCCATGCATGCAATTTTCTTTCTGTTGCAAGCAAAGATAGTGTTGCATATCGTAAAATTGTGGAGCAAATAAGGCAGCAGCCTCCCATTTAAGGTTTACTAAAAGTACCTCCCACTTGTTACAGTTTACAGACTGGGAGGAGTGAAAGATTTCATCATATGAAATGGCAGAAAGAAGGGAAGAGTGTTGAATTTCATTCCATTCATTCTTGCTCTTTGCTTTTTGCCTTCCACATAAAAGGACTTGGACAGAGTCTTCAACAAGCGGTGTGCCTGCTACTTCTGGGGCACTGGGTCTGACTCCAATTCTAACCAATGTTGGGCCTGTATACTGTTGTGTTGGGGCTCCTGATTCTTCTGCCTCTCTTGCAGAATACTTTCTTTCCCTACTTTTGGTTGGACGTGCTCTATCTCTTCTCTGTCCTACGTTTTGTATGCAGGAGTAACCAGCGTTTCCGATGCAATCCTCCCTTTACCCTACTGGACTCCTTCTTGGAGAAAGTCCAGAAACATCCTGAGAAGCCCCTGATTCTTTTTGGAGAAGAGGTCTACTCTTTCAGAGACATTGATAGGCTTAGCAGCCAGGTGGCTAGAGTGCTCCAAGACCACATGGGGTTGAAAGAAGGGGATACGGTAGCTGTTTTTTGAAGAACATCCCTGCATATATTTGGATCTGGATGGGCCTGGAAAAGATTGGCTATACCATGGCATGTGTCAACTATAACATCAGATCCAAGTCTCTGTTACATGTGCTCAGCTCCTGTGAGGCCAAGGTGCTACTGACAATCCCAGGTGAGCTACACCTTATATACAAGTTAAAGGCATGCTGACATAAAGATACAAACCTGTTGGTTTACAGATTCTCCTGTTGAGGGAATCCTCCTGACCTACTCTCTCTTCATTTTTTGGAATCACAGTGTATCTTTTTGTTTCCATTAGGGGAAATAAAACACTTTAATAACTGCATTGTCTATTAAAGCTTGACTGTGGGTGAACTTCCATACAGGTGTTACTGAAACAACAGGTTTGCTAAAGATGGTTTTATAAGCTATGAAAGCATTCTAAACACAGACCTGCAGGAAAGTAGCCAAAGAGAACATAGTGAAAGTGGATTTTATACAAATGTAGCACCCTATCGCATGGGGTTAAAAGAGTGGCTTACCTTTCCTGAGTTCATTGTTAATTCGGGAGGCAGCTGGGTCCTATCACACATAAATCGCTGCTGAATTGCTGTCTGGATCAGTCCCGGATGAAACCCGGGTTGTCTCAGCTGCTTCGGTAGCCATTTTTAGAAGTCGTAAGCTTCCATTTTCAAAAAGGGGCCACGGAAGTGGCTTAGATGACTTGGGCGGTGATTCGATGGCGATTTTTGTGGCATAGGACCCAGCTGCCTCCCACATTAGCACTGAATTTGAGAAAGGTAAGCCTTTTAACCTCATGCAATATGGTCTGTACTTGTGAGCAGAGTTAATTCTGATTAAACTTAGGGCTTTATCACTCTAGTGAGATCCCGCGGGTAAGCGAGATTTAAATGTGATTTAAAGTACATTCGAATTTAAATAAAACTTGCAGATTCAGAATTTATCACACCAAATTGCGAAATAACGCGAAGTTAAACCGCAGTTAAAGTGGAGAAAGCCAGCAGCTTTTTACTTTCAGGATGTCCTGAAAGTAAAAAGCTGCTGGTTTTCTCCACTTTAACTACGGATTAACTTAATGTTATTTCACGTTAACTGCGACGTCATGTGATAAACCCCATTGAATGGTTTGCTGATAGCACTTTATTCGTGCTATCATGAAGGTATGTAAGCCAATAACATTTCATTTGCGCTATCGCGGAACAAATCAGGGATCTATGTGATGTAACATAGGTGGCCTCCTGTGATATCATCAAAGACTGTTCCTTGATCTCAGTCTTCTTTGTGAATATCTTAACCATTTTCTTCCTCTCTTTCAGATTTTCAAGCTGCCATTGAGGATGTTTTGCCCACTCTAAAGAATGAAGGGGTGAAAGTTTGCTACCTGAGTGATAACTCCCCAACTGAAGGTGTGGAAGCGTTACTAGGAAAGATCAGTTCCAGCTCTGCTGAACCAGTCCCTGCTTCCTTCCGTGCCAATGTAACTCCTGAGTCCTCATCCCTGTATACTACAGGTGAGGATTAAGGATGTTGTGATGTGGCTGAGACTGGGGCTTTAAGGGCCTCAAATCACTATTCTTGTTGCTGTGTTTTTGTTGTTCTTACTTCTGTTTTTGTGATCCTGCTCCTGCTCCTTTGTCTTTTCTGTCATCCACACTAGTAGTGGTGATGATTCAAATTAAAAAAGATTATTAAAAAGACCCTCATACCCTACAAGTGACTCAACTTGGCTGGGAAAGTCCCAATTAATCCTCTGTTGTCTCACTATTTCCGCTCCTTTTAAAATGTCCCAGTTTCTCTTTCCTCCTCCCACTTTTTGCACCTATTGAACTCAAGAAAGGAGTTTATCACACAGGAGGAATTTCTCTTAATTTCAAATTAAAAGAAAGTAGGGCCAGAACGCATTCAAGTGAATTCGCTAGTTCAGCGAATTTACGTGAATTCGAATTGTGTTCAAACTGACTTCCCATTGCCCGAAAATAACTTGCCATTGCCCGAAATTGTGTGTGATCACCTCTCATGCAATAACGTGAAACCCCATGATTGCATTCGGACTGACTTCCCATTGCCCGAAATTGCGTGTGGTAGCCTATCATGCAATAACGTTATACCCCATGATTGTGTTCGGATTGCCATTGGATTATACTTCCAATTTCCCTTGTCTGATAACGTCCAAAGAGGAGAGGTAAAAAGGGGTGGACTCCTGCCTTTCACAGTAGGCTGAACCAAAAACATATTGCTGCAGACTCTCCTGGTCTGTGTGTTCTCTTTCTTTTTCCATCTTGACCACACTCTGACGTTGCTAGGTCAGATATATTCCATTTTTCATCTGTGAAATGTTGGATGGTATGGAACCTGCCAGTCACAGACAATACTGGGCTAAATGAACTAATTGATTCAGCATAAAAGCATATACAGATCTAAATCTGATCTGGTCCTCACAATTCAGGACTGTGAGTTAGCTGTCCTGATTCCAAGATTCTTTCTAAGGCCCAAGATCACTTCTGCAAGGAGTGGCGATAATGCACAGTTAAATATGTCTTCTTTTATCCCATTACCTGCATAATAGAGAATATGGTGTGTGGGCCTGTTGAGGTCACTTTTCTCTTCTTTTCCTTTTCTTTAATTTTCTTTAGTTTTTGTTTGCTTTGTCTGGGAAAGGAGTATTCATGGGGCTCCAATGCCAATAATGGCTGCTAGCTTATACCCAAATACGAGAGCCAGCCTTTAGGGGGGTCTTGTAACAAGTACTTTTAGATGGTCTTGCAACCAAATAGATGTCAACTTCTACTGTCTATCTCCTTTCCAATCCTACAATGAATTTCCTGAGACAATAAACCTAACTTTTCTCTTTTTTTTACCATACAAGGGCAGCCAGAATAATTACTCCTGTTTCTATCAGAAGCTCATATTGCACTAACCCTACTGCACTCTGTTTTATATAGATACCAAATATTTCTACAAAAGGAGCGTATCTGTCATCTTGATCAATTTAGAGAAAGATGAGGATATAAATGCCTTCATGCAACTATATCTGTGAGGTTTCACACCATTTCTTCATAACTTGCACTTGGTAAAAGCTTAAGAAGGTGTCTCATTCATTCATTTTTTGGTTTTAAATATTTCTAAGCTGCCTTTCACCAACCCAAGCCAGTTCTAGTGCAACATAAAAGAGAAAATCAATGACAGAGGGAGAGTTTATCCACTTCTTCTTGTAGAAATAGCAACCCTTGAGCATTTTTTTCACATTTTTAAAGTTTGAGGTGTATTCCCGCCATTAAAATAAGTCATTCTGGTTTGTTCAAGGGCATGAAGGAAGGACTGGAATGGCAGCTGTACGGCTGAAGGATGGGCTCTCCTTTGATGGGAAGAAGCTGTATACACATGTCAAGGATTACATGCCAAACTATGCCATACCTTGCTTTATCCGCCTCAAGGTGAGACCTCTCTCTGTCACTGCGCTCTCCTCTCTGCTCCTGCCTCAGCAAGGATTAAACAAGATGAGGCCTTTCATAACATTAGTTTTAATGTGATTGTTAGAAACAGGCATAGCAGGCATCAGACAGCCAAGCCAGACATGACCTTTTCGCCCTATGTCCCTGCCACAGTGTTGATTGCAGAGTGTTGCCATAAACTCCACATGTATTGTGTAAGCTGAAATTTATGCTGAAACAGAAAACATCAAGTAATAGCATTCAGGTTTTGCAGATCAAGATCAGAATCCTAATGAAAGGACAACCAAAGAGAATATAATGAGTGCAGCAAATTCTATGTGATATGGGAAACCCATAACTGGATCTTCTGCCATCACAGTATGGTGGGTGTGAGATGTGATTTGAATGGGAGCCATGGTGCAATAAGAAGCACTGGTAGTGTCCGTTTTTTCTGAATCTAAATCATCCTTCCACAGGTACCTCCTATCATCCCTCAAGCCTCCCTCCATTTATATTAATGGGCTTGCCATAAAGCCCAGTAATGTGGTCATGTTTCCACACCCTCAAAACCTATACTAGGGCAGCCATATTTCCTTCTAAACAGAGGGCTGCTCTGTACTTGAAGGGCTGCCGGAAGATAGTCATCAGTCTGATAACATCCTCTATTTGAAGGTCTTTCAAGTCCACATCTGGAGTAAAGCTGTAGAACCAAAGGAAAGAAAAGTAGCTAGGGGCCTTGACATTCCTTCTCCTTGTACCTTGACAGCAAGTCACTTGGTCATAACTTTCCTCATTGTTTTCTACTTTAAATCATACTATTTTTTTCAAATTATTTCCCCTAAACAGATAAATGAACAATGTACATTTTTCATGCAAAGCTGTTTCCTTTTATGCCATCTCCTTTGTGATATGTTTCTCTCTCTTTTTTGGAAAGGCATAAGGATCCACCCTAATTTGGGCTGTGTTTTAGGGGAGGTCATAATAACGGGAATGAATACTTCTGGCATTAAGATTGATAGATGGAGGTCAGTATGCTTTGGAAACCATCAAGATAGAGCCACAGGTTAGTAGGTCCTCTGCACAAGCAGAGGCTGGAGATTCAGTCATGGTTCTCCTGAAGTGTGGCTTGGCCTTTAGTAAATACTAGCCAAAGAATTAGCTTTGCATTTCTTACCACAAACATGCTAAGTTACAGATGTCCTCAGCAAGAGCTACTGAACGTGGCAATGCTTGCATCCCTGTCTGTCCTCCCTTGGCCACAATAGACCCAGTGTGGTTGAATGATTTGGGCTCATGTGTGATCTTTCATCCAGGAATCTCTGGAGGTCACAGGAACTTTCAAACAAAGCAAAAGTCAATTGGTGAAGGAAGGCTTCGACCCGGCCATTATCAGCGATCCTCTGTATTTCCTTGATGACACTGAAAAATGTTATGTGCCCATGACCCAGCAGATCTTCAACTCCATCAGAGAGAAGAAACTGAGGCTGTGAAAGGGACTTCTAGACACATCTTACAATGGTCTCCTTAGCATTCCTAGCAGCACAGGGAATCCAGGAGGAATTGTAGTCTTAGTCTCTTGACTTCTTCTTGGGAAAGGAGGGATTGCTGAAAAAACATATTTCCTAACTGTCCTGATTTTTCAGGGACAATCCTGATCAATCTGTCATCCTACCTTTTCAGATGCTTTTAAAATGTCTCTTCAGAATGCCCTTTTCTCCAAGAAAAGAAATTGTTTTTCTTTTGTTTCTTTTGAAAAACCAATTGCCTCTGAGTCTGAATATGTACAGAAGGTTTTCCACCTTTGACACCTATTGTGTGTTAGTTGTAATCTTTTTTTCCCTTCCCCTTTTCTTCTTTCTGTCATTTTATTTTCTGAACGTATATTACTTAGAGTGTTTGTGTCAAAAATTAATAAAAAATATACAAAAAAGAGAGTGAGAAGTAAGATCATTGACAGTTTTTATTTTCATTATTAAGTCTTATAGAACATACTTAAATTCAAACCCAGATGGCTGCTTAATATAAATGCATTGCCTTGGTTAATTTCCCTCTCTTCTAATGTATATCTAATGCAATAACTTTTATAAAAGCTTATTAACAGTGAATTAATCACATAAGTCCTTTCGTACTAGCTTTCCTATCTTTGCTGTTACACATTTAGCTCATGTAAAAACAGTGTCACATTTAGTAAGCTATTGTTCCAGCATTTTGGAATTCTCTTGACGGTGATTACTACATTCCAAATGAAGAATTTAACACAAATTACCCCATGCTAGATTTTTTTTTGAGCCTGAATTGTTTGTTCTACAGGGGTCAATAACTTTATATCAATGACACTGACTCTTTTAAAAAAAGTGTTCTGTCAACAATAGTAGACTTTGAGCTGTCAACTCTGCATTAGGTCATGAACACAGTATGCTGTGTAGGACATTAGCCAAAGAAGCTCAAAGTGCACCTGTGAAAGACCTCTGTCTGAAATCCTGGAGAGCTGTTCCAGAGATGACAGTACCACTCCAGATGGATCAGTCACCTCACTGTAAGACACCTTTTCCAGTTGCAAACCAAAAGAAATACTATGGTTAGGAATGGGAGGGAGCAAAGAGCACAGTAGCAATTAAGAACAATCTCACGTGGGTCTATGTATTTTTGTAATTTAATTGTTTATTGATTTTTAACACGAACAATCTACTATATAAAGACATGGCCAGGTTAGTCTGTTAAATCAGTATGCAAAGGGACCTTGCGACACCTTTAAGACTAACTGAAAAAAAGAAGCTGGCAACATGAACTTTCCTAGACTTGAATCTAAGAAAGCTCATGTGCCACATTCTTTCAGTTAGTCTCAAAGGTGCTACAAGATCCCTTTACACACCAATTTAATATACAATCAAAATCAAACTGATATACTGTACATTAAAAAAATACAGACAGAAAATGAAGAAACATAGAAAAGATTAAAAAAAAGAGAAAAGAAGACATGGGAAATTATTATACTATATAATCTCAGTTGCTAGAGTTATATATACAAAAAAATGGAAAGAAACTGAGATCCCAAAATCAGATGAATGGAAATCTAAGATGAATGAATATATGGAGAATTATAAATTAATGATGTTACTCAGAGATGTCCTGAATGAAAAATTGAAAGGGAATGGGGAAAGATGAAATATTATTTGGCTGTTTTATAAAACACTAACAGAAGAACACCCTCCTTCTTTTAAGGGAGGTAAAGAAATCTGTAAGCTGAACCTTATTTTAGACACAAAACAGGTAACACAAGTTTTAACTTAAGATTTAGAACATCTTTAAGTTTTTACAGCCTATACAGAAATGGAACGAAATAAATAAAACAGAGGTACATAAGTAAAATACCAAGTACAAAATAATGGACTGTACAGAATAGATATATAAAGAAATTAGTAAAAGGAATGTTTTTATTGGTTAGAAAAAGATTATTGAAGTCAGGAGAGGAAGTAACAATGTTTTTGTTGTTTATATATGTACTAGTTGTTTGTCTAATATATTTTAATAAAAAAAGAAGAAGAAAGAAGAAAAGAAGTAAAAAGACATATAATTAAAACACAGGAGGGCTCTGACCCTGCCAACTTAAATGTAATGAAAAGGGGAAAAGGGGAGAAAAAGCAGATTATTCTACTATTATTGATCCAACTAAATAGTTCTGCTAGAATCACCAATAACTATAACCACAGATTATTACATGGTTAAATTTCTTACTGCTTAAAAAGTCCATACACAGTTTCTCTTTTTTTTTTTTTTTAAAAAAATCTTCAGTTGACTTATCTTTAGGAACCCACATTAATTTGGCAATTTGGGCTAACAACCCGTTCTTCCCTCGTCAGTGCTCCAGTCCATTTCCATGGTTGTGAAAACAATAATCTTATACGCTATTATCATATATCAAAAAAGTCACCCACATTTATTATCCAGCCCTTTATTGAAAATACCGAACAGAAACATTTCTGGTAATATCACAAAATCTACCTTTAAATTCCTTTTGAATTAACATGCAAATTTTAGACCAAGAACTTTGACATCAGTCATAGTATCTTGACTGGGAGCCAAGTGTGTCCTCAAATCATTGCACAAGTACTCAGAGGAGGGATGTGAATTCAATCCCATTCAGTCTTGTTCTTTTTTTTTTTACCTTTCACACAAGAGAGCTTAGACGGAGCCTACAACAAGCAATGTACTGCTGCTGGTTCATTGGATCTGACTCCTAATCCTAACCATGGGAGACCTGTATACAGTTGTGTTGGGCCTCCTGATCCTTCTGCCTCTCCTGGGGAATATTTTCTTTCCTTACTTTTGGCTGGATTTGTCTTTCCTCTTCACCTTGATACGCGTTGGATATAGGTGGCAAAAACGTATCCAAAAGAACCCACCCATTACCATGTTGGACATCTTCTTAGAGAAAGTCCAGAAACATCCAGAAAAGCCTCTGATTCTCTTTGAAGAAGAAGTCTATTCCTACAGAGACATTGACAGGTGGAGCAGCCAGGTGGCCAGAGTGCTACAAAGCCATGTGGGGATGAAAGAAGGGGAAACGGTGGCTGTTTTCTTGAAGAATGCCCCTGTCTATGTTTGGGTCTGGATAGGTGTGGAAAAGATTGGTTGTACTATGGCATGTATCAACTATAACATCCGATCCAAGTCCCTGTTACATGTGCTCAGCTCTTGTGAGGCCAAGGTGCTACTGACAACTCCAGGTGAGAATTGCCTAGATGTGGGAAATGGTTGTACCAAGAGGTGTATGTCTGTACTATAGATCTGTTCTTACAGAACTTGCTCCCCAGAGAAATATAAATGTACAGATATTCTGAAAATACATGCATAAAGAGCTCTCACAATCTTGGCATTAGCTTGTGAGACAGATTGGTTCTATTTTAGAGGAGGAATTTTTCTTAAACCCACAAGTATCAGTGTATAGAGATAACAGTGGGGAATAGTAAGTATCACAGTAAAATTTATATTGGGGAATCAATTAGATGATAAATTACAAAGAGTCTTATACATACTAGTGAAGGAAACTTCTTGTCTAGGTTTCTTTTATCTCCTGCTCAGGAGGGAAGCTGGCAAGATTCTCAAAGTGTCCCAGAAACAAAAACGCACACTTTATCAGGTTCCTTCAATCATGCAGGTTGAAGATGGAGAACTTCTTCTTAGAAGACCAAGAAGACTGATCCTGGCCACAATCTCCCTACTAGATCATTAGGGAAAAGTCTGCCTTTACTGCCTAGGCTTCCCTCTAATAGAACCACAGTGTTCTTAGTTACTCATGCACATCTTCAAAGGAAAAAAGGGCACATTGGTGGAGGAGAATGCTAATTTGCAGGAAATCTGGACGGAGGTGTAAAGATTCCCTTCTCTCTGGTCTGATTCCCTTCTTGAAGAGAAACCGTGGAGTGTTCCAACTTTCATTTCTGTAAAAAGAAAGAAGGGAAGATGGGCCAGAGGATGTCAGGGCAGCACAAGCCAGAAATGCCCCCGTAGATGAAACACAAAGATCTTTAAAATTACCTTAACCCAGTATCCCTGAAAGCAAACAAAGGACCCATATATGGTATCTAGGATATGTCTTCTCAGATAGATCAGTCTCAGTAAACATCTAATACAGGCTACTGCAATGCTTCAGTGTTGGCTGAAAAGTACAATATGTGTCCTTTCAGTTTATATGAAAGGATGGAGACAAGAACTATGCAAGATAATGAGGTGAGATGAGTGAGAATATATTTTAATTCCAATACTTTGGTACATTTCATTGCAGTGTTGCCAGATTTTCAGAATACCTGTAAGGTACAGTCAAAATTCATGGCATGTGGGGTTGACAATCAGGAAATAGCTATTAACAACTTTGTGTTCCACCTAAATGCCAAATGAAAGTATTGATTTCATTTAAGATAACTATGTATTTTTGTGAGCAAAATTAGCATACTGTCCACATTCATAAATTACATTTCTGTCTTTATGAAGAATCCACACCCCAAAAATATGGGGGTGTTTTTTCGCATCCTGTTCAGTCTGTATAAAAAGAAAAGCTTTCCAGTCCTCAAACAGAAGACATCTCTTATATGCCTTCTAAGGGACTGGTTTTTAACCCTCAAATAAGGACCACCTGGCAACCCTACTTTGATGCCATCCTAATAATTCTGGCAACAACTTTATGAACAGTGTCCTTATTAGTCTCATTTTATAGCTGAGGCACTGAAGCTGATCTGAAGACCATTCAGTCTGGTGTGGGATATAATTTTAATACACGACACCAAAGCAAAGCAAAGCTCTGAATGTGTACCAAGAAAACCCTATTCTTTTCAGGCAAAAAATTGAGGTGCTGTAAAGCTGCTTTTACAGAAAAATGCCAGATGTATCCATTTGTCTAGGGCTTATTGCTGATGAGAAGTTTGATTGCCTGACCAAAACCAGGATTAATGTGGTTTAATAGTAGCTTGACCACTTTAACAATTGCATGTAATGTCTCCCTCAAAACCACCGTCTATGGACAGGTTCTGTATATAGAACCTACACTGGTGGAAGCTGATCATAAACAAACCAAATCATTCTTAATTGTGGAATTTGCAGTTTGACCTTCTAGGATAAGAGTAATTCCACAGCCTTAAAGCTTAGGAATTAAAATTCTTTTGGAGTTATTTTCTTCATCTCTTTAAGACTTTCGAGCTGCCATTGAGGATGTCCTACCTACTCTAAACAATGAAGGGGTACGGGTTTTCTACCTGA
Organism: Sceloporus occidentalis; assembly: GCA_023333645.1. NCBI lineage: Eukaryota > Metazoa > Chordata > Lepidosauria > Squamata > Phrynosomatidae > Sceloporus > Sceloporus occidentalis. The sequence continues at coordinate 772,433 of JALMGF010000265.1, forward strand.
GTGATGACTCCCCAACTGCAGGTGTGGAAGCTTTGCTGGGACGGATCAAATCCAGCTCAGCTGAACTGGTGCCTACTTCTTTCCGAGCCCACGTAACCTCCAAATCCACATCTCTGTATATTTTTACATCTGGAACCACAGGTAAGGACAAAGGATATCCAGAGGTGGTCAATGAGTGTAGCCCAAAGAGCAGAACATATTGTTAGGCTTTGAAATCTTTTCCTTTTAATTTTTGCTTGATCTCTCCCTTGGCACTTGCATTCTAGTTGTGTATTCTAGAAGGGCTGTGAACCAGTGTTTTACTCCACGTTTTGTAATCTCTGGTACTTCCAGCTAAAATACCCAAAGTTTCCAAGATGATAAGCAGGCCTTGGAGAATTACTGCCGGTCAGAAGACTGGGACAGATACTGCATGATTTGATTTGGTGGAATGAAGTTTCAGTGTGGTGTAGTGGTTTGAGTGTTGGGCTATGACTCTGGAGACCAGGGTTCAAAACCCCTCTTGGCTGTGGAAACCCATTGGGTGGCCCTGGGTGAGTGACATGTTATCAGCCAAAGAGGATGGCAATGGCAAACCTTCTCTGAAGAAACTTGCTAAGAAAACCCCATGAGAGTTTTGCCTAATGGTTGCCATAAATTGGAAATGACGTGAAGGCACATAACAACAAAGTTTCAGATTAAATCTGAACCAATCCGCACAGACCATAGAGGCCTGTTTTTTTAAAACAATAATAAATTCCAGCTTCTTTCTCCATTCAAATGTACTTCTGCAAAGGGGTGATGACTGTAGGTAAATATTTTCAATCTGCAACCCAGCTATGGTCCAAAACACACTGCAAAAATAACCCACTTTGAGACTGCTTTAACTGCCCTGGCTCAGTGCTAGAGAATTCTGAGAATTGTAGTTTTGTGAGATGTTTAGCCTTCCCTGTCAGGGAGCTCTGGTGCCACAATAAACTACAGTTCCCAGGATTCCCTAGCACTGAGCCAGGGCAGTTAAAGTGGTCTGAAACTGGATTTTTTCTGCAGTGTGCTTTGGACCTATATGTATCATATATGTGCCTGAAGGTCTTAGGCAACATTCCATACATTTGAGCAAGTGAGCTGTGTATCCATGAAAGTTTATACTTAAATGTGCCTATTATTCTTAAAAGACCCCAATGATTCTTCACTTTTTCTGCATGCAATTAAGCCTGTTTGCTTTTGACTGAGTTATCATATAAAACAGGGCGTGTCATATGTCTAGCTTTGTACAGAGTATCAAATAGATGCAGGAACCAGAGTGTTGGTTGATCTGAGACACGGAAGAAAATGATCTCTCAGACCTGTTGTGACCATCCTTAACTATGCAGTGATGGAGTATGTGGATACTGACTGCATCCGCATTGCAGAAATAATCCCGTTTGACACCACTTTAACTGCCATGGCTCAATGCTATGGGATTCTGGAAATTGTGGTTTTGTGAGACATTTAGAGAGAGTTTTCAGAGAGCTCTAGTGCCACAACAAGCTAAAATTCCCAGAATTCCATAGCATTGAGTCATGGCAGTTAAAGTGGTGTCAAACTGGATTATTTCCGCATTGCGGATGCAGCCATGGTCAGGGTTGAGAGCAAGTCAAGTCAAGTCATGTGACTTGAAGTGTTTGCTTCTGGTGTGAGAGAATCATTGATGATTGTCAAATGAGCTCCTTCCCTATCTCTGCTTACCCCCAGGGCTACCAAAAGCAGCTATCATCACCCACAGGAAAGCATTACAGGCAATCAACTTATTCTGGCTGTGTGGGGTCCATGCCAATGATATCATTTACATCCCTCTCCCGCTGTACCATGGAGCCGGATTAACTGGGATTGCATCATGCATTGACACTGGTATGTATAGGCTATATGAAGACTGAACACATGACTACTATAAATGCATGATAGACAGACAAGGATGGATGAATGTATGAACACATCATGCATATGCACGGGCAGAGAGGAAGAAAGATGTTGAAGACACCAGTGCTGTTCAAGCTAATGGGCCATGTGAAAAGCTGTATCTCCGTATATGAGCCTACCCATATTCTAAGATCTACAAGGTAAAGCTTTCTCTTGGTCCCACCAGCATCTCAACCATGTCTAGTGAGGACACGAGAGAGCTTTCTTGATGGCTGCCCCTAAATTATGGAACTCCCTTCCCTGGCGGGACTGATTTTGTCCCCTCCTTGCTGTCTTTCCACTGGCAAGGAAAGGCCTTTTCAATGAAAGAAGTTGGTTTTTAATGTATGCAGCGGATAAAGCTTTTAATGCAGGGGTGTAGTACAGTATTTTTTATTTGTATTGCTGTAATGTTGTGTTTTTAATAATAATAATAATAATAATAATAATAATACAAATAATAATAATACCAATAATAATAATAATAATAATAATTATTATTTGTATTCTGCTTTTTTACAAAGGAATCAAAGCAGATTCCACCAGTACAATTAAAACATCAAATAATTAAAAATTACAATTTAACCCCCCCAAACCCCAACCCTCCCCCAAATCATAAAAACAGTGATCAACCCATAAAAAGAGATTAAACATCCAAATCTAAAACTGTCCAATAGGAATATACTAAAATTTTGGGCAGATTAGGGCAAGAAATGAAGACGGATGGGGGGATGGTATCAATTAATTTTGATATTGGAACAATAGAGATATCATTAGAGGGGGGAGGCAAAATATATGCTGCCTTGGATCTGATGTTGGGAGAAAGTTGGGATATAAATTAAATGAAGAAATAAAGAAATAAGTTTTTGCCCCCTGGACCCTCTATGGCTGCCCACCTGCACCTTAGACAACAGTAGAAGCTTAAATGAAATTTGATTTCTGAGAAATGTAAACCTTGCTTTTACGTGTTAAAATGTAACTACATGTACATGTCAACTGGGCAAATAAAAGTCAAACATTGACTGGCCTTAATAGAAAATTACCTCTCCCCTTACTGAGAAGCAGTAAGTAAGCAAATATGTAAATAAATAAAGGTTGTACAAGCTCAAAATCTTTGCATAGAGAAATAACTAGGTGGTCCTAAATCATAGGTCCAAGTGAAACATCCACCCATCCAAATAGTTTTGTATTTTGAAGCAATGCCTGCTTATCTGAGAATATGCAGGTATTGTAAGTGCTGAGTACAAGAGGGCACTGTAAAGATGGAATTAATAGGCCTTATTGATTTTTCCATTTGAAACCTTATAAATAAAGCAACAAATGGGGAGATAAATGCTTACATGTTCATGCAGAGGCTTGCAAAGTTAAAAGACAAACCTGCATTCCTGAAAAGTAGAGGTATTGGAGCTGCTGAGGGTATAAACTGGTTACTGAGTCCAGGTTCATTTCAATGGTATGCCATTTTTTCTCATTTTATTTATTCATTTCATTGAGGGCTGGTGACTTTTCTTCAGGTCTTGGTTTGGACTTTAAAGGAATCCCCAAGATGCTGTACCTGTTGTGGGGATGGGGTTCTGCACCTTCAATAATTCCTTTAAAGCCTGTAGTCAAGCCCAGAGCAGATTTATTGCTCCAATGAGATAGGAGCCAGCAGTGTCTATTGATTATTTATTCAAGTTTTGATACCTAACCTTTTGGCCTGTTTGGTGTAAACCACAGAACAAATACGCCACGCCACTCACCTGGAAGCTACCAGCTGCTACTGCCAGCCACTAACTTTCTGGATATTCCATTCTGTTTCTACCACACCAACAGTCTTCCAAATTTTTGTTCGCTGAGAATGCCGTCCATTTATGCGTGTCTTGTGCCCCATCTCATTCTGCTGTCCAAAGATTTCCCATAGTTCTGAAACTATGGAAATCATTAGAGTTTGAACAATATGCCTCAAAACGTAAGGTCCAGAGACAGCTTTGGCTCAGTCTGCATTGCAGATTGCCATGTCTCAATGCTATGGAACTCTGGGATTTGTACTTTTGTGCAATATTTAGCCTTCTTTGACAGAGTGCTCTGGTGCTGCAACAAATGACAAATGCCATGATTCCATGGGATGAAGCCATGGAAGTTAAAGTGGTGTCAAACTGGATTATTTTTGCAGTGCAGATTCAGCCTCTGACTGCCTGTCTGTTGCAATAGGGAAAGTATTTGAATACTGTTAATAGGGCATTGCAATCTTTCTTCACTTAGCTCTTGCAATGCTCACAAAAGCTCCATTCCTAAATACCTTTCTTTTATTTCTCTCTTTTTCATTAGGAGCTACATGTGTCCTGACACCTAAATTTTCTGTTACTAAGTACTGGGATGACTGCAGACAATACCATGTCACTGTAGTCCAGTATATAGGAGAAATTATGCGCTACGTGTGCAATGCACCAAAGGTAATTGATGTGGGAGGCCAAGTCTTTTGGAATAAAGCCTCATGAAGAATGAAAATGGATTGTTCTGCAGAATCTCTCAAGCTTGAGTCTAGGGATGCTTCTACATTGGCGAACTGGTGCAGCTTGACACCACTTTAACTGCCATGGCTTCATCCTACAGAATTTTGCAGTTTGTAGTCTTGTGAGACACTCTTTGGCAGAGAAAGCTAAATACCTTGTAAAACTATAAAGCCCAGGATTCCACAGGAGGATCTACAGCATTTAAAGTGGTATCGCACTGCATTATTTCTACCGTGTAGGTGCACCTCAAAGAACAGAGACAAGAGAGTGAGAAAAGAGCAGAGTCAGTCTGATCCCATGGAAACTCTGTCTGGAATAGTGTTAGTGACTTACACTTATGTAACCATCCAGTTAGGCTAGTAGTTTGACATTTTCCTGGCCTGTTTAAGTCACTAATGTCTCTTCACTCAAGGAAGATCTCTTTGTGGAGGTTATATAACAATGTGTTGTGTTCCTAGAGCCACAGTCCATGGTGTTCCTGGCACAGCTCTGCCTTGCCACCAACAGCTCCCAAATAATTATACCAGCATTGCATCATACTGCACTGGCTCTCAACAAGGTTGTGGCCACAGTCCCAGTTCAAACATCATAATGAAAGTGGTTCATGTCTATACACCCCCTTCTCTCCTTCCCACTCTTCTTATGTTCATGAAGACTGGTTCCCTTCCTCCTTCATATGGACTATAGGTTTATGTGATGTCGAAAGAGAGGAAATCTATTCCCATAACTGCTAGCTATAAAACCTATGGCGTCTCCTTCATCTGCAAGAACACCTCAAGAAGAGACATTGGGTAGTTGGGAGCTTTGGGACGTTTATCTTGGGGATCAATTCTCCGTCACTGGAAGCTAATTCAACTTCTAGGGAATTTCGAGGGGGGGTAGGGGCAAGAGAGGTCGTGTGTTGCCACAAAACATGTTGGCCACCATGTTTTTGTCGTCTCACCCATTCTGCCCTTACATGCCCCAAAAGCTGACACAATCTCTGGACACTGTATGGTCAGAAATGTATTCAAGCTACAATGTTATTCTGTTTAAAAAACAAAACGAAAAAGAGGGCTTATAGACAGCATTAACTGTGGGCTCTGGCCAGGTACCTGAGGAAGCTGAACATGAAAGTCCAAGCTGCATGCAAGTCAGAAATGGGCATCATGGCATAAACTTCATTGTTAAGATGGTTTCCCTGCTTTCCATATTCCCTAAGGGCCAGCACCTCCACCCTCTCAGTCTGAGCCAACTGATATTTCTGTCATAGGGGCTTATCACATGGCAGGAAATTAGGAGTTTAATCAGTGACTAACCTGTGAAAATCACGCAATTAACATTAAAATTAGATTTTATCACATCGAGGCAAATTAGAGGCAAATTGGTTAAATTTCATGCAGAAATGGGATTTTAAAATGCACAAAACAGCTGCTTTTGCGGGTTGTTTTTCAGACGTGTCAGTGAGAATGCAACATTAATTTGAACTCAAAGTCAACAAAACACACTGCTTTTTACTTTTGGGAAGTTCCCCAAAGTAAAAAGCAGTGTGTTTTGTTGACTTTGTGTTCAAATTAATGTTATGTTATTGTTCATTGATGCAAGTGTCGTCTGAAAAACTACTGGTTTTTGCGGGTTATTTCTAATTTCTGTTCGGGTTTAACCCGAATGTCATGTGAAAAACAACCCGCTTTGGGGTTTCCCCCCCACTTTAAATCAAGTTTCTGCATAGGATAAATCCTGTGTGATAAACTCCATAATCTTTATAAGCAGCCCCATGCAAGGTCCATTACAATAAATCTAATGGTGGATGTTATCATACCATAGTAAAAAGTTGGGAAAGGTTAATCATAGATGCATAGAACCATAGAGAAAGAAAGAGAAAGAAAGATGCCCATCCAACCTCTGCTTAGAAACCTCCACAAAGGAGAATCCACCACCAAATGTCTAAGAGGTCTGTTCCACTGTTGAATAGTTCATCCAGTCAGAAAGTTCTTCCTAATGTTTAGGCACAATCTCCTCTCTTCTAATTTAAATTCATTGGTTTGGGTCTGATTGTCTGGAACTGCAAGGGGAAGAAGCTTGCTCCATCTTTCATGTCCCACAACCTTGTAGGTTTCAAAAGATGGCTATCATTATCACCTCCCATCTTCCCCAGAGTAAACATAATCAAGTCCCTCAATTGTTCCTCATAGGGCTTCCTCTCCAGACCACTTCAGCTTCCCTGCCTGATTTCTTGCGGTAACTCTTAATAAAATTCTATGCAGTCTAGCAATGATTCTCTTGACTTGTTGCCTTGCAGAAAGACAATGACCGTGAACACAGTGTTCGAATAGCAGTAGGTAATGGCATGCGAGTGGAGGTCTGGAAGGAATTCCTGAACCGATTTGGACCCATACGTTTCTATGAGATGTATGGAGCTACTGAGGGGAATGCTGGGTTCATTAACTACACAGGGAAAGTTGGAGCTGTGGGGAGGACCAACTTCTTCCACAAGGTAAGAAGGATTGTAAAGATTACTCTGGAAGGTTTCGGGATATCCATGGTGTTTTAAAGCTTTGATTAGAGAAGAAGTGGGGAATTTCACCCCTACCTTACCCTATCTCTGATGGTTGCATTGGCTCCTGGAAAGCATGATGAGTAGGCTGCTTTGGCACCTAAAGGTTAGGCTACATTTATAATGCAAAAACAATGCTGTTTGACACTGCTTTAACTGCCATGGCTCAGTGCTATGGAATTCTGGGATTTGAGGTTTTCTGAGCTATTTAGCCTCCTCTGTCATAAAGCTCTGGTGCCAGAACAAACTGCAAACCCCAGGATTCTAAAGCATTGAGCCATGGCAGTTAAAGCAGTGTCAAACAGCATTATTTCTGCAGTGCAGATGCAGGCTTTAGATACACATGCAGATTTCTCTGTGAAAACTGATTCAAAGAAAAACTCATTCTAGCTCTGAGAAAAATCCAGTTTTGTACAGGGCTGATAGCCCAAGCATTACGACATTCATAACGCTGCTGCTCCACACCTCTTCACAGCAAGGCTGTATTCACAATCAGTTGCCCTATGCCCATTAGAAAGTCATTTCATGGTTCTCCCTAGACTACGGATAGGAATCATGTGGCCCTCCAGCTGTGGAGGGGAGCGGGTTGCAGGGTTGGGAGTTGGAGGGTGCAAAATCTCCAGTTTTGAGGGGTTCCGCTCTGAGGAAAAATACTTTAAGGGCTATGTGAAAATCTTCAGCTCAACATGAAGAGCAGCAGCTTATTACACTTTGCAAGACTTGGTTTGTACCTACAACTGGTAAAGGCTCTCCATGGCATTTATGTATTTATTTATTTAGTTAGCTACCTCCTTCCCTCCCAATCATTGTAGCAGTTTTCTCCTTGCTTTATATGCCTTTCAGGTCAACTACACCCCTCTTGTGACTACAGGCCATTGCAAAACATAGCAGCATATTACCGTACTATAAAGATACCAGCAAATGATATACACACACAGTATATAGAATGCATAGAATATTTACGAATGACTGTAATCCACTTAGAAATGTGATTTATCCAAGAGACAAAAGTTAAACAACAGGTGTTAACAATGCCTAAAGATGGAATAATTTCACTGACCATGTATACCTATTTTGAATTTTGATTTGGGGGTTTATATTTTCACTTCCCATTCTTTTCTGTTTCAGAAACTGATGAAGTTTGAACTGATTCAGTATGACATTGAGAAAGATGAGCCTGTAAGGGACAAGAAAGGATGTTGCATCCCAGTGGCTATAGGTAAGCTAATAAAACATGCATTTAAATACAGAGTGGGACAGGGAAATGGAACTGCCATGTTTTCTGGTGCTCTGGTGTGGCTTTCAAGCTCAAATGTGCCTGAAATTCTACCCTCTTTCCCCTCCCAAAAATGAGGGTGCCTTGAAGGGTTTCAAGGGACTGCTGGAGAGTTTCAATGGCCATAAAAGTGGGGTTTAGGGGCTACATTTTCTCCATCTCTGAGACAGAGGATTCAGCAGAGATCTGACAGAAAACTCAACATCCACATAGCTATAAAACATAACATGGATATAACACACTTCCCAGGATGCTATTGGGAAAAGCATAATATTTAAACTGGCTTAAACTGGCAAACAGTTTGAGTTTTACAGAATGGCTTCACAATGGTGTTGCCAGCCAGCAAATTGGAGCTCACTTGCCTCTATTGAAGAAATGAAGGTGTTAAAATGCTGGATCTTCCTATTCATTCAGCTGTTGCTTTTACTGTTGTGTACTTTCAAATCTTTTCCAACTTATGACTACCCTAAGGTGTACCTCTTACAGGATTTTCTTGGCAAGATTTGTTCAGAAGGGGGTTACCATTGCCTTCCTCAGAGGCTGAGAGTGTGCAACTAATGGTGCTGGCTTTGCCTCAGTCTCAGGGTTCCTCCTCTCTTTCTCGAAGCAACCTTTCTATTGACCATCACTCCATCTATACCAGTGGTTCTCAACCTGTGGGTCACGACCTCTTTGGCATCACCTAAGACCATTGGAAAACACACATTTCCAATGGTTTTAGGAACTGAGACAAAAATAATTTCATGGTTGGGGATCACCACAACATGAGGAAGTGTATTAAAGGGTCGCGGCATTAGGAAGGTTGAGAACTACTGGTCTATATAAATACTACTTCTTTGATTTCCCCAATCTTCAGCCAGCTACGTTCCCTTTAATTATAACTGTAGCATAGCACAGCCAATGGACACAAATATGGTACTTGTTCTTGAAACGCTGGGCTGGGGGAATTGCCAGTCTCCCACATCAGATAGCTTGAGGAATTTATTTCACCCACTCTGTTCTTGCAGTGATCACATTAATAAAGAGAAAGAGCATACATACCTGTTTGGGAGCACTCCCTACCACACATTCTTCCATTAGCATGACCGGATGCTGCTGGCTCCTTGTGCTGTCTTCCACTCTTATCCTTAACCCCACCAGCATGCCTTGCATTTGTGTGTATGTGTGCGGGGGAGAGGGGCTTGTTTTATAAATGCAACTGCAAAGTTATGCGATTGTGGTTTAAAAACAAAAAAGGAAAAAAAGAAAGAAAACAACAAAGTAGACTGTTCTGGAATAGCAAATGAGAGGGTAGAGGGGGAGAGGAGGAGATACTGACATCATGTGGCCATGCAATCATGAAACTGCTGTGGGAGTAACTTATTATACCCGAGGACTAGTGCTATACCAATGATATTGGGATATTGTTGACGTGTTTTTCTGTCAATGGCAAGGGGCAGGCTAATCACACTTCAAGGACAAGACAGCAATAAGAGGGAGACAATGTCATGCGATAGGTATGTCCCAAGGTGATGTTATCCAACTTGTATGATGGTTTAAAAGCCACATGTGATGAAGTTCTGAGATACACTAACGTAAAAAAACTACTGTCACCTACAGGAGATCTTGTTTGGAATTCTTTTGCCATTGCTCAGCAAGCTTTTTCTTTGCACTTGCCTAAGTTATATGGCTATAACTCTGAAGGAAGATCTCCCTCATTTGTCATGACCCACAGAGAGACTTGTCCAGTATGCCTTTAGAGATTATCACACAAGGGTAAAAAGTGGAACAATAGCAGCACTAAGATCATCCCATGGTCAGCGTACCCGGAAATTGTTATTATTGTGTTACTTCACATTAACAATAAACTCCTGTGAATAAGAACCAATATTGCTTCAGTTTCGGGGGTGTGCAGGTGCGGAATCAAATAACACTATGCTCTCACTAGAATGTCCTGCTCAAAAATGCATGCATGAAATGATGCAATAATGACCCACTTGTGGGGAATATAAGCTGTGTGGAACTAAACATATCCCTCTCACATGTCTACAACCTGGTGTGGTATCGTAAATGTGAAACTGCACAGAATGGAAGAGCACAAATTTGTGATGCTCTTGTATATTGTACAAGCGTGATAGTTGTGGAAATGACTCCAGTGTGATAATCTCCTTTATCTATACCTCTTTCAACACCAATGCCATCAGTAGTCTATTACTATATCAAGGTATTACATAGGTTAGTTGCACATTGACTGAATAAGTGTCTCCTTTTCCTATCCTGAATCCATTACCCATAAATTTCATTGAGTGACAAAATTGAGGTGAGAATGCTCCATATTTTTGCATATTGTTCAGTTGGAATATGCTGACATACTTTTTCTTATTTAGAGACAGAGATCTTCAGAACACATATCAGAACCCTAACTGTTTGGAACATGAGGCTATCTTCCCTCCTATTCTGTTCTGTAGCTATTGCTGCATTTGAAGAAATGGGGTGTAGTCTTTGAGGGGCCACAAAACATCTTTTTGTATTGAAATAGTACAAAGTCTTGGAAAGCTAATACGGAGATATCTGCGGTGTTGTTTGTAGCAGATGCAAATGCAACCAGGAGAGAGTCAAAGTGAGAGTTGACCTCAGTAACATTGGGTGAACTATAGTTGAAGCACTGGTGGTAGGCAGCCTAGTTCTTGGGTCTGTGGGATAATAGGTGTTTCCCAATTCTACTAGTTCCTCTTTTATTTAATTAATTATTTTAATTAATTATTATTATTATTATTATTATTTCCAAGGTGATACTGGATTACTGGTGATCAAGATCACTGAGAATGCCCCATTTGAAGGCTATGCAGGAGACCTGCAAAAGACAGAGAAGAAAATTCTTCGGGATGTCATGAAGAAAGGAGACTGCTACTTCAACAGTGGTGACCTTCTGATGCAAGACCATGAAGGCTTTATATATTTCCAGGATCGGGTAGGAGATACCTTCCGGTGAGTCTCATAGCACACTCTATAGGTTCCTCTGCTTTAGTCTTTGACAAAGTGGTACTAGTGCATTTTTGTGTACTGTTGGCATCATCTTAGGCATGATGCTATCCGTATATCAGTGACCCATGGTTCAAGTAGGGGAATGCCTCACCCCCTACCTAGTAGGCTGAAGAACCCCATCCTGATGAAACCATCTATAGCACAGAGCAATACTGTGTATGTTCACATGGAAATGAATCCCACTGTGTTAATTTAGATTGACTTCCATATAAGTGTGTCTAAATGTCATATGCACAAATACTGAGGAAAAGAAAAAGGCAGATGAGCAGAAAGTCAGGCTGGCAGGCTTTGAGTTGAATCCCTCATGGACCTGAACACAGCATCAGGAGTTAACACTGTCAGCCCCAGATGAAGAGAATACTAAAAGAGTAAGTGTTAGATTAAGCCTGGATGTTTTAGGTTTTGGTTTATGATCTTCCATGACTGACACTCTCAGTCATACTGACCTTGGTCACAAGGCTGTGAGAGAGAACAAGGTGGGGAGCCATGTGTGTGGTACTGACATCACTGGAGGAAAGGAAGAATATGACTGAGAAGGGCCCAAGCTCGACTCAGGCTTGCATCCTTTCGAGGTCACTAAAATGAGTACCCAGACTGTTGGGGGCAAATTAGCTTACTTGCTAATTAGCTTACTTGCTGTTCACCGCTATGATCTTTGGAATAGCGGTATATAAATAAAACAAATTATTAATTATTATTATCATTAGCTGGGTAGCTAGAGAGATTATTAACAAAGCCATAGACATTCACCTTTACCCAGTCCCCTAATGTTAAAAACTCCTCCCTCATTGCAGCTGGAAAGGGGAAAACGTGGCAACTACAGAGGTTGAGACAACCCTGGCTGGAGTTGGCTTTATTCAAGAAATTAATGTATATGGGGTTCCAGTTTCAGGTAGGTCTGAAATGTGGAAAAAACAAAACAAGACACCATTTTAATATTGTTGTGTGGAATATCCATAGATGTGGCAGTATGGTCTGTTCCTCAGAAACTTGTTAAAGTAAGAGCTAGTTGGGATCCACATTTCTAACCATTTTTTGATCTCACTGGTCATTTAGATTCTGTGAAATGATTGTGGAAGGTTCATGGATGTATAATCCCAGATTAGATGGGGTTAGAATAAATGGATCCATAGTGCCTTTCTTGCAAGTGTCTTGAAATTTCATAACATGCTTTATGTTAACTTGCTGAACTTCATGTTAGAGCTGACCTATACTTAAAGTCACATAAGTGGAACTGAACTTTGATGCCTGTGGGTTGGTGGTTCAGATGAATTCCACTCTCAAGTTGTGTGGGGTGGGTGTATGCATGTGTTGCCTTGTCCCTTTCTATGCTCAACAGTCGTCCCCCCTTTAATTCATTTATTGAATCAGTGTGTTAATAGATACTGTATGTATGGTGGAGGAACTATATTCATGTTCATTACTTCATGTGCGAAAGCTCTTCACATGCCTGCTAAGCAGGCCAATGAAAGAGACCATGAAACACCAGATGTTACAGGAGATAGGATTAGACCATAAGACCTTATCACCACACACTTTTTCAGCATTTTGGGGCAACTGAACCTATACTTCTTCTAATATAAAGATTTTGGAGTGAGTAATGTTTGCAGAGGGAAAGGAGTAAAGAAAAGAGTGCTTAACTCACTCATTTATTCACATATCACTTTCCACCTGTGCTCCAATGCTGACTGCCCACCTTCTGAATATTTTTGCATCTCCAAGTTGGCTGTAGAATCTTTAAAGGGGGAAAGAAAGGGAACTGGTGAATTGCTTGGCACAAGAGACACAACAGAATTAATGCAGTTTGATACCACTTTGACTGCCATGGCTTAATGCTATAGAATTCTGGGATTTGAAGTTTTGTGAGATACTTAGCCTTCTCTGTCACAGAGCTCTGGTGCCCCTCCAAACTACAAATTCAAGAATTGCATAGGGTGGCACTATGACAGTTAAAGTGGTATCAAACTGCATTGATTGTGCAGTGTGGCAGCCGCTTGGATGAAGGTTATGGCCTTACTTTCCCCTGTTATTTCACCATTGCAAATCTCCCTTACTTGAAGTTGCTTTGCCTAGAACAGGAGTAGGCAACTTCCCTCAGAGGAGCATTTACTACCCCCTCAACCACACCCAGTCCCTACTACCTTCTGCCACAGGAGTGCTGGCTGTGTGTTGTCCACCACTATTCTAATAGCAGTAGATGTGTGTGTGTGTGTGTTGTTTATAATATGTAGCTCATTCCCTTAATCACCCTGTTCTTGCTTGTTCCAGGGCATGAAGGAAAGATTGGAATGGGTGCCATGCGGCTGAAGGAAGGACTTCCCTTTGATGGAAAAAAGCTATATGTCCATGCCAAAGACTATTTGCCAAATTATGCCATACCTCGCTTCATTCGCATCCGGGTGCGAAACCTCTTTGTAACCTTATTCTATACTCTGCTCCCGCCTCTGCAACGGAGCATTTTTGTAGGGAAATTTCTGCAGAAATCTGATTATTCTTCAGTTGCCCAAGAAAACTGAGGATACTTGCTGACACAAATGGGAAATGCATCAGGGAAAGATATAGCAATAGGATTAGAGGACCAGGAACTGCAGAACTCTAAGAAGGTGGTGTGGGACTTGAGCATCCATGGATTTTGGTTTCCATGGAGGGTCCCTGGAACCAAACCCCAGTGGATACCAAGTGCCCACTGTATCATATTCTTGGTATCAGGAAGCAACTCACAGGATCCAGAAGGGGAGAATGAGGATCTCAAGTAGAATAAGTAAAGCACAGGCGAACCAGCTTCAAAATGTAGGCACTGTCTCCTGCAGTGTAACTGCTGCTTACATTGTGGTCTCTGCAATTGCATCTGCTATTGAAGGCTGCTGCTGAAATTTAGTGGTAGCTCCCAAAGCTTGTGCCAAGTTGCTGTCAAAATTAGATAGCAGCAACCTTCTAGAAGGCAGGAGTATGGCAGAGCATTCACTAACCCAGGTTTATACTCCTCTTACTGCTCCATCTGTCCTCCTTGGCATGCTGTAGCTCTGATGTGGTCACATTGACTCAGGCTCATTTCATGTATTTCTTGCAGGAGGCTCTGGAGATCACAGGAACTTTCAAACAGCACAAAGGACAGTTGGTGAAGGAAGGTTTTGACCCAGCCATCATCAGTGACCCTCTGTACTTCCTAGATGACTCAGAAAAATGTTACGTACCCATGACACAGGAGATCTTCAACTCCATTGCAGAGAAGAAACTGAAGCTGTGAAAAGGACTCCCAGGCACATCATGCAACGGTTTCCTTGGTGTTCTGAATGGCCCAGGGAAGCGAGAAAGAGCTATAGTCCTAAACCTTTTTTTAATCTGCCAGGATGGGACATTTCTTTATGTGCCTGACCCGGACATGACTATGATACTGGGGAATAGTTTTGGTCATGACAGGGAGATATTGACTGACTTCTTCTGTGTCTGTGTGAGATGTTTGATTTGGTATAAAATGTATGTGAGGCAGTAAAAAGGAAAATGTTCAGAAGGAGAGAGTGGGGTGGGTGAGAAGAAATTTATACAGTACCTATTTGCCCAATTTCAGTGCCAACACCTATTTCCATGTGCTGGGTAGAGATATGTATCCTCACTTCTTTTTCTTTTTTACATGTAAGAGTGACCAGTTTCAAAGGTTTTCCCCCATTGAGCAATATTAAGAACATTTTGCATATTTTGCAATTATTTTTTGTATTTCAGAATTTTTCAAAAGAAAATTTCAAGAAGGAAGGGTTATTTTATGCACCAACTACACATTCATCACAAAACAAAGCAGCACTTGAATCCTATGATATTTCTCCTTCAGCATTTAGTGAGGCTACTATAGAGCAACTAAAGGCAACTCCTAGGGTAACTGCATGAGAGATTAAATAAAATTATAATGTAAAGCAAAATAGAAATATTTACAAGCAACTAAGGACACATTTAGACTGATTGAAAAGTCCCAGATTATTCCCATTAATTTTGATTTTATGTTTCTGTGTGTGCCTTCAGTTCACTTGTTGACTTATGGCAACGCCCTTTAATTTCATAGAGTTTTCTTAGGCAGGTAATGCTCATAAATGGTGTTGTCAGTTCCTTCCTCTGAAATATAGTCTATAGCAACTGGTGGTCTCCCATCCAAGTATTAAGCAGAGCTGACCTTGCTTAGTTTCTAAGATCAAACAGGATCTGGTGCTTTTAAGGTATTTTATTCTGGGTTAAAATAAACCAACCTAAAAAGGTGCTATAAAAAGTGTCTGATTATACTGGGAATGAACAGAAAAAGTATGGCTTGCCAAAATACTTAATGTACACCTATTTTTAAATCAAAAATAGCACCACACATAATTTGTCCTGAAGAGTTCTTCATTTCCAAAGGCAATGTATTTCCAGTGCAGGGTTATTTCAGTAGTGTTTTAAGGATCAGCTTTTGAAAAAATGCATGACAAGATACTTGAAAAATATTGTGAAGATATTAGCCTCCATTCAATTGTTAGAACCTGAGTAGACCTATTCAGCTGGAATTTGGGAAAGCCACATTTCTATACGTTCACTTTTTATCTAGTAGGAACTAGGCATTAGGCTTAGGTCCTTCACATGTTATTGGACTGCACCTCATAGCAGCCTGGGGTAGTATAACCAAAAGTGAAGTATGACGGAAGTGGCAGTCCAGCAACATTCGGTGCACCCTATAATTCCCATTCTGTAATTAAGGCCATTGGGATTTTTAGAGGAAAAACGACGAGCATGGCCAATGGTCAAATGTTAAAGGCACTGTAGTCTAACACCACCCAGGTTTACTATTATGCTTTAAGGATACTGGTGGGAATTCAATATGACTTGATCAATGATTGTATGTGATGCACTTAGTCCATTGTATAATGCCTATAGCTACTCAGCATAAATAGCATAAATAGCAGAAGGTGGATGAAACAGCTAGTTTACTGTTGCTTATTTTTGAGGTCATGAATCTGAGTTCTCTCGCATGCAACTAGAGCAAGTCACAAAATTAAGGGAATGAACTTGGCCCCCAAAGCAACAACAATTAAGTTAATAGAAGCAATAGAGCAATATAGAATACATTATAATAAACAGAGCAATATAGAATAGAGCAATATAGAGCAATATAGAATACATTAGAGCAATATAGAATACATTAGAATAAACTCAGGCTGAGAGACATACAGTAGTAATAATATATCATAAGCAAAATAATGCAAAAATCCAAGAATATGGAGGGGAAAAATACAAAATCAAAACTAAACATGTTTTGAACCATCCTATCTTCCTCAGTATTAAAGTGTGATCTTCTAAATCTGCTGGCCTGAGAGGGAGTTCACCAGGCAGGTCCAGCTCCATCAGGGCCAGCCTGGAAGAAGGAAGAGCCCTCCCTCCAATCAATCTGCCTTGGTCCAGGCCTCAGAGGGAGAGAAGAACCACTGGACCTCATCCCCTTTCCCTCCATCATTCCCTTCTCCTTTTGTTTCGTGTCTTTTAGATTGTAAGCCTGAGGGCAGGGAACTGTCTGATTAAAAATAATAATTGTAAGCCGCCCTGAGAGCCATTAGGGCTGAAGGGCGGGATATAAATACCTAAATAATAAATAAATAAATAAATAAATAAATAATGATACTGTCCATATACAGGGCACAATATATATCATATTTATGCTTACCTTTTGCTTGTTTAGTGTTTAGACCCCTACTCATGGTCTCCAGCAATAAAACACGTGGAATTGGGCTAATAAGCTGGCACTAGAAAGAGGATGGCATTTTTTGGGTTGAGTATACATTTCAGAGCTTCCTTCATCTCTTTGTTTCTCAGGGAATATATGATTGGGTTCAGCATTGGAGTCACCACATTGTATAGAACAGATGCCAAGATGTCTATCAGTACTGAATGGCTACCACTAGGTCGGTTGTAATTGAACATGCAGGTGCTATAGAACAGGCTAACCACTATGAGATGTGAGGAACAGGTGGAGAATGCTTTGTGGCGGCCCTGGGTGGTGCGAATCCTCAGGATTGCTACCACAATGTGGATGTAGGAAGCTAGGATGCATAGAAAAGGACTGACGCCAAACAGAAGGGTGACAAGGAACAATGTGATCTGGTTCAGGAATGTGTCCTGGCAGGATAGCTTGAGAAGCTGTGGAACATCGCAGAATAAATGGTCAAGGCTGTGAGAAGCACAGAAGGGCAGTTGCGCAGTCATGGCAGTGTGCATCACAGCATTGAGGAGCCCACAGGTCCAGGAGGCTGCCACCAACCCAGTGCACAGTTTCCTATTCATGAAGACAGCGTACGTAAGCGGGTGGCAGATGGCGAGATAGCGGTCATATGCCATTACAGCCAAGAGGAGACACTCAATACCCAGAAAAGCCACAATGAAGTAAAGCTGGGCCAGGCAGTCCTGGATAGATATTGTCTTTTTCTCAGACACTAGATTCTTCAGCATGTGGGGCAGCGTGACCGATATGTTGCAGATGTCCAGGAATGAGAGATGTCGGATGAAGTAGTACATGGGTGTGTTGAGGCCAGAATCCAGCCATCCAGTGGTCAGGATAAACCCATTGCCCAGCAGAGCAGTGAGATATATTGCCAGAAACAGGAGAAAAAACACCAGGTGGGGCTCAGGGAAGGCAGAGAAACCCAGGAAGACAAATTCAGGGATCCTAGTTTGATTTTCGATCTGCTCCATGTTTTATATCTGAAAATGGGAAGAGGTGATAATACACAAAAGTGAAAATCTAGCTTATTTAAGTTCTTCCAGTCATTTGCCCCACCTGTTCTTTTAGCTATAAAGCACCATGTACAATGATGGCACTAAACAAACAAACAATGGTGATATGATGTCCCTGGCAGCTGTGTCAAGCTGCCAAGACAAATCCTTGAAGTGGGGCAGCCAAATAAAAAGGCAAGCTTCATGTATCCCCAATAGTTTTGCGGAAAAGAAAATTTCAGGCAGCAGGTAAAACTTGCATGACAAGTTAAAAGTGTTAATATGACCTCCTCCGTGCAAATATTACAGATATATGAATGCTGTCTCTTCCTTCCTTCCTTCCTTCCTTCCTTCCTTCCTTCCTTCCTTCCTTAGGAGATTGTGGGTTCTCTTGCTCCGGAGGTTCTTTATTTAAAGATACTGGGTGGACATTTTTACAAGTGCTGTACTTGCCTCTTGAATTGCTAATCCTCTATTGAACAGGGCACCAGACTGGATATTTTCAAGACCCATTCCAAATGCATGATTCCATTTCCATGCACAAAATTATAAACACGGCTGCTAGCACATACAATTCTGTGGTTGTATTTATAATAGTAGGACCATAGGTTGCTAGTCTAGTTTAGGCCGAGGCAATAAAATGAAGTGGCAAGATAAGAGAGAGAGAGGAAGAAATAGATAAAAGAAAATATGGGAGGATAGCTAGATGGGTAGGAAACCAAGAAGGTACTCTACATATAAAATTTATTTACCAACAGACCTCAAAATGATGAAGTGTCCTTTCATATTTTCTTCAGCAGAAGTCCAGTCATACTAAAGGAAAAAAATCTCATGCATACAGTACTTCCGTTTTTATTCGGTATCTAAACTACAAACCCCAATACCTTTAAAAAAATATTCCTGTGTCTGTTGTATATCCAAGAGGATGATATAATTCTATTGTGTGCTACTGTGATTGATTCACATGGGGAAATCATTACTCTTTGAGATTTTCCAAACCAATATAAACATGATTTATTTTCTCTTGAGAGTTCGGGTTCTTTGATTGGACTCAGAAGACTTCTAGGTCAGTCCAACCCATCCTTTTCTTCAAGGGAATGAAGTACGTAAATTAGACAGCATTATTTCTTCTAAATGCTTTGTTTGAGTAGTGTTTTCATTTTAGGAAAATTCCTGTCCAGTCTTTTGATTTAGTGAGTTTCTATACTGAGAGAAAGGCAGGATATAAATAAATAAAGTAATAATAAATAATAGTAATTTATGCCAAATTTAAATCTTAGGGCATGTCTGTATGAAAATACTCCATTTTCCATGTTGTTGTTGTTATTAAGTTTTATTTATACAATTGGCTCTCCTTATCCATGGATTTTTTTATACACGGATTCAAGCATCCACGGCTTGAAAATATTCAAAAAAGTATAAATTTCAAGTATCAAACCATGATCTCCCCATGTTCTATAAGTAGGGTTGCCATAATGGAGGACCTCCAAACCGGGACAAATGTAGGACCAGGTTTGAAAATGTAGGACTTTTTTTTTTTAAATTTCCTGGCTAGGAAATTAAAGAAAAGTCCTACATTTTCAAACCCTGTCCTCCTCCTCCTCCTCCTCCCGGCTTCGGAGGATGCCTAGGCCGGCTCCCAAGCCGGGAGGAGGAACGGGGGCTGCTTGGAATCGCGGCCATTGCCGCGATGCCAAGCAGGCTCGTCCTCCTCCCGGCTTGGGAGGAAGCCTAGGCCTGCTCCCAGCCTGGGAAGGAGGCGGGGGCCGCTCCTCATCGCGGCAATCGCCGCGATGAAAGCAGTCTCCACTTCCTCCCCGGCTTAGGAGGAAGCCTGGGCCTGGCTCCCAGGCTGGGAAGGAGGCGGGGGCCACCCCTCATCGCGGCGATCGCCGCTGTGGGAAGCGGCCTCCTCCTCCTCCCGGTCTGGGAGGAAGCCTCGGCCGGCTCCCAGGCCGGGAAGGAGGCGGGGGCTGCCCCTCATCGCGGCGATCGCCACGAGGGGAAGCGTCCTCCTCCTCCTCCCGGTCTGGGAGGAAGCCTCGGCCGGCTCCCAGGCCGGGAAGGAGGTGGGGGCCGCCCCTCATCGCGGCGATCGCCGCGGTGGGAAGCGGCCTCCTCCTCCTACTAGGCCTTGCGGAGGCCTTGAGGACCCCGCGGCCGGAGCTCCGACTGCGGAGCCGCCTCAAAGGCCTCGCTGGGGCCCGGAAAGGAGCATCTCCGCGGCTGGAGCTCCAACCGCAGAGAGCCTTCCCAGGCCTCAGCAAGGCCTTGGAGCCGCCGCAGGGGCTGAGGTGGCCGCGGTGGGCGGGGCCGTCCCGGTTTGGGCACCAAACCGGACTGGGACCGGGAGGGCACCGCCCAAACCGGGATTGTCCCGCCCCCCAGCGGGATATGGCAACCCTATCTATAAGGGACACCATTTTGCTATGCCATTGTATTTAATGTATTTAATGGGACTTGAGCATACACGGATTTTCTTATTCACATGGGTTCATGGAACCAAACCCCAGCGGACAACAAGGGTCCACTGTATAGCACTGTAAATTTACCTAGCGATGTACATACAATAAATTAAAATTTATTTTATCCCGACCACCATCTTGAGGGGGAGAGACGAGCCCTGGCCTGGAAAGACTAAGAGCCCTCCCCCCGACCACCATCTTGAGGGGGAGAGACGTGGCCTGGCCTGGAAAGACTAAGAGCCCTCCCCCCGACCACCATCTTGAGGGGGAGAGACGTGGCCTGGCCTGGAAAGACTAAGAGCCCTCCCCCCGACCACCATCTTGAGGGGGAGAGACGTGGCCTGGCCTGGAAAGACTAAGAGCCCTCCCCCCAACCACCATCTTGAGGGGGAGAGACGAGGCCTGGCCTGGAAAGACTAAGAGCCCTCTCCCCGACCACCATCTTGAGGGGGAGAGACGAGGCCTGGCCTGGAAAGACTAAGAGCCCTCCCCCCGACCACCATCTTGAGGGGGAGAGACGTGGCCTGGCCTGGAAAGACTAAGAGCCCTCCCCCCGACCACCATCTTGAGGGGGAGAGACGTGGCCTGGCCTGGAAAGACTAAGAGCCCTCCCCCCGACCACCATCTTGAGGGGGAGAGACGTGGCCTGGCCTGGAAAGACTAAGAGCCCTCCCCCCGACCACCATCTTGAGGGGGAGAGACGTGGCCTGGCCTGGAAAGACTAAGAGCCCTCCCCCCGACCACCATCTTGAGGGGGAGAGACGAGGCCTGGCCTGGAAAGACTAAGAGCCCTCCCCCCGACCACCATCTTGAGGGGGAGAGACGTGGCCTGGCCTGGAAAGACTAAGAGCCCTCCCCCCGACCACCATCTTGAGGGGGAGAGACGTGGCCTGGCCTGGAAAGACTAAGAGCCCTCCCCCCGACCACCATCTTGAGGGGGAGAGACGTGGCCTGGCCTGGAAAGACTAAGAGCCCTCCCCCCGACCACCATCTTGAGGGGGAGAGACGAGGCCTGGCCTGGCAAGACTAAGAGCCCTCCCCCCGACCACCATCTTGAGGGGGAGAGACGAGGCCTGGCCTGGAAAGACTAAAAGCCCTCCCCCCGACCACCATCTTGAGGGGGAGAGACGAGGCCTGGCCTGGAAAGACTAAGAGCCCTCCCCCCGACCACCATCTTGAGGGGGAGAGACGAGGCCTGGCCTGGAAAGACTAAGAGCCCTCCCCCCGACCACCATCTTGAGGGGGAGAGACGAGGCCTGGCCTGGAAAGACTAAGAGCCCTCCCCCCGACCACCATCTTGAGGGGGAGAGACGAGGCCTGGCCTGGAAAGACTAAAAGCCCTCCCCCCGACCACCATCTTGAGGGGGAGAGACGTGGCCTGGCCTGGAAAGACTAAGAGCCCTCCCCCCGACCACCATCTTGAGGGGGAGAGACGTGGCCTGGCCTGGAAAGACTAAGAGCCCTCCCCCCGACCACCATCTTGAGGGGGAGAGACGAGGCCTGGCCTGGAAAGACTAAGAGCCCTCCCCCCGACCACCATCTTGAGGGGGAGAGACGTGGCCTGGCCTGGAAAGACTAAGAGCCCTCCCCCCGACCACCATCTTGAGGGGGAGAGACGTGGCCTGGCCTGGAAAGACTAAGAGCCCTCCCCCCGACCACCATCTTGAGGGGGAGAGACGTGGCCTGGCCTGGAAAGACTAAGAGCCCTCCCCCCGACCACCATCTTGAGGGGGAGAGACGAGGCCTGGCCTGGCAAGACTAAGAGCCCTCCCCCCGACCACCATCTTGAGGGGGAGAGACGAGGCCTGGCCTGGAAAGACTAAAAGCCCTCCCCCCGACCACCATCTTGAGGGGGAGAGACGAGGCCTGGCCTGGAAAGACTAAGAGCCCTCCCCCCGACCACCATCTTGAGGGGGAGAGAGGCCTTGCAATTTTTTGTATTATATTGCAATTTTTACTGTACACCGCTATGATCATTGCGGAATACCGGTCTATAAATAAAATGTATTATTATTATTATTAAAATAGATACAATAAAGCTGCCTATGGCATACATTCTACAAAAATAAATATAATACATATTAATACATGTTAACATTCAATAAAATAAGGCAGACAACAAATTAAAATAGCGTGTGTAAAATGTGGTCCTATCACATGCCATTCACAGGAATTTGGTCTTTTTGGGGAGTGTGTGTGTGTGTGCAAAGTCCATAAAAGCTTATGTTGAAATATACTGGCTAGTCTTTGAGGGGCCACAAGAC
Organism: Sceloporus occidentalis; assembly: GCA_023333645.1. NCBI lineage: Eukaryota > Metazoa > Chordata > Lepidosauria > Squamata > Phrynosomatidae > Sceloporus > Sceloporus occidentalis. The sequence goes on from JALMGF010000265.1 coordinate 795,133, forward strand.
ATCTTTTTGTATTGAAATAGTACAAAGTTCTGAAAAGCTACTATGGGGATATCTGCGGTGTTGTTTGTGGCAGATGCAAATGTAACCAGGAGAGAGTCAAAGTGAGAGTTGACCTCAGTAACATTGGGTGAACTATAGTTGAAGCATTGATGGTGGGCAGCCTTGTTCTTGGGTCTGTGGGAGAATAGGTGTTTCCCAATTCTACTAGTTCCTCTTTTATTTTCAAGGTGATACTGGATTACTGGTGATCAAATCACTGAGAATGCCCCATTTGAAGTCTATGCGGGAGACCTGCAAAAGACAGAGAAGAAAATTCTTTGGGATGTCCTGAAGAAAGGAGACTGCTATTCAACAGTGGCAACCTTCTGATGCAAGTCCATGAAGGCTTTATATATTTCCAGGATTGAGGAGGAGATACCTTCTGATGAGTCTCATAGGCCACTCCATAGGTTTTTCTGCTTTAACCTTTGACAGGGTGGTGCTAGTGCATTGTTGGGTACTGTTGGCATCATTATAGCCATGATGAGTGCACTGTATGTCAGTGACCCATGGTCCAAGAGGGGAATGCCTCACCCCCCCCCCCCAAGCAGGCTGAAGAACCCTATCCTGACCAGACCATGGGCTTTCTATAGCATAGACCAATTCTGAGCATGTTCACATGGAAATGAATCCCACTGTGTTAATTTTGGTTGATCTCCATATAAGTGTGTCTAAATGTCATATGTACAAATGTTGAGGAAAAGAAAAAGGCAGACAAGCAGATAGTCAGACAGGGAGGCTATGAATCAGGAAAACTTTTAATTGAATCCCTCATGGACCTGGACACAGCATCAGGAATTAACACTACCAGCCCCAGCTGAAGATAATACTAAAAGAGAAAGTGTTAGATTAAGCCTGGGTTCTGGCTTGTGATCGTCCATGAAAGACACTGGGTGACCTTAGGCTAGTCACTCTCAGTCATGCTGACCTTAGTCACAAGGCTGTGAAGGAGAACAAGGTGGGGAGCCATGTGTGTGTTACTGACATCACTGGAGGAAAGGAAGAATATGACTGAGATCATTAGCTGGGTAGCTAGAGAGATTATTAACAAAGCCATAGACATTCACCTTTACCCAGTCCACTAATGTTAAAAACTCCTCCCTCATTGGTGGTTCAGATGAATTCTACTCTCAAATTAAAAGCACTTTGAGCATGTGTTGCTTCTCCTAACCAGTAGGGCAATGCCCACCAGGGTCCCCACATCTCAGGGCCTGGCCCTGAGCCTCAAAGCCTATTCCTTCTTCTCCAGGTTGCAGGACAAAGGAAGGAATCTCAGGGTGAGATCACTGCCTTGAAATTTACCCCTGTTTGCTTCCAGCTGTACTGTCCCAGTCTAGTATTGATTTTCCAGAAATGTTTTCCCCTTCCTGCTTCATCTCATTTGTTAGATTTTGTGATTTATCTTTTTTTTATTTGAATGGTATGCTCCCAACAAATATGGGTGGTGCTTAAAGACATCATCCATCTCTGCTCCGTGGAACATCAGCAAAGGCTGTGCCTATGTCTCCCATTTTGGCTATGAAAACCCAGGACCTGGGATGCATTTGAACTGTCAACCCAAGTTGTTTTCTGAGACATCAGCTGGGATAGCTACTCAGCATAAATAGCAGAAGGTGGATGGAACAGCTAGTTTACTGTGGCTTATTTTTGAGGTCATGTATCTGAGTTCTCTCGCATGCAACTAGAGCAAGTCACAAAACAAAGGGAATGAACTTGGCCCCCAAAGCAACAACAACCAAGTAATAACAACACATTTAATAACAAACAGAACAATATAGAATACATTAGAATAAACTCAGACAGACTGACATACAATAGTAATAACATATCATAGGCAAAAAAATGCAAAAATCCAAGAATATGGAGAAAAAAGGCAAAACGTTTTTTACCAATGTATCTTCTTCAGCAGTAACATGTGATCTTCTAAATAATGATGTTGTCCATATACAGGGCACAATATATATCATATTTATGCTTACCTTTTGCTTGTTTAGTGTTTAGACCCCTACTCATGGTCTCCAGCAATAAAACACATGGAATTGGGCTAATAAGCTGGCACTAGAAAGAGGATGGCATTTTTTGGGTTGAGTATACGTTTCAGAGCTTCCTTCATCTCTTTGTTTCTCAGGGAATAAATGATTGGGTTCAGCATTGGAGTCACAACATTGTACAGCACAGATGCCAAGATGTCTATCAGTACTGAATGGCTGGCTCTAGCACGGTTGTAATTGAACATGCAGGTGCTATAGAACAGGCTAACCACTATGAGATGTGAGGAACAGGTGGAGAATGCTTTGCGGCGGCCCTGGGTGGTGCGAATCCTCAGGATTGCTACCACAATGTGGATGTAGGAAGCTACGATGCATAGAAAAGGACTGATACCAAGCAGAAAGGTGACCACGAACAATGTGATCTGGTTCAGGAATGTGTCCTGGCAGGATAGCTTGAGAAGCTGTGGAACATCGCAGAATAAATGGTCAAGGCTGTGAGAAGCACAGAAGGGCAGTTGCGCAGTCATGGCTGTGTGCATCACAGCATTGAGGAGCCCACAGGTCCAGGAGGCTGCCACCAACCCAGTGCACAGTTTCCTATTCATGAAGACAGCATACGTAAGCGGGTGGCAGATGGCGAGATAGCGGTCATATGCCATTACAGCCAAGAGGAGACACTCAATACCCAGAAAAGCCACAATGAAGTAAAGCTGGGCCAGGCAGTCCTGGATAGATATTGTCTTTTTCTCAGACACTAGATTCTTCAGCATGTGGGGCAGCGTGACCGATATGTTGCAGATGTCCAGGAATGAGAGATGTTGGATGGAGTAGTACATGGGTGTGTTGAGGCCAGAATCCAGCCATCCAGTGGTCAGGATAAACCCATTGCCCAGCAGAGCAGTGAGATATATTGCCAGAAACAGGAGAAAAAACACCAGGTGGGGCTCAGGGAAGGCAGAGAAACCCAGGAAGACAAATTCAGGGATCCTAGTTTGATTTTCGATCTGCTCCATGTTTTATATCTGAAAATGGGAAGAGGTGATAATACACAAAAGTGAAAATCTAGCTTATTTAAGTTCTTCCAGTCATTTGCCCCACCTGTTCTTTTAGCTATAAAGCACCATGTACAATGATGGCACTAAACAAACAAACAATGGTGATATGATGTCCCTGGCAGCTGTGTCAAGCTGCCAAGACAAATCCTTGAAGTGGGGCAGCCAAATAAAAAGGCAAGCTTCATGTATCCCCAATAGTTGTGCGGAAAAGAAAATTTCAGGCAGCAGGTAAAACTTGCATGACAAGTTAAAAGTGTAAAAATGCTCTCCTCTAGGCAAATATCACAGGTACAGGCGTGTTACCACTTCTTTCTTTCTTCCTTCCTTTCTTTCTTTCCTTCCTTCCTTCCTTCCTTCCTTCCTTCCTTCCTTCCTTAGAAGAGTGTGGGTTCTCCTGCTCTGGAGGTTCTTTATTTAAATAGATTGACTGGCCATTCTAAGAGTGATGTACTAGCCTCTTGTATTGCCAGTCCTCAATTGAACAGGGCACCAGACTGGATATTTTCCAAGACCCATTTCTATGCACAAAATTGTAAACACGGCTGCTAGCACATACAATTCTGTGGTTGTATTTATAATAGTAGGACCATTGGTTGCTAGTCTAGTTTAGGCCGAGGCAACAAAATGAAGTAGAAAGATAAGAGAGAGAGGAAGAAATAGATAAAAGCAAATATGGGAGGATAGCTAGATGGGTAGGAAACCAAGAAGGTACTCTACATATAAAATATATTTACGAACAGACCTCAAAATGATGAAGCGTCCTTTCATATTTTCTTCAGCAGAAGTCCAGGCATACTAAAGGAAAAAATCTCATGCATAGTTCACTTTTTATTTTATATCTCAACTACAAACAATATATTTTAAAAAAAATCCTGTGCCTTTGTTGTAGATCCAAGAGGATGATACATTGGGGAGTCATTACTCTTTAAGATTTTCCAAACCAATATAAACATGATTTATTTTCTCTTGAGAGTTTGGGTTCTTTGATTGGACTCAGAAGACTTCTAGGTCAGTCCAACCCTTCCTTTTCTTCAAGGGAATGAAGTACATTGATCGTTTTGGTTAATTAGACGGCATTATCTCTTCCAAATGTTTTGTTTGAGTAGTGTTTTCATTTTAGGAAACAGTCCAGTCCAGTCTTGATTTAGTGAGTTTCTATACTGAGAGAAAGGCAGGATATAAATAAATAAAATAATTATAAATAACATTATTCCAAATTTAAATCTTAGGGTATGTCTATATAAAAATACCCCTCATTCCACACGTGTAAAATGTGATCCTATCAAATTCAGTTCATAAGAATTCAGTCTTTTTTTGGGCGGGGGGGGGGTTTGCAAAAGGCATCTCACACGTTGCAGAAAATGGATTTGCAGCTTCTGGGTATCCATGAGGGTGTGCATTGTTGGATGTGTGACCATCTGATTTGCGTGCCTTTGCATGGAAGTACATTTCAGTAGAGGGTGAGCAAGCAGGCCTTATTGCTAATAGATCTAGTGAAAGGGCTGAAGGCTGCACTGGACATATGAAGGACTTTTAATGACACTAATAAATAAATATTGTTTTCAGGAAACTTTGCAAGATACAAGAACCAAAGGGATTCAGACGGTAAGTGATTGTAAAAAAGTACAATGCAAGCCTGTGGGGAGGGCAGAGGGAGGGATAGTTCACAGTTCATTTATCTAAAAACCAGTGGAGGCGTTATATGTTTTATTGTTGAGGGAAAGGGCAAGCAGTACATATTTAAATATATAAATTTATTTAAAGGCACGATTGTAGCTTGCAATAAGAGCCATGCAGCACCCCAAAGCTTCTTCACTAGCCAGAGACCACATGTGACAACAACGCCAGTGGGAATAGGTGGCAATAGAAATAGAAATGTGTATGTCTGCTTCTTTTGGTTGATAGCCCCCCAAAATAATGTGCAGAAACAGTTATGTGTGGACACAAATAATTTTCAGACACTTCCTGCCTGCCTGCCATTTTAATTCACAGTGGAGCTGCATGTGGCTGACAGAATATGCTTAGCTGTGAATAGGCACAAATGAGGTTGGGAGAAGTGACGACAATTAAGCATCGATGCTAAGATGCAAAAATACATCTTGCATAATGTAGATGAGCCACAGAAGGAGAAGAAAAAGCCAAGCATTATAATATAAAGCTAATACTACATACTTTGAGAAAAATCCAGAGGTTATACAAACTCCACCTTTGGGCCAGCTCTGTCAGGAAACCTTTAGCTTCTTCATGTTATGTCACAAACAAAAGTGGATCCTCCAAGAAATCTGTTAGTTTTTAAGACAACTTTGTAGCATAGATAAACAAGTGAAAATAATATGGGTGTTTGGTTAGCTAGGATTGTGGATACTAGCATAAAAGAGCAGCAAAGGTTTGTTGCTATTATATTTTTATTGCCAAGTTACAACAATCAGTCTTTGGTCAGTGGTGTGACTTGTGGAGAACGATTAAAGGCTACAAAGGGAAGGAAATTGTTGAAAAGTCACAAAAGCTCCAGGCCCTGGCTTTTGAAACTGTTTGCTGGAACATCCCAAAGTAACTCTATTACTAGGAGTACATATTTGCTTTTGAAAATAAATTAAATGCAATAAGGCTGATAAATCCTGAGGCATACAGGCTTCCACAGGATGTTGTCATGGCAGTTAGAGTGGAATCATAGTGCTATAATTGCATGATGTGAAAGGGACCCAGTTCCATGTCTGCAAATCCATTGTGACTGTTAACATTCTCTGCTATTACTAATAACAATAACAGTATGGACAAATAAAAGGAAATATACAAGTAAGACTTCAATAAGCTATAATGAAGTTTTGCATTAAGCATCTTATTGACAAATGTACAGTGCACCTGCGCCATATGCGGGCACACTATATGTGGCTTTAACTTTATGCGGAAGGCTAAGCCGCCAGAAACAGAATGGCACATGCGTCGAACGAGGGAACACTCCCCCATTGAAACAAATGGGGTTTGGGCATACACGTTTTCCCCTATATTCAGGGGGGGGTCCACGTATGGGGAGGCTCCACTGTATATGCAAAGGAATACTTCATAACTATTTGTCTTGATACACACAGATTCCACTACTTGTTTGGCTAGTAATAGGAGTAGGTTTCCCCAGAAAGGGTGTGTTGGGTTTTTTGGGGGTGGGGGTTGACAGCAGTTTTACAGCAAGTAGCTGATGTACTAGTACAGAACCCAAGAGATTTCTCACCCATCCCTATCAGTTCACATTTTGTTCTGAATTCTTCGTGTATCTGTATCACAGGAACAAATTGCCCTGTTGAGAGATCTCAGCTTACGGAAAGAATTATCTAAAAGTGAGACTTTGTCAATGGTCTAATCCTGGAAACACTGAATTTGACTCACGTACAGCAGCAGCCCTCTTTAACCCAATAACCTCCAAATATGTTGGACTACAACTCCCATAATCCCTGCCACTAGCTATGTGGTTTTGAGGTGATGAGAGTTTGAATCTAGCACTTCATCCTGTATTATACATAGAGCCACCCTGTTTTACAATTACAACAGATCAGATGGGGGTAGGGGGAGGATGGAAAAACCAAATTATAGTTATTGCATGATCCTATGTGTCTGCTCAGAAGTATATTCCCTGAAGTTTGATGAGACTTACTTCCAGGTAAGTGTGTATGTGTGTATTATATTTATTAAGAGTATTTATACCCCGCCAAAAGGCTCTCAGAGCGGCTTACAAATGGTTAATTAGACATATCTTTATTAGATATTCTATTTATTTGATATTAAATTTATTATATTAGACATATAATTATTAATTAGCATATTTTGAGAATGTGCTCTATTAATCACAAGGACAGATTTTCAGGGGGATCTCTGTGTCCCAGACTTGTAAAAAAGGAAACATAACCTCGGAGAAAGGATAGTTGAAGGTGAAGAGACGCTCCATGGATTTAGCATCATAAAAGGTAAGGATGCCAAAATCATACTCCAGGTGTATCTTGATACTTTGTGGAGATTTCCACAGTGGAAGAATGGTGGAAGGGGTGGTAGAAGCCTCGTATTCTCCCTCATTCAATTTCAGGAGCCAACAACCTTCAGTAGCAGTGAGGTACGGGTACCCCTTTCTGTCTATTGATTTCCGGACAGCACCTATGGCCCACGATTTGGCCTTGCCCACTTCCACCACCCATTCCACAGTCCCAGAATCAATTCCTTCTGCTCCCAGGACACATGGAATAAAACGGAAGCGCTCAGGGTTGTCGGGAAGAGGCTGGGCATGGCTGCCCAGATGTACACTTTTTCGATCCTCAGAAAGGACAAGGGTAGGGAAGGCGGTCTTGGGATCCAATGTCACCTCCACTGAAAAGCAAAAACAGAGAGAAGGTTAGTGTGATGTTTCCTAGTCCACTGGCATATTGGGCTGAATCCAAATGTAGCCATACTTATGAGTCAACCTGTTGAAAACAAGTTATAACTTCGTTAAATTTCATTTATTTTCATTGTTATACTCTAAGTATGACTAACTCTGGGTTCACAGATTTAGTAAAAACAGAGAACAGGGTCATGCCAAAGCAAAGACTATGATACTCTATGATTTTAAGAGCAGTGGAGATTTAATGGTACATCTGTTTTTTTTTTTTTAAATGTACCATTTCTTAAAGAATAAATAGAGGGGTTTGGACAAAATTCCAGGTTAAGTACCTTAAAAGCCATTCCCTTCTCTTACAGTTAATTACTTGCAATCAAAATCTTTACTTATTTTATTCTTTGTACATGAGAAGGAAATATTTCAAACATTTTCTCCCCACTAGACAAGATTACAAGAAGGTTTGTCTGTTTTTACTGGGTGTATACATATACACATTTTGGGACACTAAAAAAAAAAAAAAAAAAAGATCCCTCGGTGCAAAAATTTGCACAAAATACTATTTTTGCATAATTTTTTTTTGCCAAAACAAATTCCTGAAATACAACAATGATGATGACAAATACAAAGCAGTAGTAGTAGTAGTAGCACTAGTAATGTTCATGATTGGATCCTGTTGGGAAATTGACAATAGGTAACCTACAGCCCAACATTCATAACTGCTACATATTCACGATCCCTACACAACTCATAGGCTGCTTACTAGTACGTTGGGCTGGGTAAGGGTCACACTATGTACAACATCATTACGGTGCTACATAGTACACTACGGTCATGTAGGATTCCAGTATAAAGCTATTATTATAGTACTTATTTACTGTATATACTCATGTATAAGTCTAGAAATTTTAGTCAATTTTAGTATTGGTGTGTTGGTGTGTTGGTACTATATTTTAACTCTTATCAAAAAAAGGAACCATCCCATGGTAAAAGGTAAGAATCCCTCCTTGGAGCACCTAGAAAAAGCTCCAGTGTCCTCCAGTTTCTCATTCATCCAGTTTTTAGGGTGAGCACAAAAAGTTATGTCTGCTGGAATTTTGTAAGTTCTTTGGCAACATTTTTCTTTGGTTCATCCTTCACATCCTTTGTGACATGCCCCTAAGTTTCACCCTTGACTTATCCACGGGTCATATCAAAATCCAAAAGTTTGGCCCCCAAACCTGCCCTTTACTATAAGGTCAACTTATAGTTGAGTATATATGAGACATACACTTACCATTAAGAAACAGTATGCCTCTATAAGCATACGCTATAAGAAAAATTACTTTATTTCTGGACTACAGGTCTCAGAATTGGCCAACCAGAATGGAAGCTGGTCATTCGGGTTGAGTAATTCTGGGTGCCGCAGTTCAAAAAGGTTAACTCTGCTTTTCTAAGCTACAGGTTTACTTTCTTTCTGCCTATTTCTGCTAAAGCCATATTGTCTAGCGGTCTTCCATTCCTTCAGCATCTTACATACATCTGCCGACAACTCACCTTTTTTCTCAGTCCCAAAAAACTTGTCGTAGAGATTTGAACATATTTTTTCATTCTTTCTTCTTTCTTCCTCCTTGGTCAAAGGCTTTGTACTCTGCCGGAAATCTATTAAGAAACAAATGGTCATTCTTGTTTTTAAAAAGAAAAATCAAATTTGCTTTCCTTCTTATTTCTATAACCAATGCAAGAAGAACAATTAAGATTAGACACTTTTGTTATTTGAGTCAGTTGGGTGCAATAAAATGAGAATCTGGGGAGAAATGGGACTGTGAATGGGTGTTAATATGGGCATTAATGAGAAATAATATGGATTTTGTTAATCAAAGGAAGGATGCTTTCTAGAAATTTGCTTCTAGGAGATTGTTCAAGCTGTTTGATTCTGTTTGATGATATACTGTATTTTAAATGCCTGGGGGTAGCTATGTTGGCCACATAGCAAATCCAACAACATAAAAAATCCACAAAACAGTGATACCTTCATTTGTTTAGCCCAGTACTTCTCAAATAGTGGGGCGGGCCCCCCCGGGGGGCGCAAGGCTCCGTAAAGGAGGGCGCGAGGCTCAGGATACAGTGTTATGCAGAGGTGTACTGATAACAATTTTATAGACAAATGATACTATTTACAGTTGCGTGGGGGGCGCAAAATGTTTTCTTCTTCCTAGGGGGGGCATGACAGAAAATAATTGAGAAGCACTGGGTTAGCCCAATAAAGATATCATCACTTTATTTGATGTTATTGGATATTTTAAACATGGTTAGGATGAGGTTATAAGTAGAACATTTTTTATGGTGATTTAGATGTAAAATTATTTTTCTTGTGTGTTTGTTAGTTTGTTTATTCTGAATAAAGATATTATAAACTAAAGTAGGGTGCAATCAATATGGATGGCTGAATTAAATGCCGTGCATCTAGAGCTGTAAATAAATCCTGTATCACAGAAATCCTGTATGTCTCCAGTTACACTTCCTTAGGAATCTGAATCCTAGGAGAACACTGGAATCTCTAAAATCTCTTGCCTCTTTGAAATATATATTTATATTTAATAATATAAATGATTGAGTTTGTCGCATAACTTGAATTTGGGGTAGACTCTGGGGAAGGTGGGAGGACCTACATACCAATAGAAAGCATGTGTGCCTTTCTCAAGCATGTTTCATGTATATCTATTGATTAGAAAACTGACAAAATTGTAATTGATTACTAAAGAGGAAGAAAGCCCTGAAATACCTGCACTGTGGCTGTGTGCAGAGATTTCTGTTTTTGTCTGTTTGACTTACATGATGGCATCTCTCTTCTGACTCTTTCCGACAGATCCTTCCTATTTATTCTCTCAAAGATGCTGACTGCCATCTGCAATGCCTTGGCCTCCTCATATGCCCAGACCATGAGTCGCGCAATCTCAGTGGCATCTGCCTTCTCAGTCTTACTGCGCCGAATGGGCTTGTAGCCCTCCTCAATTGGATATTCTTCAAGGTGCATCTTAAATTTCTTATACTCGTCATGTCGTAGGTCATCGATATAGTCAACCAGTTTACAGCGGACGCTGTTGGACATCTTGGCACCAGGGAAGTTTCTGGAAAAGAGAAAAGAGATGTTATGAGGGATCCAAGAAAAAGAAAATTAGAGGAAGGGAGAGGAAGGTTGAAAAACTGACGAGGGAACTGTCTATGTGTGATGCAAAAGAGCTTTTGAAGGATTAATGTTGTATTTTTATTTATTAATGTAATAAATTCAATAAATTTAAGAATTCAAACTTCTTTAATTGTGTTTTTTTCCTTATAACTTCTTGACTTTTTAAAAAAATCTCTTCTCTTTTGGATCTTATTGTGAGCCTTCTTGAACTCCAGTTCTGAGAGAAAAGTGGAATACAAACCAAATAGCTAAAAGCTAGCATGGTGTATACAGTTGGCCCTCCACATTTCTGGTTTTGACTTTTGTGGATCTGATTATTTGCGGTTTTGATTAATATGTTCTGTCTAGGAATCTCTAGCTCCTCCAGCGCAAATCTGCCAGATGTTGACCATTGACTTGTGCTGGGGAACCTAGAGGTTCCTAGAGAAAACACATCTCTAGGCATTTGTTGGTCCTCCACCATGATTCCATGAACAACCTCTGACCATAGAGTTGCACTGGAGGACCTGGCGATTCCTAGAGAGGTGTTATTTTAGGTAAAAAGAATAGTGGTTTTTTATTTGTGTTTTTTCCACATTCATGGGGGTCCTTCATCCCTAAGCCCAGCAAATGCGGAGGGACCACTGCAGTTGTATGAGTGTTGGATTAGGACTCTGGGAGATCAGGACTGAAATCTCTGCTTGGCCATGGAAACCCACAATTCTTTTAGTGCAATTTGCTTTATTACATGGAGCCAAATTGGTTAAATCCCGTGCAGAATCGGGATTTTAAAACCTGCTTCAGTTTGTAGTTTTTTGGACGACGTTTGCGTCAATGAGAAATAAGGCGCCATTACTCTGAATGCAAAGTCAACAACACACACTCTTTTTTACTTTCGGGAGGTTCCTGAAAGTAAAAAGTAATGGGTTTTGTTGACTTTGCATTTGGATTAATGTCACGTTATTTCTCATTGACGCAAACATCATTTGAAAAACTACCCGCTTTTGCAGGTTATTTCTTATTTCTGTTCGGGTTAACCCTGAACATCGTGTGAAAAACAACCAACTTTTGAGGGTTCCCCCCCCACTTTAAATCAAGTTTGTCCATGAGATCTGTCCTGTGTGATAAACGCCTGTTTCAGAGTCAGTGAGATGTAGATTTGACACCGCTTTAACTGCCATGGCTCAATCCTATGGTATCCTGAGATTCGTAGTTTGTTGGGAACTCTCTGACAGAGGAAGCAAAGTCTTTCACAAAACTCCAAATCCCAGAACCTCACAGCACTGAGCCGGGGCAGTTAAAGTGGTGCCAAACTGCGTTAATGCTGCCATGTAGATGCAGCATCTCTCTTATGGCTCTTACACAGAGAGGAGAGAAAGATATTCAGTCCTGCCAGACTGCCTTTTAAGGCATTAAAACAGAGAATAGAATAAATGTCTCCACTTGCAGCCCAGGAATGGGAGCCTCTCTTTCTTTCTCTCTCAAAGTCCCCTTTCAGCCAAAGTGACCAGATGTCCCAACTGCAAAAAAGGAGGACAAGGCACTGCAAAATGCAGGACCTTTCCAGGAAAAAGGAAAAAAAGGAGGTCATTCCAAAAGGCAAGCTAAAAACAGTACTATAGAAATACTGTATCAACCCATGCTTCTTAGCCTTGCTCCAAATGGAGGATGCTGTGGGCAGAAGAAGGCTGGAATGGAGGGCGCGTCCGGGAAATGGAGGACGTCTGGTTTCCCTGAAAGACCTTCCATTCTGAATAATTTTGGGAAAAGGTAGTGAAAGTGGGGAGGGAACCTACCTCTTTCCCTGTCGCCTTCCTCCTCTTTGTTTTCTGCCACAAACGAAAGTAAAAGTCAAAGAGGGGCTGGCTCTTTTTTCCATTCGCCTCCTCTCTCTCTCTTGCTGCTTCCACACTGGAGAAATAACCCGGCTTGGCACCGCTTTAACTCTTTCTGGCTCAAGGCAATGAAATTCTGGGAACTGGAGTTTGAGCTCTGCTCTGGGCCCCACAACAAACTCCAGTTCCCAGAATTTCATAGCCTTGAGCTAGAAAGGGTTAAAGCGGTGCTAAACCGGGTTATTTCTCCAGTGTGGATGCAGCCCATGGTCAGAGATTTCTTGTTGTTGCTGTTGTTGTTGTGTGCCTTCAAGTCATGTCCAACTTATGGAGACTCTAAGGAGGAACCCCTTGCGGGTTTTCATGCCATGTTTATATAAATATAATTGATACCGTATGAATTTATTAGAGTTGTAGTTTATTTGTGTATTGGACGTTGTTATTGTATTATTGTATTGTATTTTGTTGTGATTGTAAGCCGCCTCGATCCTACGGGAAGAGGCGGCATATAAATAAAAAATTGTTACTATTATTATTATTATTGTTTCTTCAGAGGGGGGTTGCCATGGCCATCCTGAGGCTGAGAGAGTGTGACTTGCCCAAGGCCACCCAGTGGGGTTTGTATGGCCCAGCCAGGATTTGAACCCTGGCCTCCAGAGTTGTACTCCAACGCTCAGACCACTACGCCACGCTGTCCTCCATGATAAGCAGACTCTCGTCCAGTCCAATCTGTTTTTCGTTCCTTGTGCTAAGCTGCCCTCCTGTGGTCCTACTGCTTCTCATTGCTAAATGCTGTCACAAGAGTTTATCACACGGGAAACCCCATGCAAAAAACAGGATTTAAAAGCTGAAAACAAAATACAAAAGCAGGTTGATTTTCACACATGTCGTTGTTAAACTGGTGTTAACCTCAACAGAAAGTAGGCAAAAGCCACTCCTTTTTAATGTTGGGATTTTCTAAAAGTAAAAAGGAGCAGCTTTCATCTACTTTCTGTTCGGGTTAACACCACTTTGTGTGAAAATCACCCCACTTTTGTGGGGTGATTTAAACCCGTTTCCACACAGGATTCTCCAATGTGATAAACTTGTCAGGCTGACATTTTAAAGATTTCAGTGGAACAAGAGGAAAAAATGGCAGGAGTAAAAGGCACACTCCTGGCATACTTGTGCGATCGTGTGAAGATTTTCACACATATTGTGGCCATCCAGGACTTATCCGGTGAAGATCCAGAGATGCTCCAGCAACAAACCATTCACGGGGAAGTCCTGGGAATGGTTTGCTGCTGGAGCATTCCTGGATCATCACTAGATAAGTCCTGGATGAACATGATGTTGTCTTAAAATCATTTCCAGGCACAAGTCAAAGTGCTGGTCATGACTTGTAAAGCCCTATATGGCCTAGGTCTACACCTGGACTATATCTCAAAAGACTATATCTCCCCATATGAATCTGCCAAGTTCTAAGAAGGGGAAGGCTTTCTCTAGATCCTGTTCTTGAGGACATGAGAGAGCTGCTCCTATGCTCTGGAAAGCCTTCCTGCTTTCTTTGCACCATACCTTTTTGTTTAAGCATGCTTTTAATGTATAAGCTGGCAACCTTTTTATTGGCATGTTGTCTTTTAAATAATTTTGTATTGTTTGATGTGATTATTTTAATTGCGTTTAAAATTTTATTCTCCTGTTGTTGTTTTTTAAGCGACTCTTTCCGGGAGCTGCTCTGGGTCCCACTTTGGGAGAAAGGCAGTGTACAAATGAAACAAACACATAAATAATTCTTTGGGGGTAACAAGGGAAGCGGCAAACTTACTTAAAAACAACATTACACCTGCTAACAAATGGAGTGACAAATTAAATTTATTGTTTCTTCAAATCTATTTGGGAAGATCATTTCAATGTCATCTAAAAGTAATTTTAAATATGTGTTACTAGTTGATTATTTTTCCTTAATGAAGTTTCAATTTTTGCAGTTTCTGCACTGGTCATGCCAGCTGGATCTGATAGAAATTCAGCATTTAAAGGTCTCGGGTTTCTCCCCCGACATCCTGTGACCTATAATTTACAGCAAACATAACTCATCTTCATACAGAAGGTGTGACAGTACCAATCCCACTTAAGCTTGCAGCTTAGTTTATTCACTAAAACCATCCAATTTTAATGAATCAGTTCTTGATAGACAATGCCATTTTTCGCATGTATTTTTCTTGGCTGACACAACACCCCATTCTTCTGTCTGATGCAGATTAATCAGGTGAAATATATTGTATGGATCAGTACAGTGGGCCCTTGGTAACCACGGAGCTTTGGTTCCAGGACCCCCAGTGGATACCAAAATCCGTGGATGCTCAAGTCCCATTAAATACGTTGGGATAATAAAATGGTGCACCTTATATAAAATGGCAAAATCAAGGTTTGCTTTTTGGAATATATATATTTAAAAAATATTGTGAATCCGTAGATTCTTGAATCCATGGGGGGGGGAAATGTGGATACAGAGGGCCAACTGTAATAACCAGATGTAGATGCTCTTTGGAGACAAAACACTGGCCTGTGAGATATTAAGACTTCTATTGCCTCATATTTCAGGTGAAAATAATAAGGCTCTTTTTTTGTCAGCCAACAACTATTTCAAGACTCTCATGAGGAAAGCTGAGCAGCCACATAATTAGAAATTGTATGATCCTGCCTGTTTATACTGAAGGCTGTGGGTTAATAGCTATCCTGAATTTGTGCATAAGCAACCACATTACTTTCAGTTGAGTTGGGACACTATCCCACTCATACAAAACAACCTTTATTTACAGATACAGAGTAAACATGAGTGGTCAAGGGAAGGAAGCAAGTGTCAAATGACCCATTAGTTCATATGGCTTCAAGCTCTGACACATCGCTTGGCCAATGGAGGTCTCCTATAGCCAAAGCCATAACTGAGCCAATCAGGGAAATGTCAGGTTTGGCCCATCCCAAAGTCACTCAAGGTCATTGAGTAGCTGTAGTTCAAAGACCTGCAGATGCTCCTTAAGTCGTCGATGCGCATCAGCACTGTGTGGCTGTCGTTCACGCTGTAGCTCACAGATCCGCAGGCGGAGTCGCTGTTCCCGGCGCCGACAGGCTTGCAATTGCCGCTGTGCTTTCCCCAAAGCACTGAGTGCAGCTTCTGCCCGTCGTTTCCACAGCAAGGCACTACCCACCTGGTAACTGTGCTCATTCTGGATGTAGGCACCAGCAGGGGGAGGGAGGCGCAGCATGTAGAGGGAGAGAGACACAGGATGGGATGGATCACCCACAGGTTCAGGGAGAGCTGGAGATGGAGATGCTTCTTCTTGGGCCGTAGCAGCTGGAGACTGTTCTTGGGGAATGTCTGACAGAGTGGCCAAGGGTTCTGCTTCTGGCCCAGGAAGGATGGGCTGGCTTCGAGGCTCACCACTAGTGGGAGCAGCACCAGGACTTGGTAGCTCTTGTGCTGGGAAGCATGAGATATCCATGCACAATGGAGGTGACTCCTCTGAGCAAGGATTACAGCTGTAGGAAAGGAAGAGAATTAGGATCAGGCAGGAAAATAGTGGGAAAGAACAGCTACTTTCCTCCCACACACATGGAGGCAAAAAGAAAGAAAATTAAGCATGCAGATGCTGAGGACCCACTTAAGGTATGTTCTTGCTCCACATACCTCCTTCAGACTACAAAGCTCAAGCAGACCTGCATGGCGCAAAAGAGGAAGTGTCATACTTAGTTATGGAAAGTAAAGAAAATCTCTAAGCAGTCCCAGGCAAATAATCCTTTCATATAATGGACCTAGACTGTTGAAAGGATAGAAAAAGAGGCAGACAAATGGATGCTGCTGGGAATAGCCAGATCCAAATTTAGGCCACATACTACATATAATCCAGGTTCTACTTTTACTAAGTAAGTTCTACTTACTAGGACTCGGTCCTACTGAACACAGTGACACTTATTGAAGAGTAAACCTCAGCAGGACCTAAGACAGGGTTGGACGGTCAGTACTCACCTTTGCTTCTGCTTTAGTTTTGCCAGTTTGGAGTTGCCTAGCTTTGATTTTGGGTGTGGCTTGCCATGGAACTCAAATATAGTTGGAACAGCACCCTCCTTGAGCCGATGGTAACCACTAGAAAGAAACCAGTAGCATTTATAAGCCACCTTGAATATCCTTTTGGGAGAAAGGTGGGGTATATATAAAATCAAATCAATAAATAGCTGGCTGGCTAGCCTGGCTTTTCTCCCTGGCAGAAGATCCTCTGAATTGTGGACCTCTGGGCAAAAACATGAGATTTTCTGAATGCTCCAAGATTCTGGAAGGTGTTAGCTTCCTTTCTGCTCCACAGTATTATGTGCTCAACTCTCTGCATGTCTATAAATGCATGGGTCCAAATTAAATAGCCCTGTGTGACTCACAATACTTTGATTTGTGCTCCTCCACCCGCCAACAAAGACAATGGGGAGAATACATTTTGATGTCTATATTACAGCTTCCCTCTTCTTCATTCTCACATAAAGATTTGATATTGTCCTACACTGTTCAGTCTATAGGTCTCTCTCATCCAGTACTGTCTACTCTGAACAATAGTAAATCTAGAGAAATGACACACGGTCAGTCCCTGTGCATGATGAGCACCTAGTCTCTTACTAAAGTGGATGAATGTTATATTACTGATGACTGCAGCCCAAGGGCAGGCACTGTCCCATTTATTTTTGGAGGTTTTTGTTTTGTTTTTGGGTGCCTCCTAACAGCATTATTTTGCCTAATTTGATGCCACATGACTCTTCCCCCAAAATAGGCTCCACACTCTCAAAGATGTTAAATGCAAAAATTGGATTTGTGAAAATACTCTGAAGACACCAGATCCTATCAGGTCTTGAAGGCAAGACCCTTTCTCTGCTTGAAGGCTTTAAAACATGGAAGCTGCAGCTGTAGTCCACCTGTCAGTAGCATCATAACCAGTGTCCAATGCGCCATCTAAGACACTGTTGAACCATTTAAACTTTGCCTGACCCTTCATACCCTATCATTCTTTGATGACCTACCTGGTGCCCACCAGTTCGAAGCAACTCTTCTCAAAGTGCTTGGAGCAAAAGTAAACATACTTAGAGGCAGGGTCCCAAAGACCTTGGCCACTCATGTCCTTTCTCCGACAGTTTTCCAACCATGCTGCTCGTCGGGGATTGTCCTTCGGCAGTCTGTGAGAAAACATACAGGATGAAACTGAGTTAGGCTGGGACGAAACATGCAATGCTATGAGTGAGTTCTCCATAGGCACATCCTAGGATAGGCTGGACTGCTGAGTTCCCTCCCATAACTGAAGCGGATTAAACCCAGCCTGCCCTTAGTTCAACATAGTCATCGATCTGAATGGGAGACTGAGATAGGGTCAGATGGCATCAGTTCTTACCGATGAAAGGAAATGCCTCGGTTGCGTGTCTCAGGTGTGTCACGGGTGCAGCAGCCAGTCGCAGAGCAGTGACGGGGCATCTGTAAGTAGGAGAGGGAAAGGATATTTATAGTCTACACTATCCAATGGACTCTGGACAGGTTCTACAAATAACACATTGACTTATTTTAATTTTGCATTTAAAGGAAGAGATGGTTGGGGATACAAAAGCCCTAAGAACAGGGTTGTGCATATCAAGAAAGCCTCAAAACCCTACACTGAAAAACAGTGTCTGCACCAAGAGCAGCTGAATTCTGCAAACTGGATAAAATTTAATAACCTGCATAGTTTGCTGTATTGGCAGATTTTGTTGGACTTAATAAGGAGTTGAGACATGGAGTTATGGAAGTCAGTGATGTACCACCCCATAACATTACAGCTAGCGATCTTGCCCACTTCTTTAGCTTGTCAAATCTTACTAACGTTTTATACCATCTTCATGTCTGTCTTTGCTGGACTGCTAAGAAGATTCTGGGGAAACTGAATCCTTTACCCAATAATCTAGTGGCATTCTGTCACCTTCATCTACCAATTTGGCCACTTTTTGGGGACTAATTTTGGTTTTATGGGGTATTATGGAGATTATAGTTTGGGAGGGAGGGTTGGGTCAGGGTTTTGTGGGTTTTATTGTTTTTATATTGTGTATCACAATGTTGTTATCCGCCTCGATCCCCAAACGGAAGAGGCGGGATATAGATAAATATATTATTATTATTATTATTATTATTATTGCTGGTAGGGTGAGAAGTAAACCCCCATATTTGTGCCAATTTATAACCGATCTGGCTGGTTTTCAAGTGAAGAATGACCAGGAAATCATCATTACCCGGTGCCTCAAAGACCACAAAACCAAGGCTCAGAGGTTATATGCAACCCACTATCGATGTTTTACCTCCCAGACAAGTTAAAGCGGTGCCAAACCGGGTTATTTCTCCAGTGTGGATGCAGCCCAAGGCACGCAACAAACAAACAAACAAACACAACCACTTTAACTGCCCTGGCTCAATGCTATGGAATCCTGGGATTTGCAGTTTTGAGCCTTCTCTGTCAGGGAGCTCTGTCAAGAAATTACAACTCCCAGGATTCCATAGGATGGAGCCATGATAGTTAAAAGTGGTGTCAAGGGAGAGAGATTTGTAGTTTGTAGCTCTGGTGCCACCACAGCGAACTACAACTCCCAGAGTTCCATGGCGTGGAAGCCATGACAGTTTAGAATCACTGCGGACCGTACCAAAAAGTGAAGGAAAGGGGAGTCACAGGATCCTAGCAACCAATCAATGAAACCCCCCCCCCCCCAGGTTCGAATGGGCGAGTCCAGAGTTCTAAATGACGGAGATGTCCGAAGGTGGAAGGGGCGTGGCTACAGGAGGCTTCGGGTCTCCCCGCCGCCCTCCAAGGTGGCTCTTCTCCCTCTTCTCTCCCCCTCCCCCCAGAATCATCTCTGCGGAGACAGAGCCTAACTAGGAAATGAAAACGGCCGCTTCCAAGGCTGGCTGGAGCGGAGGGGGGAATGTCGCCTGGACGGATGCGCGCGCGAGTGCCTTGTTTATTCTCACCTCCCCACTCCCATTGCTCGGAGCACCGCCGGCGCGGCTTCGAGTCTGACAGGGGGAAAAGGCAAATCCCGCTCCCTCTCGCGAGAGCAAGCGGACGCATAGAGCTAGGAAAGTTATAGAGGAGGGAGTCCGTTGTACAAATTTCTTTTCTAAAAATATTTTATTAAACATAAAAGGAGATGCATATACATAAACATATACATCAATATGCACTCGTTTATATATTAAGACCCATTAGAAAACATGAGGGGAAAAAGAAAGTAAATTAACACAAACAAGTCATTAGTTCCATATATCTAAAACAGTGGTTCTCATCCTTTCGCCCTCCAGATATTTTTAACGTCAACTCCCAGTCATCAGTCGGAAACGACGTCGAAAGCACACAGCAAGAGCAACAATATATAAAATACAGAGGTCTCGTGGTTCTACAACAGTGGTTCCCCCAAACTGTGCCCTTTAAGAGATTTTGGACTTCAGCTCCCAGAAGCCTCAGCCATGTTGGCCCATACAATGGGATTCGGGGACTTGAAGTCCAAAATCCCTTAAAAAGCACAGTTTGGGGACCACTGAGAAGGGCAACTTGAGGCCATTCAAATGTCGTTGGACAGCAACTCGCCTCAGCCTATGAAGGTTGGGGCTGATGGGTGTTGCAGTCCAACAATATCTGAAGGGCGTCATGAGTCCCATCCCAGTCTGTAGGCAACATACAGACAGAAAGCTTCTGAAGAACTGTTTTAAAAACTAAAGCTCGGTAATGGCGGTTTCTACGGTTAATTTTCGTGTCACTCTAACTTTCGTATCTCTACGGTCCCGGTTCCTTAGCAACGCCGTCTTTGCCCCCCCTCCGCACTGCCTTGATGGTAGCGTCCTGAGCGCGGTTTCCTCCCCTCTTTTCTAGCCAGAATAGAACGGTCCAGCGGCCCCTGTTCTGTTGAGAGGCGGGGCCAAAAATTAAAAGTTTGGGAGTGCTTATGAATATGTATGAGGGGGCTGGACCAATCACCGGCTCCCAAATCACAGTCTCTTATTATCGCCTCGTGAGAAGCGAGAGCTGTCTGAGGGTGGTCCCCAAACTGTGCTCTTGAAGGGATTTTTTTGGACTTCATTTCCCAGAATCCCAGGCCATTGACCAACATGGCTGAGAATTCTGGGAGCTGAAGTCCAAAATCTCTTAAAGGGCCCAGTTTGGGGACCACTGCTGTGTAGACATTAGTTTTACAGTTTAGATGCCCTTTGAGTGAGGCAGTGTTCACTATTTACTTATTTAATATTGATCTAAATTACATTTCAGTGTACCTTTTAGTCCAAAAGGGTATCTGAGGTACCAAGCACACTGCAGCAATAACCCAGTTTGAGACCGCTTTAACTGCCTTGGCTCAGTGCTAGGGAATCCTGGGAATTGTAGTTTATTGTGGCCTCAGAGCTCTCTGCCAGAGAAGTCTCAATGTCTCACAAAACGACAGTTCCCAGAATTCCCTAGCATCATTGAGCCAGGACAGTTAAAGCGGTCTCAAACTGGGTTATTTCTGCAGTGTGTTTTGGACCAGAGGGACTTGAATAACCAATAACTCTTCTATATTACAGATCTGGCTTCAAATGGACTACTGACAAATCATGGGGAGTCTTGGAACAGTGCCTTTTAATACATAACTGTATTAAATACATACATAATATGCATAACATAATACACAAAATACATAATTTGTAACTGAAAAAGAAGACCAAGGAGACCTTAATTGGGCCAAACAAAATGCACACTATATACATGCTGCACGCTTTCGAAGCTTCACTGGCTTCTTCATCAGGCAAAGGTGTTAAAATCACACAGGAGGATGAAAAATGATGATGTTAGGCTGCATCTTGCACTTCAGAAATAATCTGGTTTCACACCACTTTAACTCACATGACTCGATGCTGTGGAATTCTCGGCACTGTACTTTCTTGTGGCACCAGAGCTCTCTGGCAGAGAAGGCTAAAGCTCTCGCAAAACTACAAATCCCAGCATTCCATAGCATCGAGCCATGGTAGTTAAAGCAGGTTGAAACTGCATTAATTCCTCAGTGTTGATGGAGCGGTAGAAGTCTTAAATTGGTCAATACTGAGTCATTCTGACATCCAGCCACAAACTACCATTCCCAGAATGCCTTAGCTGGAGCCATGGCAGTTAAAGCGGTGTCAAACCGGATCATTTATGCAGTGCGGATGCAGCCTCAGTCATAGGCTGGCATTTTGTCAGGATGTTGCTATTGTTCGGTGCACTGCTACATGCCACCATAGTGGATCCTTTACAATGAAAGGAGTATTTTGCTACTGTTCTTCACATGCCCCAAGACTTAGTGGCACCTTTGGCAGCACAACAAGTATATAAGTTGTTATTTTTGAGTGATAAATGTCAGTTATCCTTTTGATAGGTCTCCTGTAGCATCAGGGAATATGGCTCACTGAGTTTAACTAGTCTTTGTATGTATTTATATTGTTTTATAATAGAACTCATACCTTCAAAATGGAAAGAAAGAATATTTAGTGTATTCATTCGCCGCCCAATGTATTGTAGATTACATGGATTGCGATTTGCTATGAAAGAAAACTTGAAAACACACCTTATGACAGTTTCTACACAATCTCTTATTATATCACACTATGGTTGTGTCCGCACGGCAAAAATAATGCAGTTTGATACCACTTTAACTGCCATGGCTCAGTGCTATGGAATTCTAGGAATTGTAGTTTCCTGTGGCACTAGAAGTCTCCAACACCAGACCTCTGGCGTGCCACAACAAAATACAATTCCCAGAATTCCATAGTACTCAGCCATGGCAGTTAAAGTGGTATCAAACTGGATTATTTCTGCAGTGCAGATGCAGCCACAGTCTCCCACAAATAGTGACATTGACCTCCCTGTCCATTGAGGTGAAGACAGCAAAGTGGATAAAATGGTCAAGCATTACAATGGCAGAAACTGTTTTTAGGCAACATTTAGGCACTTTTCGGTGCTCCTTTTGGCGTGCGCCAAAGGAGTACCGCAATGCTGCCTGCCGTGCCGTCAGGCGGGTGATGTGATGCCAGCATCGGGGTGGCATTGGTGCGTGTGTCATCAAATCTCCACGCCCCCATGCTGCTTCGATGCCGATGCTTACTGCCAGTTTGTCCGGCCCTTATGTTGGGTACTAGTGATACTTGGTTTTGTAGGGTGGGAAATCTGTACTCCACCAAATGCATCTGAGGAAGTAGACTGAAGTCTACAAAAGCTCATGCTGCCAATTTCTTTCTTTCAATTAGTCTCAAAGGTGCTACAAGATCTCTAATGTGCCTACATTTGTGTACCCAAGATTGGAACAACTACTTAGTTCCATAAGATCCTGAGTTTTAGCTCATTTAATTATTTTTCCCATGTAAGAATAATTATAAACGGTCTATGCCTTCTGTTTAACATGCAAGCCTGAGATTGACTGAATCAACTTGACATACTAAAATATATAAATTGTTTAAATATTCCAAAACATATTACTGAAAACCAAAGGATTCTTTTCCCTCCCTATTTGCTTTAATTCTTATACGGTCCGACCCTGGATCTGCGGGATACTGGTTTTGCCCTGTCAATTGGTTAAATGAGCAGACAACATTAACACCTCACATGAGAAAAGTGTTACAAAAGAAATTGCAGGATTTATGGTCCTTTAATATTTTCTCTTTATTAGCTGTTCTTTGGTGTTCAAATCAGGCCTCTGTATAATAATGTAAATTTTTGGAGCAAAGAGGGAAACCAATAAGCCAGCACTGGAAACCAAGATGGAGAAGATCTCCACAGCCACTGTATATTTTCCTTTTGTGCTCAGATAGACTGGAATAAAGGAAAGCCAAACACTACAAAATACCAGCATGCTGAAGGTGATAAATTTGGCCTCATTAAAACTATCTGGCAGTTTCCTGGCAGAAAATGCCATGGCAAAGCTGATCATGGCTAGGAAGCCCATGTAGCCCAGGACACAGTAAAACATGGTGACTGACCCATCGTGACATTCTAGTATGATCTCTCCCACCACCGAGTGCATGTCAAAATGGGGGAATGGAGGTGAGATTCCCAGCCACAAAGCACAAATACCAGTTTGTATTAGGGAACAAGAAAGTACAATGAAGCTTGCCAATCTTTTCCCCACCCATTTTCTCATTCTGGATCCTGGTTTGGTAGCCACAAAGGCCAGAACCACAGTGATGGTTTTGGCCATCACACAAGAAATGGTCACTGTGAAAATGACAGCAAAGACGATTTGTCGAACAAGGCAAGTTATCTTTTCTGGCTTGATAAGGAAGAGTAAAGAACAAAGAAAGCAGAGCAGGAGGGAGGTGAGGAGAATGTAGCTGAGATTCTGGTTGTTGGCTCTGACAATAGGTGTGTCCTGATGCTTAATAAAAATGGTTAGGACCATCAGTGAAAGGAGAGATAATAAAAGAGCAAAAGAAGCCAAGCTGATTCCCAGAGGCTCTTTTAAAGACATGAAGCTTATTGTTTTTGGAATGCATTTTGACTGTTCCTTGTTTGGATAATGATCTTCTGGACACTCCTTGCAGTTTTCCATGTCTGGAGGAAAAGGAGAGAAAGAGAGGCAGTCTCAAGGTGTGTTGGGAAAGATCTACCAATGGTAGCCTAGGATTAAAATGAAAATAAACAGTGATGCTGATACAATATGATGTTACGTTCACACTAGGCATGTTCTGTGCTGCCTTGTGTATGTAGGCTTGCCATATCCCGCCTGGGGGCGGGACTTTCCTGGTTTGGGGTGGGTCCGCATGGTCCCGCCCCGGTTTGCCCCCGCCCCCAGGATTGCCCCCGCCCCCAGGCAGGATATAGCAAGCTGAGGGAGGCTTTCCCTCGCCGCTTGGGCTCCGCTCCCCGCTGCGATCGCGGTGAGGCCCGGGGCCCAGGCGGCAAGGGAAAGCCTCCCTCAGCGAGGCTCCTATTCAAATGTAGGACACACAAAAAAGTGTCCTACATTTGAAAATTTTGTCCTACATTTTTCCCGGTTTGGAGGTCCAGACGTATGGCAACCCTATGTGTATGTAATACAATACCAGTTCTACACAGACCATAGTGTACACTGAAGATGTTCTATACAGCCAAATGATCTTTGAATACTTCATCCCATGTTGATTGGAATGCTCTGTACAGCATACCTTCAACCCAGACACCAATGATAAAGTAAAAGGATTTATGGTGGAGCCCCCAGCAAAGTGTAGGGTGCATGATACTTTATCTATCTGCTACTTTCAGATTCTAATTCTTCCAGCTCTGGATAAAATACTTTCTGTTAAAAAAAACATAACAAAAACCTTACTGAATTACTGTCCAGGTGGGTATTACATATCCAGGTGTTATATCTTGCCCAAATAAACTTGTGCAATCTAGTAAAATTATTTATAGATTATTCATAAACAATCTATTCCCACATGCACTATTTCTGGATAATGCAGAATACTGGAAATGCTTTTAAAAATCTTATATATTAACATCCTTCAAATCATGACAATAATGGTAAAAGAGACCAAGGACATCCAAGCCACAGTGATTTCTACAGTTAACACATGGGCGAATTCAATGCAGAGCATGTCTCTACAAAGCATAGATGATAACTGTTACCATACAACCAAAAATAAAATCTGTAATCATGTCAATACAGAGTGGGTTCCAGTAAAAAAAGTATATTTTTTGTTAAATACATTTAAAATGCACAGCCCAATAATATATTTGAATTCCATGCAAATATCAAAATGGAAATATACACATTATGTAAATTCAGAAAAGACTTTTTACACCCATCCATTTCTCCTTTTCCTTCTTGTCCCCTATCTATCTGGAAGACTGTCATTGGGAGGAAAGGAGACCTAGAGAAACACAGACTTTTGGTGTCAGGTTGCAGTAGCATGTATGCCGTAAACAATGCAATAACCTTTGAGCAGAGAAAAATGGGATTCTATTCTAGTACACTGCAGGTAGATATTTTTTTGAGTAATGTGCCTGTAAGAGTTGTAAAGATTATTTTAGTAATTACCAATGAATATCTAAAACCGTAACAGTTACTAGTATTCTTATACATTTAACATGGTCCTTATGCACAAAAGCTAACATGACTTGTCATTTAAAACCTTGATCTATATGTCATACCTTGCTGGTGTGTTATCATGCCATGGGGACACTGAGCACAATCATAGCAACAAAAGACTTTTCCTTCTTTCTTTTGCTTACTGGAGCCAAGAGGGCAATGGGTGTTGCATACAGAAAGAGGTGGTACCTACACATTTCAGTAAGACGAAAAAAATTTAGCATGCTGAGAAAATAAAGATGTAAATTCAAGAGTGTGTTTTATGGACTTCTGAAGAGTCCAACATCATGATTTTGGATAGTTATTTTCAGCATCTAGTTATCCTAGCAGAAACATAGTTATGATGACAAATAGATTAAAGGAGATACAATCAACCAGCCTGGATGCTAGACTGACCGAACATTAACTACAGTAGTGCTTCCAAATTTGTACAGACCCTGATGAACCAAGTACTGTATATCTATCTCCTGAAATATCTCTGACCTGTTTTCATCCCCATCCCAGATATAGGGATCTTTTAGATCCCACTCATTTGTTTGTTTGATTGATTGATTTACCTTCTATATTTGTTCTAGTATGGGACCATGTCCCCAAATATATGTCATATGGTTAAGAACATATGGGGCTGAAACAGACAACCATGAAGGGGCAGTTTGAAGCTGCCCCCACTGAAGACACCCCAGGACTGCAGCAAACACACGTTGCGATCCAGAAGGCGCCCTTTGCCGCTGGCCCAAGTAGGAGTGGAAAGGATCCCTTGAGGCTGGTTTTGGGCTGCCTTAGGTGGTCCCAGTGCAACCCCTGGTCAGCTTCTGGGCATTCCAGAGGCATGCGCCATCAAAACGCCACACCCCCGGAGCAGCTTGAAGCTGCCCCCATCGGCTGGGCGTCCTGGGGTCATGCGCTGTCAAAACGCCACACCCCAAAGACACCCAGAAGCCAGCTGTTCAGGCCCATGGTTTGTCTTCTAGACTACAATTAACTTCCTACAGACCCTACCCATGTTAATACTGAAACCATGGCCCACCTGCTTTAACTGTCTGTGCCACACTATTTTGTTCCCATCAATGGAAATTTTCTTGCCTGGTAGAGCTTCCATATCCATCGTACCAACTCTGACTCTTTGGAAGGAGTTATTTGGGAATGCAACTAAATTGGTAATATCAATTCTGGTGTTTAACTCCATGTTCTCATCAAAAGACAGCGTTTCTCCTGCACTGTTGTTAAATGAGACACTTTTAAGGAAGTGGTGGAGCTGAGCAGAAAGTGTAACAGAAGTAGAAGAAAAACTTTAGAATTAAAACATTTCTTGTTAATAGGAGTGGATTATGTCTATAGAGAAAACAGCCAACCTGGAAATACAGGTGTTTTAAACCTCCAAATGGATCTACCACTTTTTTGTGGCTGTCAGCCTCCATGAATCTAAATGGATGCAAAGTGAGATGAAGGGAGGGAAGATAAGATGATAGGGAGAAAATACCAGTTAAATGAGGCCTTCCTTCCTACTTTTCTATGCATAATGCCCTAAAGATCCTTCAAGAGTTCTTCAGTGAGAACTTTGAGATGATAGCAGATGTTAGAACTGATACTATACTATAATTACCCATATAGAACGGCTCAGCACAAGATACACTGGAACATTCTTGCTGCCATGTATAAAAGGGAAGAAAGAAAGTGGGGGCATGAGGGAGGAAAAAGAGAGATAATTTTCCAACCAAGGAACAATCAGAATTCATTCCAAAAATAAGCTCCATGTTTGTACTTAGGTGGTTTCAATAAGAGCTTAGAATGATTCCCAACTGGAGAGATGCTACCAGTTAGTATAAATCTTACTAGCTGAGATAGACTTAAAGTCTGACTCAGGATAAAGAACAACTCTTTCAGAATCCTATAAGGGCACTGTTCTACATGCTCTGGCTTTTACCCATCTGTTTAGGTCAATTGAACTGTATCAGAAGAACAGAATTACCTGCCAAGGCTGCTGTTTCTGAAGCTCTAGCCTCTTTTCTTTTACTGTTACTCTGTGTTTCCACTTAGATAGGTACATTGCATGTAATGCATGGGCCACCACATGGACGGCATTATAAACACTGTAGCTATGGCCAGTCATGCTCATTTCAAAAGCTGATGTATGGAGACTGTCCAGCTTCTCCTCTCCTGTGCACGCTTCACCTGATGCCTCTTCCATATTGGAATCTGGGAAGACACAGCTGAATGTTTGTGCCCAGAACTGCTTAAGAAAACCATCTTCATTTACTTCAAATGGATTTCTCAGCTGAAGGAATGTCTGGAATCCGTGCACGTCATTTGAATGAACAGTGAAGGAGATGGAACCATGGAAGGCTTGGATATCCCAGTTGATTTCATAGGCCATTTCTATGAAATCCATCTGAGCATTTACAATCCACACTTTTCCCACAGGTTCATTGGTCAGATATTCTACTTCACCAATTAATAACAATAATCTCAAACAAAGCATGGATTTGGATTCCCCAAATACAACAATAACATTAGCCTTGCTATCCATTATAATTGCATAGATTTGGGCCCATCTCGATAGCATGTCGTAGTATTCTGCAGTATGAGTGTATTTGGGAGTTTTCTCAGAGAAAGCAAAGCAGATGCGTTTTGGTGAAAGCAGAACTTGCATGGATTGCAAAAATTTCTCACCACTTTCACTGTCCGCAGCAAGAAACCCAACCCATATCCATCCAAAGTATACAAGTAATTCAACAATCCCAGTATACTGATGGGTTTCATTTGGAACCATTTTGTAGAAGGAGGTAGACTGTATGTCCCCACTCTTGTCTGGAGCAAAGGAACCATAACCAAGCTGAAAGAAAATAAAACAATATTTTGCATGAATGTAGTGTTAAGAACGTCTATTTTTGTCTAATTTAGGAGTAAAAATGATCAGACAGGTTTTGGTCTATCTC
Organism: Sceloporus occidentalis; assembly: GCA_023333645.1. NCBI lineage: Eukaryota > Metazoa > Chordata > Lepidosauria > Squamata > Phrynosomatidae > Sceloporus > Sceloporus occidentalis. The sequence goes on from JALMGF010000265.1 coordinate 823,592, forward strand.
TCCTGGTAGTCGAGAATGTCCAGAATGGAAGTCAACTTTTAGAAATCTCCTTTTAACCATTGCATTTGAAATGAAAATACAGTTTTTATATTATGTGCAGCACCAGCCTTTAAGGTGATAAAGTAAGTAGCACTAAGTATTGTACATACACACAAAAATACACATAGCATATTTTTTAAACCAACAAATTAATAATGTCTAGGCAGCTCACTATTTCTTGCATGGTAGATGTCTGCTGTTGCTCACTTCAAGCACAACAGGATTGGGAATCATGCAGTATTCCAGATGATGTTGGATTGCAACTCCCAGCATTCTTTGTCATTGCCTGTGCTATCCAGATCTGCTGGGAATTGCAGTCAACAATATCTAGAGAACCATATGATTCCCTGATGCACACAAAAGACATAAGATGGTAGCCACCTCACTGACAAAATCCTTGCAAAATTCTACTACTGCCTTTTGAGAACTTATGCAAATACAGTGGGTCCTTGTTATCTGCTGGGGTTTGATTCCAGAATCCCCCATGGATACCAAAATCAGTGGATGCTCAAGTCCCATTAAATACAATCACATAGTAAAATGGTGTCCCTTATACAAAATAGAAAATCAAGGTTTGCTATTTGGAATTTATACTTTCCCCCCAGTATTTTCAAACTGTGAATGCTTGAATCCATGGATGAAAAATCCACAGATAAGGAGGGCTGACTATAGAATGTTTTGAGATGTTTGGCATACTTAAACGCCTAAACAGACAGGCCAAAATAAAGCTGCTTCGGGTCACTTTGGAGGTATGCTGTTTAAATGACACACACATCTTAAGAAGCCAGAAACTGTACCAAAGCTACACTGCAGTCCTTAGGACTGGAGTGTGGCTTTGGTGTGGCTTCTGACCTCTTAGGACGCACATATCATTTAAACAGCATACCTCCAAAGTGACTCGAAGCAGCTTTATTTTGGCCTGTCTATTTAGGTCCAAAGTTTGCTTTACAGTCATCATGCGCCAATAGCACAAAGATATTTTCTTGAAGTTAAATGTAATGCTAATGCACCCATTTATTTTTTCTACATAAGACTATCCGTCTGTGCCAGTTACAGTCTCAGTCTCTATGCTGTGCAAAAATTTCTGGATACAAAGGCAAATGACCTGTGGAATCTTGTAGGTGCCTAAGATGGTTGCCATATGCAGGGAAGTATCAAAATCAAGTCCCCCGATGATGGCCAGAAGACTTTTCTGGATGTCACACTCATAGTTGGGTACAAAATGTTGATGTGTGTGGAGAAGCTCCAAAGTGGACCGATAGGTCATCCTTTCATTGTAATAACTGTCATAGATACGGAATCCCAAGGTGACATTGGGCAAGATCTCTGGGTTCTCATTGATCTCCTGGACAGCAAACACCAAGGCCAGAAGATGCTGGTAGTTCTTTGGCACAACACTGCAATGAAGTTTACCTGCCATGAGTGTCACAACTTAGTACTCCCAAAAGCCATCCCCATGATTTGCTGATGCTGGATAGTCTATGTCTTTGTACACTTTGACAACTACATATATCTTTAGCACTTCACCTTTAGTCCCCCTTTGAAATTATTATAGTAATGAAGAGACCAGTAATCAAATTAAAGCAATAGGGCTTACCTTTTTAGACTTGAGATCACAATTTGAATGCTAACATGTAGGTCTTGCAGCTATAAAGCCTTATTTTAAATCTCATTAATGAATGAATGATGTTTGTAAGCTAAATATGCTATTTTCACAGTGAAACACAGGAGTCTCAGAAATGGCACATTACTGCTTCACCTGGGCACCTTCCTATAGCATTATGTATCCATGGTGGATGATAAGATCTTAGATTAGAGATTAAGATTTCCAACTAAGCATTAATTTTGTTAGCTATCTATAAATTACAAATTACTGCTGAAAAGAAGGTGGGGAGGGAACAAGGAATCAAACTAAAAGTACCAGCAAGAGTGAGACATCGCATCACTCTGGTGTTTAGGTCAATCTCCATTCCTGCCTCCAGCAGAATGTGGAATGAAAACTGATGAAATCTGGTGGGTTTCAAAGGGACACGCTACCAAGAATGCAAATAATCATAATACCAATAACAAAGAAACAGAAACCAACAACACATAATCCGTCATTAGCTATCCTGAATTTAAAATAAAAATCCAGCCATTACTCTCCTACACATTTTTGCATTACTTCTCTAAGTCCAACTGTAATCAAGCACCCTTAATTTTCGACATACATGGTCATCATTGATGTACTAGTACAATCATGTGGTTAGTTGGGAAAAATATAATCCTTACACGAAAGAAAGAAGGTGATGGATGGAAGGTTGTACTCTGAAGTCTTCTTCATCAAAAAAGTTTGAGATGTGAGAAGTAAGCCCACCAATGATAATGTCACCTGCCTGATAGTACTCATGTGGAACGCTGAGGAAATCATGGGCAGTACAGTTATGGATGGGTGCCTTGGACAATACATGTGGCAGAAGGAAGAGGATCAGAACTACAAACATCACCATCCTCGGCGCTAATATTATTATATGGAGATAAACTGATTTCCATCTACAACCACACAATTCACTGCACAAACAGCCTAACTACAACAGCGTATCTTGTATTTTTTTCACTCAGTACATCCCAAATATATCCTGAAACTAGACTGGTGTCAGTCTTGGCTCTCCCTTATTTCTAGCCTTTGCTAGAAATGGCAAAGGGAATTTTTATAACTTCATTTATATTTCTTATTTTGCACTCTGGATGTCTAGTACATTGTTATGACTGTGATAATGAAAGGAAAGATAATGATTGTCTCCCTAGGGTACAGGTACCTGAGAGGAAAAGCAGAAAAAGAAAAACAAGAACATATGCTTGTCACAGGTATCCTAAGGAAAACAAAAGGATATCTGTTAGTTCCTGGGACAGAGGTCAATATGGTAGAAAAGTATCATTTCTACACCTAACAACACACTGTCATTTTCCCTTTTCACCACTCCTTTCATTGTAATAACTGTCACATCTTGTCTATTTTTGTTCAACAACTGCAGGTGAATGCAGGACTAAACATGACAACTGGTCCTTTTGACCCCTTTTTGCCTGCGTTTTGTGTTATGTCCCTCTTTCACAAAAATATTGGGAGTTTATTTATCTTTCTCCCCTCTCCTCCCTCTCCTCTTGTCTTTATGGCCACTTTCTCTCTCAATCCCTACATTGATTTTGCTTCACCATTCCCCATGTTGCTTTCCCCACTCCTACTGGATCTCTTCAACCTCCACACTGTCTTCACCCTAATCCACGATATCTACCCTACTTTGCCCACACTTGTTCTCTCATGGCTTCACCATTTTCAGAAGTGTCATGAGGGGTATGCAGGCCATACTGGGAGACACCCTAACTGGGGTGATGCCACTGCTCTCCAAACATCAAAGGCTTGGAGTGAGGGTACAGCTGAGTGGGTGGGAAAAGGAAACACTTGCTCCCATTCACTATCAGCTAGTGAGGCATGTGTCTCCTTCTCTGCCCACTGAGCCTCATCAACCATGGACTCCTTTCCTTCCTCCATTTCACTTTCTGCCTGGCCATCAGCCCATCTAGATCCAGAAGAAGACTGCTAGGTAGGAAGGAATAGTAGACAGATGAACTGAAGACAGAGAGGATGCAGTCATGACAGAAACATAGTCAGACCCCTAGCCCTGCTGCTGCTACTACGGATAACCCATTTCTTTAGGAGACTGTGGTGCTCCAAAGAGAGAGGCAGTTCCATGATTATTACTGAAAATAATTTTGTTGGGGGATGTTTCTTAAAAAGAAGCCCCATACTCTTTGCTGCCCACACTTGCCTACTCATGGCTTCACCATCCTTATGATGCCTTTCCCAGATGTCCTCAACCTCCACACTGTCTTCACGATACCTGTGTCTTCCTTGATCTCTGTGATGATTTCTCTAAATACTGCATTGCCTTGTCTAGCTTCCCTGGGAGCCTTCTTGGCCCTCTGTGGTGGACTTTCTAGCTCCTCGATGGCTTTCTTAACTCCTCAGAGTGACACCAAACTCTTCTTACCTAATTTAGGGGCTGCACACACAGCTCTGAAGGGGCAGCCTGTAGCCGCCCCTGTTACAGCCAGATTGGGGGCTGTGGCATGCAGATTGGGGCTGCGGCAACTGCACACTACGGCACACTATGGCCCCGATCTGGCCTTTGCAGGGCGTAAAAAGGAGCAGCAAAAAACATTGCTGTGGCTTGACAATGCTCCTTCTGTGCTGTGTCATATGTACGCAGCACCAAAGGAGCGCCACGATGCTGTGCGCCGTGTGGCACTGTGCATGGGTCACACTGCCCTGAGGGCGAAACCGGGGCATATGTCATGTAGACGCTACACCCTGACTCCTCTCCCAAGTTGGCCCAAACGGTCGGACTGCACAGCCCCTTATCTAAAGAAAAGAGGCATTGGAGGGCTTTTTCCTTTACCCCCAGCCATGTATAGTGACTTGGGCACTGGAGAGTAAATCCTTAGCCTGTGTCATCCAACATCTTTTTCCTTAAACAGTGGGATGCAGAAGCATTTGGGAGAATATGTTGGTGGTGTCTGGAGGCCAGAGCTTCACTTCAAATTGCAGTTCCATCACTGCTGGGGAATTTATCTTTAAAAAAAAAACAACCAATAAAACCAGCAAGCGTTGGGTATTCTTATGGGCATAAAGGGGAGTGTGCCTGGGATACATTTGCCAATTCTAGGTCTAACCAAGCTTTCAATGTTCCCTCACAGAATAGTGATAATAGAAAAGATTTACAATGGGAGGGGGAGCCAAATTTGGTTAAACATGTTTAGGCTACCAGGTCTTCATTGAAGGCGAATGGCTTTTAATGGCTTACAGATAACTGAAGGGATGCTTCATCCACCCTCCCACCTTCTCTCCATTGCCTAGAAATGTAGATGTTAATGTGATCAAATCAAGCCTTTTAGATTCATATATGTGGGCATTTAGGGATTCTATCCACTATGAATGGATCATTTCCACTCTGCAATGGGTGGGAACAACAGGAAGCCACTCTGACTGGAGCATGCATAACAGGAGGTTGTGAATCAAATCCTTGCTGACCTGTTGAAGATTATCTAGAGTTCTTCAGGAATATCTCTTCCTCTTAACAATGCACCTCTCCTCTCCTGAGCTAATTTGGGAGAAAGATCCTTTATTGGCCCTTTTATCATTGAATTTCCACATTGTTTGCTTCTCACATAGAGGCATTTTGGGAAACTTTTTTGTCTAGAGAAGCAGAAGTAAACCCACCAATATTTCTTGTGAGGTGCAGAGAGCCAATGTGGCATAGTGGTTTGAATGCTGAAGTACGACTCTGAAGAGCAGGGTTTGATTCTCACTGCGGGCATGAAACCCACATATGCACTCAGCCTCAGGGGAAGGCAATAGCAAACCTCTTCCGAAATCTTGCCAAGAAAAACCCACAATAGATTTGCCTTAGGGTAGCCATAAGTCAGAGATGATTTGAAGGCACACAATAACAGAGTGGATTGCCAATACATAGCAGCTAGAGCACTATCCCCATAAGCATCATCCTAATGGTAAATCTCTCTAAACACATCTGAGTCTGAGATTCATCTATATGCCTATGTGTATGTGTCTTCAAATTGCTTGCTGACTCATTGTGCCCCATAACTTGCTAGAATTTACTTAGGCAATTAATATTCAGAAGTATTTGTTGCATCTCCCATCTTGCTCAACTGGATCACCTTCAGAAACATCACTTGGTCCTCTTTCTCAAAATCTTTATGCACTTTTGTCTTCCCATATCATATGTATGCGTGCCATCCAAGTCTGATATTAAAATCTTCTAAATTTAAAATTCTTTCGTTCTTCAAAGCTATCAAATCTGTTATCCAAGTCAATGCATTTGCTTGATAGCACAATTTTAATTTTTATTTATTTATTATGGTATCTATACACTGCCCTTCAGCCCTAAAAGCTATCAGAGCGGCTTACAATTATTATTTTTAATTAGATTATTATTTTTAAATCTGGAAGTCCACATCCAGCATTTTCTTTTGAATCTATTAGTGTTTTCCATTTGATTCTTGGTTTTCTGTCTGCTGAATTTTGCCAGTTTGAAAATGTTTTTTCATTAATTATTATTGGTAGATTTTGGAAAAGAAAGTTCATTCTTGAAAACACTGTCATTTGAATTGCTGCCATCCTTCCTAACAGAGAAAGTTGAAATTTGGACCATTTATCCATATCTTTCTTTGTATCTTTCCATATAGTTTTGTAATTATTGTTGAAGAGATCCATATTTCTTTTCATCAACCAAATCTCTAGGTATTTTAGAATTTTTGCACCCTGATTTCTTCATTAATAGATTTTTCCTGTTTTTAAAATGTTCTTTCTGAGGATTACTATCTTCTCTTTGTTTAACGTGAATCCTGAAATACCTCCATTTTTTCCCCATGATATCCATCAGTTTTTCAATTCTTTCAACGGATCTTCCGGCAAGATTACCAGGTCATCATATTTCAAAGGACACTTTCACACGGGAGGCAAGGGTCATTAAAACATGATTAAAATGTGGTAATAGTGTGATCAGGGGGAAGATTATCACACTCCTGCATGCTTCTCCCATTTGTGTTCTGTGCGGAAACTGTAATGGAAGCGTCATTGGGTAATAATGGAAACGGTTATTATCCAATGATACATCCATTACAGTTTATGCATGGGACACGAATGGAAGAAGCGCATGGGGATCTGGTAATCTTCCCTACCTGATTGTGCTGTTACCAATTTTAATCAGGTTTTAATGAAGCTTGCCTCTTGCATGTGAAAGCATCCATAGTATTCTATGGCATCTACTACTGTTCTGATATTGGCTTTCATTTGTCTAGCTGGCAAAAATCCCATCTGGTCCTCATGAATTACATTCTTTAATTTAGGACATTTTAAAGTCTTTCTGCTAATACTGAAGTTAAAATTTTGTAATCCACATAAAGCAGAGATATTGGTCTATAGTTCTCGACTATTTTTTCTGTCCGTTCCTTCTTTTGGGATAAATGTTATGTTCACATTCTGCCAAGATCTCCTTTATCAGCATTTCATTAAGTGTTTTCTGCAGAGAAAATTTTAACTCTTTCTTATAATAGCGGGATGAAAAACCATCTGGACCTGAAGCTTTGGTTGATTTCATCTTTTTTATTGCCTCTGATATTTCAACTGCAGTAAAAGGAGCATGTAGTATCTTTTGTTGTTCATTGTTATTGGTCTATTTTGGTTCTGCAGATAGTCCTTGTTTTGTAACTGTTTGTCATCTTTATATAATTCTGAGTAGTATTTTTAAAAGGCATTTTAAAAATTTTCTTGTCTTGTTTATGTTTCCTCATCTTTGTCTATTTCTTGAAATAATTTAATCTCTCTCTCTTTTTTGAACCTGTTTGCTAGACATTTTCCAGTCTTGATTCACAGATTCAAAGTGCTTTTGTTATACATACTTGTAACGTATGTTTGAAATGCTTCCTGGATGTACTGCTACCAAGTACACTTTTGCTTCAGATTTTTAATAAAGAGTATTCAGTACTGGAACCACATATTTTAAAAAAAAGCATTTCAACATATGTAAGTTTATCGCACCAGGGATAAAACGTTCCCCGATGCGTTACAATGGGCATGAGCGGGGCCACGCATGGAGCGTGATGCGAACCCGATGGGGCCCTGAACGCTAGTTTACCGCACAGGGAACGCCACCGCTGCTGAGCGTTCCCATCGCGTTCCCATCGGGTTCCAGAGGGCGCCATTTATGGGAACTGTTTCAAAGCGTTCCCAGAAATAGCGTCCCCTGGAACCCGATGGGAACGTGATGGGAACGCTTGGCAGTGGCAGCGGCGCTCCCTGTTCGGTAAACTAGCGTTCAGGGCCCCATCGGGTTCCCATCACGCTCCATGTGCGGCCCCGCTCGTGCCCGTTGTAACGCATCGGGGAACATTTTATTCCCGGTGCGATAAACTCCATGGTTTCACCTATATATTACATAATGTAAAATAATTTGCAATAATCCCTTATATGGCCTGTACAAATAAGCCAAGAATCTAGAGGATCATGTACTTGGTAATGTTTTGTCAAATTGAGTTTTGAGGAATAGATAAAATCAAATGCATTTTGATTTAGGTTTGAGAATTTATGCATACAATCAGGCTGTTAAACTGAAACTAGTGCGTTATATATCTATGTTGGGCACCAGTGATGCTTGTTTTTCCCCCCTGAGATTTAGTTTGTTATCTTTCCTGTGTAAGAATCATTATACAGTGAACTGTATATGTGTTCTGTCTACTATGAAAGCTTGGGGTTGGCTGAATCAAGCAGACATTTCAAAATATTTCTTTAAATATTCAAAAATATATTACTGAAGTCCAAAGGATTTTCCCCTCAGCTCTTTGCTAAAATTGCTCTATTTCTATCTCAAATGGGTATCCTAATTTAATGTGTGCATTAGAATGCAGAAAATGAACAATAGCAACTAGATTCACAAATTATCCTGACAATTGGTTAAATGTGGAGACAGTATTAACAACTCACATGAAAAAAGTGTTATGGAAGAAACTGAGGGCTCTAAGATGCTTTAATATTTTCTCTTTATTAGCTGTTCTTTGGTGTTCAAATCAGGCCTCTGTATAATAATGTAAATTTTTGGAGCAAAGAGGGAAACCAATAAGCCAGCACTGGAAACCAAGATGGAGAAGATCTCCACAGCCACTGTATATTTCCCTTTTGTGCTCAGATACACTGGAATAAAGGAAAGCCAAACACTACAAAATACCAGCATGCTGAAGGTGATAAATTTGGCCTCATTAAAACTATTTGGCAGTTTCCTGGCAGAAAATGCCACAGCAAAGCTGATCATGGCTAGGAAGCCCATGTAGCCCAGGACACAGTGAAACATGGTGACTGACCCATCGTGACATTCTAGTATGATCTCTCCCACCACCGAGTGCATGTCAAAATGGGGGAATGGAGGTGAGATTCCCAACCACAAAGCACAAATACCAGCTTGAAAAAGGGAACAGGAAAACACAACTGAACTTGCCAATCTTTTTCCCATGCATTTCCTCATTCTGGATCCTGGTTTGGTGGCCACAAAGGCCAGAACCACAGTGATGGTTTTGGACAGCACACAAGAAATGGTCACTGTGAAAATGACAGCAAAGGTGACTTGTCGGAGAAGGCAGGCTATCTTTTCTGGCTTGATAAGGAAAAGTAAGGAACAAAGAAAGCAGAGCAGGAGGGAGGTGAGGAGAATGTAACTTAGATTCCGGTTGTTGGCTCTGACAATAGGTGTGTCCTGATGCTTAATTAAAATGGTTATGACCAGCAATGTAAGGAGAGATAATAAAAGAGCAAAAGAAGCCAAGCTGATCCCCAGCGGCTCTTTTAAAGACATGAAGCTTATTGTTTTTGGAATGCATTTTGACTGTTCCTTGTTTGGATAATGATCTTCTGGACACTCCTTGCAGTTTTCCATGTCTGGGGGAAATGGAGAGAGGCAGGGTTAAGGTGTGTTGGGAAGGATCTACCAATGGTAGTCCACCATTAAAATGAAAATAAAGGGTGGAGCTGATACAATACAAAGTTATGATCACAGGTCCTGTGCTGCCTTATGAACATGCCAGATCTACATAGACCAGCAAAATGTAGGCCAGCAAAATAAATCCTTATCTAATCCCTATTCTCAGTTTATAATTCTTCCAGCTCTGGATAAAATACTAACTGTTAAAAAAAACCACACACACAACACCTCTCTGAATTACTGTCCAAGTGGGTATCACATATTCAGCTGTTATGTCTTGCCCAAATAAATTTTGTGCAATCTGGTAAAATTATTTATGGATTATTCATTAACACCCCCCCTCCCAATTTTCTGGATAATACAGCATATTGGCAATTCTTAAAAACAATCCTATATATTAAAATCTTTCAAATATTAGATAAATCATCTCAATCATGGAAAAAGAGACCAAGGCCATCCAAGTCAAACCGATCCCTATAATTAACACATGGGAGAATTTCACACAGCACATGTTCTTGCAAAGGCATGGATGATAACTGCTACCATACACCCAAAAAGAAAACTGCAATCATGTCACCCCAATACATTTTGTTAAAAACACACAGCCCAGTACATATTATATCAATTTAGAAAAGACTTTTTACACCCACTCAGTTCTCATTTTCCTTCTTGTCATCTATCTGTCTGGAAGATCTTAAGTAACATTGACACTGAGAGGATGGTAAAGGAAAGCTGGAGAACCACAGACCTTTGGTGTCAGATTGCAGTAGCTTGTATGTAGTAAAGAATGCAATAAATTTTAAGCAAAGAAAGAAAATTGGTATTCTATTCTAACACATTCTAGCTAGAATCAGTTCTGTTAATTGGGATATACACACACACACACACACACACACACACACACACACACACACATTCATTCATTATATCAGACTAATTATAGGAAAGATACCAGTGGATTCTTTCAGTAATGTGCCAGTAAGAGCTGTAAAGATTTTTAGTTATTATCAACAACTATCTAAACCTGTAACTGTTGCTAGTATTCTTATATATTTAACATAGTCTTTTTGCTCAAAAGCTAACATGACTTGTCATTAAAAACCTTGATCTATATGTCATACCTTGCTGGTGTGTTATCATGCCATGGGGACACTGAACACAATCATAGCAACAAAAGACTTCTCCTTCTTTCTTTTGCTTACTGGAGCCAAGAGGGCAATGGGTGTTGCATACAGAAAGAGGTGGTACCTACACATTTCAGTAAGACGAAAATAATTTAGCATGCTGAGAAAATAAAGATGTAAACTCAAGAGTGTGTTTTATAGACTTCTCAAGAATCTGTCATCGTGATTTTGCATAGTTAGTCTCAGGAGCTAATTTCCATAACAGAAACCTGGAGGCAAAGCAGAAGGGGTAAAAAGAGTGGCTAGAGGCCGCTCCCACCCCAATTAACTTGGGACCACAGCAACCGGACACCATGGTCCTGAGGCTGGCTGCTGCTGTGGTCCCGATTGGGGTGTGGCAAGGAGCAGATTTATTCTGGTGTGGCTGCTGTGTGGTTTGAGGGCATGCATCATCTAATCACCATGCCTCCAAACTGCATGGAAGGTGTCTTTTTTGCCTGTCTGTTTCGGGCCATAGTTAGGAAGGCAAACATAAAGTAGATAAAATCAACCAGACTGAATGCCGGATTGACCAAACATAAACTAGTGGTTTTCAATTTGTACAGGCCCCAAAGAACCAAGTAAACCTGCCCTCCTGAAATCTCACCAATCTGTTTCTATCACTATCCCAGATAAGGAGATTTTATAGGTCTCGCTCATTTATTTGTTTGATTTACATCATGTGTTTGTCCCAGCATGGGACCCATGTCACCAGACATATGCCGTATAGGTAAGAACATATGGTTAGTCTTCTGTACTACAATTAACTGCCACCTTCCTACAGATCCTACAGATTTTAATATTGAAATCATGGCCCACCTGCTTTAACTGTCTGTGCCACACTATTTTATCCCCATCAATGGAAATTTTCTTGCCTGGTAGAGCTTCCAAATTCATCGTACCAACTCTGACTCTTTGGAAGGAGTTATTTGGGAATGCAACTAAGTTGGTAATATCAAATCTGGTGTTTAACTCCATGTTCTTATCAAAAGAGAGTGTTTCTCCTGCATTGTTGTTAAATGAGACACTTTTAAGGAAGTGGTGGAGCTGAGAAGAAAGTGAAACAGAAGTACAGGAAAAACTTTAGAATTCAAACTTCTCTTGTTAATAGAACTGGGTTATGTTTATAGAGACAATAGCCAACCTGGAAATACAGGTGTTTTAGACCTTAAGGTGGATCTAACATGTTTTATTTTGTGTGTGTGTCTGTCACCCTCCATGGGTCTAAATGGATACAAAGTGAAATGAAGTGAGGGAAGATAAAATGGTACTATGCTATAATTATCCATGTAGAAATCACACAATACAAGATACATTGAAACATTATTGCTGTAGTGGAGAAAGGGAAAGAGAGGGAGTTGGGATGCGAGCAGAAAAACAAACATCAGGCCATAACCAAAAATTGGAGCACATGACAAACATACAGAATTCTCCACATTTGTACCTGGGTGGTTCCAATAAGGGTTCAGAATGATTCCTGACTGGAGAGATGCTAGCAGTTAGTATAAACCCTATTGGCTGAGATGGAAGTAAAGTTTGGCTCAGGATAAAGAACAATTCTTTCAGAATCCTATAAGGGCACTGTTCTACATGCCCTGGTTATTACTCGTCTGTTTAGGTCAGTTGAACTGTACCAGAAGTTACCTGCCAAGGTTGCTGTTTCTGCAGCTCTAGCCTCTTTTCTTTCACTGTTACTCTGTGTTTCCATTTAGATAGGTACATTTCATGTAAAGCATGGGCCACCACATAGACCGCATTGTAGACACTGTAGCTGTGGCCAGTCATTCTCATTTCAAAAGCTGATGTTGGGAGACTGTCCAGCTTCTCATGTCCCGTGCAGGCTTCACCTGCCTCATCCTCCGTACTAGAATCTGGAAAGACACAGCTGAATGTTTGTGCCCAGAACTGCTTAAGAAAACCATCTTCATTTACTTCAAAGGGATTTCTGAGCTGAAGAAATGTCTGGAATCCGTGCACGTCATTTGAATGAACTGTGAAGGAGATGGAACCATGGAAGTCTTGGATATCCCAGTTCTTCCCCAAGTCCATTTCTATGAAATCCATCTGAGCATTCACAATCCACACTTTACCCAAAGGTGCATTGGCAAGATATTCTGCTTTACCCATTAATACCAATAATCTGAGATTAATCATGGATTTGGATTCCCCAAATACAACAATAGCATTAGCCTTGCTCTCCATTATAATGTTATAGATGTGGAGCCATCTTGATAGAATGTCATCATATGCTTCAGTATGAGTGTATCTGGGTACTTTCTCTGAGAAAGCAAAGCAGATGCCACTTGGGGAAAGCAGATCCTGCATGGACTGCAAAAATGTCTCTCCATTTCCACTGTCCATAGCAAGAAACCCAACCCATGTCCATCCAAAGTGTACGAGTAATTCAACAACCCCAGTATACTGATGTGTTTCATTTGGGACCATTTTGTAGAAGGAAGTAGACTGCATGTCTTCACTCTCATCTGGAGCAAAAGAACCATAACCAAGCTGAAAGAAAACAAAGTTATATTTTGCATGAACATAGTGTTAGGAACTTCTATTTTTGGCTGATTTAGGAGTAAAAATGGTCAGACCGGTCTTGGTAATCGACAATATCCAGAATGGAAGTAAACTTTTAGAAGTCCCTTTTTTGAAATGTAAACACAGTTTTTAGATTATGTGCAGCATTGGCCTATATATGACTCTGCAAGGTGAAGAAGTAAGTTGTACTAGGTATTGTACATACACATAAAAATACACATGGCATAATTTTTAACCAACAAATTAATAGTATGTAAGCAGCTCACTAGTTCATGCATGGAAGCTGTGTGTTGCTGCCCACTTCAAGCACAACAAGATTGGGAAACATGTAGTCCTCCAGATGATGTTGGATTGCAACTGCCAGCATTCTTTGTCATTGCCTAGGCTATTTAGATATGCTGGGAATTACAATCAACAATATCTGAAGAACCATATGATCCCCTGATGCACACAAAAGTCATGACAAAATTAATAAAATTCTTGCAATATTCTCCTACTGTCACTTGAGAACTTATACAAATGGAATGTTTTGAGATGTCTGGCATACTAAAATTTGCTTCACAATCATCATGCTCCAATAGCACAAAGATATTTTCTTGAAGTTAAATGTAATGCTAATGCACGCATTTATTTTCTCTACATAGGACTATCTGTCTGTGCCAGTTACAGTCTCAGTCTCTATGCTGTACAAAAATTTCTGGATACAAAGGCAAATGACCTGTGGAATCTTGTAGGTGCCCAAGATGGCTGCCAGGTGCAGGGAAGTTTCAAAGTCAAGTCCTCCAATGATGGCCAGAAGAGTTTTCTGGAAGCCACACTCATAGTTGGGTACAAGTTGTTGGTGTGTGGAGAGAAGCTCCAAAGTAGACCGATAGGTCATCCTTTCATTGTAATAACTGTCATAGATATGGAATCCCAAGGTGACATTGGGCAAGATCTCTGGGTTCTCATTGATCTTCTGGATAGCAAACACCAAGGCCAGAAGATGTTGGTAGTTCTTTGGCACAACACTGGAATGAAGTTTACCTGTTGTGAGTGTCACAAGGAGGAACTCAGTACCACAAAAAGTCATCTCCATGCTTTGCTGCCACCAGATAGTCTACTTTACTGTACACTTTCACAATTATTTATATCTTTAGGACTTCACCTTTAGTCCTCCTTGAAATTATTATAGTAATGAAGAGTCAGGTAATCAAATAAAAGCAATAGCACATACTTTTTCAGACTTGAAATCATAATTTGAACACTAACATGTAGATCTTGCATCTGTAAAACCTTATTTTAAAATTAATGAATGAATGAATTATGTTTGAATGCTAAACATGCTATTTTCACAGTGAAACACAGGAGTCTCAGAAATGGCACATTACTGCTTCACCTGGGCACCTTCCTATAGCATTATGTATCCATGGTGGATGATAAGATCTTAGATTAGAGATTAAGATTTCCAACTAAGCATTAATTTTGTTAGCTATCTATAAATTACAAATTACTGCTGAAAAGAAGGTGGGGAGGGAACAAGGAATCAAACTAGAAGTACCAGCAAGAGTGAGACATCGCGTCACTCTGGTGTTTAGGTCAATCTCCATTCCTGCCTCCAGCAGAATGTGGAATGAAAACTGGTGAAATCTGGTGGGTTTCAAAGGGACATGCCACCAAGAATGCAAACAACAATTACAACAATCCATAATTAGCTATCCTGATATTTCTGTTTTGAGTTAAAAGCAGCCATGGCAACATAAACAGACTGTAAATTCCATAGGATAGCACTGTCACTACTTTCAAGCATAACATCAATCCTTCCAAATTTGATATTTGCTCTACTAGTGAAATTTTAGATGTGTGTTAAGATTTTACTACAGAAAAGACTACCTCTCTCACACAATGTGGCATAAATCAAATCCCATCCACCCTAGGATATTTCTAATTTAAAATCAAAATATTAAAAGATCCAGCCATGTCTCTCCCACATCTCACGTAGTTTAACACTACAGATTGGAAATATTTTTGCATTTCCATTTTTGCATTACTTCCCTAAGTTCTACTGTAATCAATGACACTAAATTCTAAATATGTATGGTCAAGTTTAGTCTACTAGTACAGTCATGTGGTTAGTGGGGAGAAATATAATCCTTACATGAAAGAAAGAAGTTGATGAATGGAAGGGTGTTCTTTGAAGTCTTCTTCATCAAAAGAGTTTGTGATGTGAGAAGTAAGCCCACCAATGACCATGTCACCTGCCTGATAGTACTCATGTGGAATGCTGAACAGATCATGTGCAGTACAGCTATTGAAAGGTGCCTTGGACAGTACTTGTGGGAGAAAGAAGAGAACAGGAACTACAAACATCAGCATCCTCAGAGCTAATATTGTTACACAGAGCCAAACTGATTTCCTTCCACAACTGTACAATTCACTGCACAAACAGCCTCACTCCAACACTTCATCCAGTAAACTCCAAATAAATCCTTAAATCAGAGAGATGGCAGTCCTACCTCTCCTTTATTTCTAGCCTTTGCTAGAAATGGCCAAGGGAGTTTTTATAACTTCATTTATACTTCTTATTTTGCTCTCTGGAAGTCTAGTCCATTGTTACGACTGTGATAATGAAAGGGAAGATAATGATTGTCTCCCTAGGGTACAGGTATCTGCGAAGAAAAGAAGAATATGAAAAACAAGAAAATATGCTTGTCACAGGTATCCTAAGAAAAACAAATGGATATCTGATGGTTCCTGGGACAGAGTGAGGTCAATATGGTAGAAAAGTATCATTTCTACACCTAACAACACACTGTCATTTTCCCTTTTCACCACTCCTATAATTGGTCAGTAAACCTGATAATCTCCACATCTTGTCTATTTTTGTTAAACAACTGCAGGTGAATGCAGGACTAAACATGACAACTTATTTGGCCCCAATTTGGCTGCCATATGTTATATCCCTCTTTCCCAAAATTATTGGGAGTTTCTCTCCCAATAATTTAGAGGCATATGAGTGAGGCATGTGTCTCCTTCTCTGCCCACTGAGCCTCAGCAACCATGGACTCCTTCCCTTTCTGTATTTCCTTTTCTGCCTGGCCATCAGCCCATCTAGATCCAGAAGAAGGCTGCCAGGTGAGAAGGAATAGTAGACAGATGAATCAGAGGCAAAGAGGGTACAGTCATGACAGAAACATAGTCAGACCCCTAGCCTGCTGCTGCTGCTACTGATAACCCATTTCTTTAGGGAGTTGTGGTGCCCCAAAGAGAGCTGCAGTTCCATGATTATTACTGAAAATAATTTTGTTGGGGGATGTTAAAAAAAGAGGTTCTATATTGAATGTCAAATATGACAGGTCCACCGCTGACCACTCTCCATGTTGCCTTCCCAGTCCTACTAGACTTCCTCAGCCTCCACAGATACAAATACTCAAAATGGTTTTGCCTGTTCCTTCCTCTGAAATATGCTCTACAGCAATTGGTATGTGTTGGTGGTCTCCCATCCTAGTACTACCTAAGGCTGACCCTGCTTAGCTTCCAAGATCAGATAGGATATGGTGCATTTATTCTGGATGAATAGACAGGATCCGTCCAACACATACCCCAAAAGTAGCTGTAGTGAAGCCATTATTAAAAAGTCCCTCAGTGAACTCCACCATACCAGACAATTAATGACCATTCTCCAATATCTGTGCCTTGGTTCTAGATTGTATAGAGGTTCATGGATGAAATTGATTATCTAGGTCCATTTCACTCTGGATTCAGGGCTGGCTATGGGATGGAGACAACTTTGGTCACCTTGGTAGAGGACCTTCACCAGGAATTAGAGATGTTATTGGTCTGTGGGATCCCTCAGGGGTTGGTATT
Organism: Sceloporus occidentalis; assembly: GCA_023333645.1. Classification (NCBI taxonomy): domain Eukaryota; kingdom Metazoa; phylum Chordata; class Lepidosauria; order Squamata; family Phrynosomatidae; genus Sceloporus; species Sceloporus occidentalis. The sequence continues at coordinate 840,708 of JALMGF010000265.1, forward strand.
GCCCCTATGCTGTTTAATATCTACAGTACATGAAACCACAGGAAGAGGTTATCTGGAATTTTGGGGTTTGTCACTAGTATGCACATGGCAGTCCATCTCTCCTTCCCATCTAAATCAAAGGGTGTTCTTTCCATACCGAACTAGTGCCAGCATCTGTAATGGACTGGATGAAATTGAACAAGGTGACATTTAATCTAGACAAGACAGAGGGGCTCCTGATCAGTCATAAGGCTATAGTAACACACATGATTACATACCATTTGAATTGCTGTAGTTTAGTCTACATGGGGCTGCCTTTGGAAAGTGTTTAGAAATGGTCCTGGGCCTGGTTAAAGGGATCGTATAACTTATGTTTTTAAACAGCTGCATTGGCTACCAGTTCAATTCAGGGCAGAATTCATAAGATATGACCTGTACAATTCTACATGGCTTGGGTCCAGACTATCTGAAACACTGAACCTCTCTATGAGAGCCAGCCTGAGTTTTGATATCTTTGGGAGGGGGTTCTCGGTTCCACCACCATCACAGGCACGTTTAGTGAAGAATCTTTCATAGAGGTGCTCCTGGGCTGTGGAAATCTCTTCCTTGGGAGGTCCAGTTAGCCCCCTGTTTGCACGTTTTGTGCTGGAAGGCAAACACCTTTCAGTTTAGGCAGTTCTTGAGTTTTTAATCACAGGTCAGAAGAGTGTTTGAAAGTAATGCACTGTGCTTCTATCTCATATCTTATCATTTATGTTTTAAATTTATTTCAAACTGTTTTAACCATATGCTTTTTAATATATTTTTTGTTGATTTGTCCCATCTTGGAATATATGAGTAGGTGTTTTAAAAAATAAACTCCAGAACCCTCTGAAGAAACAACCATTGCCTACTGGCAAAACACTAAATCATCATTTTGTTGAAAATTCTACTTATGTCTCCCAAAGTGTCCCAAGTTTCATAGAGGTTTTAATAGGTGCTCCAATGAAAAACAACTTGTATGGCAGATGAACAGAAGAAGAAACCAGATACTTCCTTCTCTATTCTTGGTCCAACCTGCCTTGTTGTGACTGCAAGCTTCATATTCACCAACACTTTGTCAAGTCTTCAAAACACCTACTCTTATATTCCAAGATGGGACATATTACTCCAGACTGCTAAGTTTTATTTCAGATACATGTTTTAATAAGTATTCTGTTCTGAACAATGTGTAACACACATATCCTGTTTGATTCATGGAATAAAATGAAGAAGATGAGCATTCCCTAAAATGTCCTGTCGATTGATTAACTGGATTGCCAGCATAAATATCTCACATGAAGAAAATACTATGAAAGAAATTGTAGAAACTATTATACTTTGATATTTTCTCTTCAATAATTGTTCCTTAGTGTTGAGATAAGGCTTCAGTATAATAATGAAGCTTTTTGGAGCAAAGAGGGATGCTAGTAAACCATCACTGGAAACCAAGATGGAGAAGATCTCCACAGCCACCTTGTATTTTGCTTTTGTGCTCAGATAGACTGGAATAAAGGAAAGCCAAACACTACAAAACACCAACATTCTGAAAGTGATAAATTTGGCTTCATTAAAACTGTCTGGCAATTTCCTGGCTGAAAATGACACGGCAAAGCTGATCATGGTTAGCAAATCCATGTAGCCTAGGACGAAATAAAACATGGTGACTGACCCATCATGACATTCTAGTATCATCTCTCCCACCACTGAGTGCATGTCAAAATGAGGGAATGGAGGTGAGATTCCCAATCACAAAGCACAAGTACTGTATCAGCTTGGATTAGGGAACAATGAAGCTTGCCATTCTTTTTCCTACCAGTTTCCTCATTCTGGATCCTGGTTTGGTAGCCACAAAGGCCAGAACCACAGTGATGGTTTTGGCCAGCACACAAGAAATGGTCACTGTGAAAACGACAGCAAAGATGACTTGTCGGAGAAGGCAGGCTATCTTTTCTGGCTGGATAAAGAATAGTAAGGAACAAAGAAAGCAGAGCAGGAGGGAGATGAGGAGAATGTAAGTGAAATTCTGGTTGTTGGCTTTGACAATGGGTGTGTCCTGATACTTTATAAAAATGGTTATGACCAGCAATGTAAGGAGAAATAATAAAAGAGCAAAAGAAGCCAAACTGATCCCCAGCGGCTCTTTTAAAGACATGAAGCTTATTGTTTTTGGAATGCATTCTGATGGTTCTTTGTTTGGATAATGATCTTCTGGACACCCCTTGCAGTTATCCATATCTGGCAGAAAAGAAGAGCAGTAGTTTCAGTGAATATTAGAGAGATCTGCCAATGGCACCTTAACATTAAATTGAAAATAACCATAAGTATTCCAGGCTAGACACAAGACATGTCATGACCACAGGTTTTGTGCTGCAGCATTGTGTGTATAACAAATGCTAGTTCAACAAAGGGTATCTTCTTCAATGAAAATGTGCTGTATGTGGAAACACTGTTTGATGCCCAAACAACTCTGTCTCTATAAGCACACCTTCAGTCTTCCAGACAACAATAATAAACAATGATGATATATTTGGGAAAGGCTTACAAAATGTAGAAAGCATTGCTAACGATCAGGACTCTGTCTCCTACTGTATTCTTACTGCTTCTTATCCCTGACCTCAATTAATATTCCATCTTCTTCTAAAAAAACATATCCAGTTGCAGAACACATATCTAGGTGTTACATTCCATCTAGATCTATTGCAACACTGATAAAATTCCTATATCAATCTGGCCTCAGTTATTTCATGCAAGACATAGCCTAATGAAAATACATGTAAGTGCCACGTGGCAATGTGGATGCTGCACGGCGCTTACATAACAATGGCAGCGCCCATGTACTTAAAAAGAACACGTTTTTCACTGTTTCTTTTTCCTCCGGAGAGAAGCTGCGCGGCTTCCCTTTGGAGGAAAGTAGGCCGCTGGCAGGCCACCCTTTTTAGGCAGCCTGTCCCAGGCCTATAATACATATAAAGTTTAGTAATAGTACAATACAACCATCAGTTTGGGGGGGTGGGAAGTCCGTAGTGTTAGTATTGCTTATTTTTGTTTTGTTGTTTAGTTAGGTTTGTAGTTTTGTTGTTATTTTTCCAGCAGAAATGTTTTGTAGGCAAGTGGGAAGGTAAACCAGAAGTCGCTTCTCTCTTTCTACGTCTGGATGCCCAGCTCTATCGAGCCATAATACTGCCGCAATGTGCCTGTCTGTACTGGGCCTCTGTCCCTCATGCCCTCTCTTCTGTACTCGCTTTTAACCCCATCTCCCTGCCTTATGTCCTACCCAATGTGCCTTTCTTTTCTTTTCTTTTACTTTATTTAGTTTAACACAATTCTGAAGTTATGGTAATGTGATTTAGGTTTTAATTTTAAGAAAAGAAATGGGGAGAGGAGGAAATCAGCTTGCTTGTGAACAGCAAGATGGAGAGGGCAGGGAGAGAGGAGGAGACACTGACATTGTATGCTCCCTAATATCAGAGCTGCCATTGAAGTGACATTTCACACTAGAGGACTCATGGGATAGCAGCACAATTATTCATGGGCTTTCCTCATCTGTAAAAAGGGATGCCGTAATATTTATTTATTTATTTATTTATTTATTTATTTATTTATTTAGAATAGTAATACCCTGCTCTTTAGCCACAAAGGCTCTCAGAGTGGCTTACAAATGGTTAATTAGATGGTCCCCTGCCTTCATGCTTACAATCTAAAAAGACATGACACAAAAGGAGAAGGGAATGGCAGTGGGGAAGGAGATCAGGTCCAGCAATTCTTCTCTCCCTCTGAGGCCTGGTCCCTCTAGGCCAGGCCCAATGGAACTGGGCCTGCATCTCTCCCTTTGAGAAATAATAATCCCTGATTAAAAAAAGCAGCAATAAGACAGAGATGACTTTATGCAATAAGTATTGCCAAAGATGCTACTCTATAGCTTTAATAGCAGTTTAAAACCTTGTGTGATAATCTCCTTAGTTAAGGAGGTCCAACTTCTGTTCATCTGTTTTTTTCTCTCTCTCTGTTTTCCGGCATGTTTCCCTGATTTCCCACAACAGCAGAGTTCACTTGTGATAAAGTATGACAAACATGTTTTGCACCTGATCGAATATTCACCATTATCAGCCCTGTAATTATCAAACTCATGGTTGTGGCAATCTGCTTTTGATAAAGCTTCCTCAAAATTAGAGGGATCATGAGAATCTAAATGAAGACACATAAAGTACAAGTGCTTTTTCAAAGCAAAGCAAAGTCTAGGAAGGGAGCAAAGAAAAAAGTTCAGCTTTTATCATTAAAAGGTGTAAACTAGGACATTAATCTGTGCATTTTTAAACTGAAGGCAAGCTATTGTCAGACGTTCATGGTAATTGTAGGACTGTATATAGAAGCATGAGCAACTTGGTTTAAAAAAGGGAAATTATCCTCGTTATGATTGTGTTTATAGTATTAATTCTATTTCTGCTGCCAAGCATCGTATCAAAGGCACAGGCCAATACTTGTGCCATGAATGATTTCCTTGGTCTTCCAGAGGAGTATTTTCAATCAGGTGATGTTATCATTGGTGGTCTTGCTTCTCATTACATGGCCACGTTTGATGAAGAGGAATTCAGTAAATATCACATTCTTGATGACATTCTTAATACTGTGTAAGAATTTTATGTTCCTCTCTAACCATGTTCTTACTGCCCTGTTGTGAACTGTCTCATTGAAATACAAATTTTAGGAATCAGCTAGATTTTATAGGAGCTATCCAAAATAGGAAAAAATTCAGAGTGCATTGATGAGATGGGGGAATCTTGCTTTTGCTGGGATGTTCTACATTTTCGCATTTCACACATATTTGTTTCCTTAGCAATGTTTAACTGTGAAATACCAGTGTTTATATTTCGGAGTTCTCCCTCCAGCCAGGTCTTCTGGTTGTTGCTCACATCCAAGAAACTTAGAGTCGGCAGCAGTTAAAATCTACATTTGTTGTTGTTATGTGCCTTCACATTGACTCTGACTTATGTTGATTCTTTCATAAGGCTTTCTTGGCAAGTTCTATTCAGAGGAGGTTTACCATGCCCTTCCTCTGAGACTGAGAACTTGCTGAAGATCACTCAGCGGGTTTCCATGGCTGAGTGGAGGATTCAACTTCTGGTTTAATGCTGACACCATTAAATCACACTAGCTTTGAGACTTAAATCCAGATGAACATATTAGAAAGAAAAAAACCCTGTCCCTTCAGCAACCATGGTATCAGTCACAGGGACCAGTTTCTGAAAATCGACATATACACTCATCCCTCCACATTTGTGGCTCTGAATTTTGCAGATTTGATAGTTCACAGATTTTATTAATATGTTCTCTCTAGGAATATCCAGGTCCTCCAGCACAACTCTATGGCCGGCTTTAACCAAAAGTCATACTGAAGGACCTAAAGATTTCTTGAGAGAATACTCCACTAGACATTTGTAGCTCCTCCACTGCAATTCTATGGTCAATGTCTGGCAGATGTTGACTACAGCATTGCACTGAAGGACCTAGAGATTCCTAGAGAGGTGTTCTCTCAGGTAAAAGCATAGTATTTTTGTTATTGGCAGTTTTTCCACATTCACAGGGGTCCTATGCCTCTAACCCCAGAAAATGTAGAGGGACAAGTGTAATTATGAATGCAGCTTTAGAATAGCTGACAATATTCAAGTAATTCAGTCTGCTAACACATTTAAAAATTAGAACGAAATATAATTGCTTTAGGGTAATTTAGGATTTTTTGGGCTTATTTTCTAATCATCTTGTTGCTGTTTTTCTCTTATTCTGCCTACCTTTAACTGATTATATACACTTAAATCAATTCATATTTTGCAAAACTTTGTGAATGCATCTCTTGGATGATTATGAATTTTTGACACATTGATATTCAAAAGTAGTATTTTATGCAACTCATGCCCTTGCAATAACAGTAACAGCAGTATAGGATGGAAATGGTTTCATGTAGCATTGTATATCTCTCTATAATATGTTATTTATCTCTCATTGCAGTGTTTTGACTAAGGAATATCAGCATATGTTGGCCTTGGTATTTGCTGTCAAGGAAATCAATGAGGATCCCACCATCTTGTCTAATGTCACTTTAGGATTCAATCTCTATGGCAGTTATATCATTCCAAGGATGACATACAAGGCCACTCTGGGACTTCTCTCAATGAAGCACAGATTTTTGCCTAATTACAAATGCAATGCTCAGAAAAAAATGATGGCAGTCATTGGGGGACTTGACTTTGAAACTTCTCTCTACATGTCATCAATTTTGGGCATCTACAAGATCCCACAGGTAAGACAATGAAGAATGCTGCTGCACCTTGAAAAGTAACTAATTTAAAATGGCATAAGCTTTGGAGGATGGTGTCACATTGTATTTCTGAGAGACAAAGAACTGTGATTAAAAAGAAGGACATCCCTGATGTGAAAAGAAATGCAAGTTTTACAGTGGAATCCAACTTGATAAAGACATCTTTGCATTCAAGAAGAAAATATATTTGATTACAGGGAACATCAGGAGAGTTTTGATGTTTGATGGGTAGCTGATGTTTTCCAAACTTAAAATGAGACATGCAGCAGCTTACTTCCACATAAAGACCAGTCAAGAAAGGCTCATGGTATAATTTTTATCCAGAAATGCAAATGACCAGTATTCTGTATATAATTGTCATGAATGTGGAACAATTATCTAGGTTTATTCATCTACAACCGTTCCATGTTAATAATTTATGACTATGAAACTATTGTCACAATTGTAACACACACACACAATCTACTTTACAAGGCATCAACCTGCATGGGGAGAAGGAGATCCATTTTGCTAGTAACTACAGCACAGGTGAATGAAATTTCTGTCAGATTTAAGAGCAAGGATGGGCCAGGAGAGGTTACTGGGAGGGTGTACAGACCAGCGATAAAGGCCAGCCTGGGGGCGGAATGGGGGCATGGCATCCGCACAATGTATGCCCTAACTCCTCCCCCTTGTTGGTGTGATGCCACGTGCCACATCACATGGCAGGCAGCATCACAGTGCTTCTCTGGTGATGCATCCAGATGGTGCAGCACCAAAGGAATGCTGAAAAGCTGTGGCACCAGCGGCTATGGCACCCTTTCTGCGGCACAAAAAGGAACCACTTTTTGCTGTTCCTTTTTGTGCTGCAGAAAGGCCAGATCAGGGCTGTGGCATGTAGTTGCCATGGTCCCAATCCACTGCTAAAAGGGGCAGCTGCAGGCCCCTCCTTAGGGGCAATCTGTCGAGCCCCTTAGTTAAGTATACTTTAAAAAAGCTTGTGTAGGTACCTGTATTGAGTAGTAAAACCCTGAGATGTCCTGTCACTGTTACTCCTAATTAATGTTACAATGATGAGGGGAACAAGAAAAAGCACACTGTTTTGTGGTAAGAAGTAATTCCTGGATGCATTCCAACTGAGTTAATTGAATGCTTAGATTTTAATGGTGAAGACACAGGCAATGTGCTCTAGGATCATGTACAGCATTTTCTGTAGTGGGCTGCTTCACCACCCCTCCCACCCAATGATTTATACAAAGCTTGCACACAACAGCTACTCCAGACAGATTGTTGAATTATTTTAAACCTTCTTTTACCAGATGGGAGGGAGGGTTGGGTGGGTATATGATATGTATACTTTGAATATTGTAAGCTGCCCAGGTGGCCTGAATGTAGAGGGGTGGGATATAAATAAATTTTATTATTATATTATTATACCTTTCCATCTGAACCTTTATTTGGTGCACTACTTCCATAATTTCCTTGTAATACACAGACTCAGTGCTGGCAGAATGTATAGCTACTGTATTGTAGTTGCATTTAAAACTTTGGGTCAAATGGCCCATTTTCCCCCTGACCTGTTTAGTCCTGTTCAGATGATGCAGTCAAACAGTCTCAGGCCAGGAACAGGTAGACTGGACACCATTTCGGCAGATCTGGCCATCCCTAGCCCAATTGGCCCATAGTCTGGCTTATAATGACTGGCTGCTTGTGGTGAAGTTTCCCAGAAACCCTACCATGACGGCCATTCTCTTTGCAGGCTCCAATCATGGCCTGTGATGTCAGAAAGGAGTGCCTAGCCTTGTGGGTGAAGCCAAGTGCCCCATTTGCACTCTTACAACCCATGGCAAGGGTCTGCATTGGGAATGCCAGTAGTGGCAACAGGCAAATCATTGTTGGTGTCTAAATACCCACCTGATGCCATGCTGATCTAGGTAAGTTCCAGGGGCAGGAAAAGGCTGGGTCGATGGAAAGAAAATGGCAGAGTTGGCCCAGGGGATCCTGCCCATGTATCCTGCACCCTTCAAGCATTGCCCTGATGGGAAATGTGGAAGTGAAAAGGCCTTGCAATTGTCACAGTGAACATCACTTGAAAACAGGGAACAGTGGTTGCTTAGTTCTAAGTTGAAACTATGTACAATTTTGAAATAAAAAGGATGATTTTAGATTGGCAACAGACTCACACTCTAAAACTCTCTCTCTCTCTCTCTCTCTCTCTCTCCATACACATATAAACATTATTACTTTATTATTCATATGTCTACCCCATGATGCCATTCAAGGACATTATTTAGATAGTCTACAATAAAATATTGAAAGTCCTGAAACATTGCAAATTTGCTCAGCATAGAACTGTCTGTCTGTGACTATCCTGAATGAAGACTACATTCCCTTTTCCCAAATGAAATGGATAAGCCATTCCTTTTATCAAGTTTATGGAATATGCCTATTTATTCCTTTTTAGCTCATTTATTCCTCTGCTCCAGAGGACAGTGACCGAACTCTGTCTACTCTCTTCTACCAAATGGTTCCAAATGAAGCCCACCAGCACAATGGCATTGCAGAATTACTTCTGCACTTCGGATGGACATGGGTTGGATTCCTTGCTGTGGATGCTTGGAGTGGAGAACTGTTTTTTGAGACCTTGCAGCCTCTGCTTGCAGAGAGAGGGATCTGCTTTGCTTTCTCAGAGAGAATAAAAGTCACTTACTTTACAGAAATGTATTTCATGCAATGGAGTTGGTCCAAAATCTACTTAGTCATTGTGGAGAGCAAAGCTAATGCTGTTGTTGTCTATGGAGATTCTACAGCCATGTTTTGTTTGCGATCAATGCTAGCACTGGGCGAACTGGAAAATGTCATCAGTACACCTCTGGGTAAGGTGTGGGTTATGACTGCTCAGCTGGATTTCACATCTATAAAATATCAGATAATGTGGGATGTGCAAGTTTTTCATGGTTCTCTCTCCTTTGCAGTTCATTCAAATGATGTGTCAGGGTTCAAAGAGTTTCTCCAGCTCAGAAATCCATGTAGGCCAAATGGAGATGGTTTTATCAGGGAATTCTGGGAACAAACCTTTGGCTGTGCACTTTCCACTTGTGCTCTGGACAAACAGGACAGTGAAGCATGCACAGGGGAAGAAAAGCTGGAGGACCTCCCTTCATCTGGTTTTGAAATGAGCATGACTGGCCACAGTTACAGCATCTATAATGCTGTCTATGTGGTGGCCCATGCTTTACATGCCATGTACTTATCTAGAGTGAAACAAACTACAGTGAAAGGAGAGAGAGTGAAGTTGCAAAATCTGAAGCCCTGGCAGGTACCATTAATACTTTCTTGAAATGTATCTCTGCTGTTATGAAAAAGGTCATGGCATCTTGATACACATACAGTTGGCCTGTCATATCCATGGGGGATCCGTTCCGGGTTCCCCCCCCCCCCCCCGCCGTGGATAAGAAAAAACATGCGACCTCAGGTCCTGTTATCCCCATTGGTGGCACAATGTGTCCGTGGCCGTTATTTTGGCCATGTTCATGTGCCACCATTGAGAATAACGGGGCTTGTGGATGCTCAGATCTGTGGATGGCAAGCCTACAGATGGTGAGAGCCCACTGTACAACCATGACCTTTAAATCAGTATGGTAATCATCATACAACCTTGTCTACATGGACAAATTACTCTGAATACTCCCTGGGCTTGCTGCCTCTTGTTTAAATGACACAGGGCCAAGACAATGAATATCCAATTAGGGCTACCTCCCCCTATCCCACATTTAAATAACTCACCTTTTGTTGTGGTCTCTCTTCACAGTGACTGTGGTGGCTGCCTTCACTTGCAGTCCCTCTGAGCTGCCCAGTGCTATCATTGCAGGTGCAAGTCACACTGAGGTCAGAAAAAGATACCCAGCATTGCTAACTATGCCAAGCACTATGTTCTGACCTTATCAGAGGCACCGGGCATTGAACAAGGGCTACATGGGAAGGTAGACACCCACCATTTGCTGTGAGAGCCAAAACCTGCAACAAAAGAGAGCATGTAAGGGGAGATTTCTGGAGGAATTTGGGGCCAGAATATTCCAGGGGCACCCCAGAGTATTCTGCAAAGTGTAGACTTGCTCTAACACACTCGATTTTTTTTGTTGTTGCTAGAATTGAAATCTTTCATTACAAGTGAGCCCCACTGACGTCCCTTCCAAGGCTTGCCATTTGTCCCGGAATTTTCTGCAATGCAGAAATAATGCAGTTTGATACTGTCTTAACTGCCATGGCTCAGTGTTATGGAAATCTGAGATTTGTAGTTTTGTGAGCTGTGGAGCCTCTGTCAGAGTACTCTGGTGCCACAACAAACTACACATCCCAGAATGTAAATTGATGGCAATAAATAAATAAATAAGAACAAGAACAACTAAAATATGCAATAAAACAATGTTAATTGTCAAAAATGTGATGTGTTTTGGGGTGTGTGTGTTGATAAGATGCCCAATCCAGTCACATGCACTTTAGTCCCAGTTTTGTAGAAGAGAATTATGGCAACTCTATCCTTTCATCTTACTGCATTCTGATGGCCTTTCTGTAGTCTTCATTCCAGCCTTTTCAAAAGGTTATGTTGCTTTCAGATGGAGGGCTCCTAGGTACAACTGATTAAAAGACACTGTGTCCCCACTCCATCTTTCCTGCCTTAACAGCGTTTTTTGTGTGTGGAAAGAAAAAGATTGAAGAAATGGGGACTTTAAATGACATCATTTCCCCATTTGTAACCCATTCATAAAGTCCCCCTAAATTCTGAAAATGAGAGAGTGAAATTGTACATAAAAACATTATTACCATAGGATAATTATCATAGGAAGTAAAACAGAATTAAAATGGGAGATAGAAATAACATTAAACATTCATCATCATATGTCAAATCTCTTCATCACCCTCACAGTTAACACCAATCATCCCCACATATCTAGATCTCAACTGTATTGCTTTATGAAGGAACCAAGCTATGGCAATAGATATTTTTGAATCTTGACCCCAAATAAAGTATGATATTCCAGAATATTGTTCGTTTAATATAGGGATCAAGATATTGATCCCTTTCCTGTTGATACAGATTACATCTAAACAAAATGTGTTTAGATGTAATCTGTATCAATTTCGTGGTCACTACAAATACAAGTTTGTTCATTATAAGGAAGAAGAAATGTTTATTGATTAGCCCTTAGGCCATTTCAAAATAACACAAAATAACACTAAAACAAGTAAAACACACTATAAAATCCTGCAGAAATTCTATAGCAAATAGAAAAGAACTAAAATGTAATAACATGGACTCTGAAAATGTTCATTATAAGGGATATCCTGGAATCTCCTATGTCTTACCATGGTGTCAAGTGGGTCAAATCTAGCTCAAGTGAATGCCTCTCTGAGATGTTTTGGGATCTGTATTTTTAGATAAGTTGGCATTTGAAAAGACTGTTTGTATCGACTCAACTATTTTAAATTGCCTACCCTGCTGAGGGTGGCTATAGACTCTTCTTAGAATTTTATTGCACACCTTTTTTTGCCGGTTACAGGAACTGGAAGGGGATGCTCATGTGTGCGCGCGACCAGCCAAGAACGGATTTTATAGCAGGCCAAAGCGTCCTCCAAAAGGCCCTGTTCCATCCCCTGGCGCCAAGCCATCCTCATTCAGTGCTGATGGGTGCCATTTTCCTCAATCGGAAAACTTCCGCCCAGAACATTTAGCACTCCTCAGCACTGAACGGGGACGGCTTGGTGCTGAGGGATGTAACGGGGCCTTTTGGAGGACGCTTTGGCATGCCATAAAATCAGTTTTTGGCTGGTCATGCGCACACATGAGCATCGCCTTCCAGTTCCTGTAACGGGCAAAAAAAGTGTGCGATAAAGTTCTCAGTAATTATGTACAGTTGGGTACTTCTGATAACTCTTCAGAAGCATTTTAGCTTCATAAACCTCTGTATCTTCCTTCATTCACATCCGTCTTCCATTGTATTTTCTCTCCTTCAATATTTAGTTTTCTTATTTAGCAGCATTTAGATTTGCAGCACAAAATAATTCTGGCTCTAGTCTGATGTTTAGGTTAGCTCCATTGTGAAGTTTCCCTCCAGATGAACAATTCACATTAAGCAAGGGAAGAAGTTTGACTTTTATGTTATTGGGTTTTTTTTCCTTCTCTTTATCTTTACATCCACATAGCTTCACCACTTTCTTAAGAATGTCGTGTTTAATAACAGTGCTGGAGAAACAGTGCTTTTTGATGAGCACGGGGAAATAGAAACTGGATTTGATATAACCAGCTTGATCACTTATCCAAACAACTCTTACATGAAAGTCAAGGTTGGAAGGATGGATCTGCAGGGAACTCAAGGCAAGAAATTTATCCTGGATGAGGACAAAGTGGTCTGGCACAGAAGCTTTCAACAGGTGCGCCATGGTTGCAACATTCATGATACTGTTAGGCTCACCTAAGTTCTTGAACATCTACCAGGGTTGGTTTCTCTTCAGCCCTTGAAGTGTTGAAGAACTATTGATCCCACAATATCTCAACACTGGGCAAATCAAAACTGATAGGTATCTGCAAAGTTACATGTTTTTAATAACATCTGCAGGGCTACATGCTTTTAACCTGGGCAAAGTGGTTCGACAAGGCTATTTTTGCAGCCTTCTATCCTTCCAGACTCTCTGGATAGCTCTTTTTCTGACACACAAAAAAAGAAAGAAAGAAAGAAAGAAAGAAAGAAAGAAAGAGAAAAGGAAAAGGCAAAAGAGTGAGTTCTCTGTTCTGGAAGCATCTAACAGTGGTGTATCAGCTTTATAAACAGGTTGCAGGGCCTCTGAATGAATTTTAAACCCAGTTTTTCAAAGCCCGAAGTGGACTCCCTGACACATTTTCCATTCCTGACCTTTGGCATTTGATTTGATTACCTTTGGAAACCCATGTGACCCCCAGGGGTTTTCCAGCACTCAGGGTCAGAACATTGGCTCAAAGACCCACATCAGTGACCCACCCTTGCTTGAGAAGAAGGGCACTGGAACCTGATTTTCTTTTCTGTTAGGTGAGTTTATTATTTATTGCAAGCTTAAGCATAAGTGAAGATGGATAGCTGAACTCCTATGTGTACCCAGTGGCACCATTAGGGGTGTGTGGACCACACCAGGTGACACCAAGAAGTGGAGTGACACCCGGCTGGACCCTCCTCCCCCTTCTCGGCTCCTCTGGGATGCCTGGGACTGAGGTGCAGGAGGAGCACACATGCGTTCTTGAAGGCTGCTTAGTCCGGGGCTTCCTCTCAAGGGAGAAAGCCTAGGATGGAGCAATCTGCAAGGGTGCGTGAGTACTCCACCTGCTTCTCTGTCCTGAACTTTTTCCCTGGAAAGGAAGCCCAACACAGAGCAGCCAGGAAAGGCATGTGTGCACTCCTCCTCCTCCTCTGTTCCATTCTTCTTCTCCAAGGATCACTTATCCATGGGACAGAGCAGTGTGCATGTGCCACTAACTTGTGAATAGAGTGGTGCGGCGCAATGAAGGTGTGCCCTTTTGACCCCAACCCCAGAAGCCCCACCCCTGGAAGCCGTGTCTCCCACGCTGGGTGACACCCTGGGCATGGATGCCACTGCATGTACCAGTTGTTCCAGTTTCTAGTTTTCCAGAAAAATGTAAATTCCTAAATGCCTTTTGCAAAGTTCAGATGTAGATCTTGTCTCTCTCTGCTACCAATCCAAGAGAACTTTCCTTTTTTTAATCAAATTGACACAGTGAACAGTGTCCAAAAAAGTTAATGCCGTAATAAGTTTTTAGTCACAGAACAGAATAATAGAATCCTAGAGTTGGAAAGGGTCCAATGGACCATTGAGTCCAACCCCCTGCTCAGTGCAGGATCAGTAGCTGGCACATCCCCAGAAGTAGCAGCTGCCTAGTTCGTTTTGCAGACATGCAGAGAAGGAGACTATGCCACTTCTCTAAGCAATTGGTTCCATTGCCAAACACTCTTGCTGTCAAGAAGTTCCTTCTAATGTGTAATCAAAAGCTACCCTCCTATTGAGTTGTTCCAAAAGAAGAAATGAACATGACTTTTTCTTATCCTTTCTATCTTGGTTTTCTTTGTGTAGTGACAGAGCATCTCAAAAAAACATTTCTCCATACCCCTAACTAGGATTATTTTTTAAAAATCGATTGGCTAGAGAAAGAGAGGGAGGTGCAAAGACAGCCCCAATTTTTTGTTTAATGCCAATAACAAATGTGAAAAAGTAACATTAGGGCTGAATCTGCACTGCAGAAATAATGCAGGCTGACACAGCTTTAAGTGCTATGGGTCAATGCTATGGAATTCTGGGATTTGGAGTTTGGAGAGATATTTAGCTTTCTCTGTCAGAAAACTCAGGCACCACAACAAACTGCAAAACCCAGGATTTCATAGCATAGATCCATGGCAGTTAAAACAATGTCAAACTGCATTATTTTTGCAGTGCAGATTCAAGCTAGGTTGGATCCAGATATAGTCAAACTCAGAGTACACCCACTGACATGAGTGGGCTTTCGAGATTATCAATATCCCATGGCAGGTCTAATTGAAAAACTTAGCAACAAACATAATTACTGGTATGTATTTTCAGAATGCTATGCTGCATTAAAGAACAGGCTGAAGTATGCCAAGAAGAAAAAATAAGGTGGGAAGGTTTTTCATTAAATACAGCAAAAAGTACCAATAATGAAAGTGTGATGATAAGTTCACTTATTTCTTCTGTTCTCTTTTTATTCCCACTCTCTGCACTGACTTCATCCAAAGTGGAGCAAACAGGTTTAAACAGCGTAGATTCAAAATAATCTGAATGGAAAGTATGCACACTAAATTAAGATAATTTAGGTCCCATAGAAATCTCGTAGACAATATAGTCAAGATTTACAGTGAGTCCTGTTCATTTTAATGGGAACTGAGTCCACTTAACTTAGGAGCTTATTACATGGGGCCCTCTCCATTGCAACTGCTTTGCCTGCAATAATGGTACGCAATTGGGATGGCAGCCTTACCTCTCACACCTTACCTCTAACTCCCAATCCAGAATTAGAGGCCTCATTCACACTATATAATAAACCAATTTTCACACCGGTGTAAACTGGTTTAAAGGGCCCTTGTTTGTACTGGTGCCGAATTTCTGGTGCGGTTTGGAGGGGGGGGGGGGCAGCACTAAATCCAGTTAACTCAGTTCTTCCGAATCTGAAGCATTCCCCACATCTTTTTGAATGATTCAATTAAACACAAATTGTCGATTGTATTTGGTTCCCTGTTGTGCGGTCATCCCTGTGACACAACTCCTTTTTGAATAGATCCTATTGATGAATGTGAACGTGAAGTGGAATAAATTGAAACGGGCAGTTTCAATTGTGATTTCAATAGTGTGAACATCTATTCAGCGTTGAATTGCTCTATTGATTCGAAATAATCCAACTCAAAAATTGGTTTATTGTAGTGTGAATGAGGCCAGAGTGTCTGTTAGAGGCCAAACCTAATTGCACACAATGCTAGCTTCACCATTGTCATAGTACTTTAATTACAGAAGAGCAAGAGACAGATTGTAGAAGGGGTCTTGATCACACCACCATTTCCTCACACAAAGCTCACCTGCTCACCAGGCAAAATTGACAAAATAGTGCTATTGAACCTTTGCAGTGGAAATTATACATGACAGCAATGCTAAAGAAGATCATTAATATATTTCTCCTGTAAGCAAAAAGACTTGCTTTTTACTACAGTTTTCCACAATACAACGACAGAATGGCATCAACGTCATACAGGAGGCGAGAATCAAATGCACTGTTATCCCAATATCCTGGTACTTCGCTGGCCTTGTGAGAAGTCCCTTAGTCTGGATTTATCCATTTGAATTCATCATTGTGTGTCTTCTAGCCACTTTCATTCTTATAGTACAGAAAAAAATAGTTCAAGATTGATTCAACAATGTAATCAAATTCAAATACATTCAAAAGCAAGTCCTACTGATTCATGGAACTAGCTTCCAGGTAAGTTCAAATGGAATTTCTGATGGAAACTTCTTATTTTCTGGTTGCTAAAGGATTTTTGCTATTCAAATGGTCAGGTGCCACCCGTTTCTGAATGTAACAAAAAGTGTCCTTCTGGTTCGAGCAAACAAAGGAAGGAAGGGGAGATATTCTGCTGCTATGATTGTGCTCCCTGCCCACAAGGCAAGATTTCCTACCAAGAAGGTAAGAGACAAAAGATGCAGTTTATAAAAACATGCCACACTGTACAAAAATGTTATGACAGTGTGGAAAGAGTCAAATGTAGCTGTTGTACATACTTCTGCTTTCTATTATTAGTATTATTTCACTTATATGCATGCTGCTTCCCCCCAAAGCTAAGACTCAAGGTGGCTGGGACTCAATGCAGGCGTGTCATTAGGGAGTGCAGGGGGTGCAGGGAGTATGTACCACACCAGGTGACACCTTAAGGAGGGGGTGACACCACTGCTCCTCAAACATCTGCCTTTTGGCAGAGATGGACACCTGCATTCCTTTAAAACACTGGAACACAGCAGAAGAAATGATGTGAGTGGGGTGAGGCTCAGCGGAAAGAGAAAGGAGAGGCCTCAAGATTTAATGAAAATTTTAAAATTCTTTTAAAACTTTCTTTAAAAACATCACATCATACCAAATTTTTACTTTTTGGGGTGGCGCAAAACAGTCCACCCCAAAAGTCCAGGCTGGCGGTGGCTAGTTTTCCTGTGGAGGGATGCCGCAGCAGCTAAATTGCCCGGCATCCCGCTGCCCCAAAAAGAACCCGGGAAAACCGGGTTCTTTTTTGGATGCCACACACACGTCACGAATGCACCATTGGCACACTCGTGATGTAAGCGATGTGTAGCAACATCTATACATTGTGCGTCGCTTACATGAAGATGGCGGCCCCATGTGGATGGGAGGCTGGCATGATGGCGGCAGCGGCACATTCTAGGGTTCTGGAGCATGTGGTTGCCGTGTGCTCCAGAACACTAGAACTGGCCCGAGGACGGCGCTTCTTGCCCGTCTGTCCCGGGCCTATGTATATGTTAAATACATTTAAGCTACACGTATGATAAATTTAAATTTAAAGGTATAGTTTTAATTTTGCTAGTTATTTATGTCCCTTTACATCCAGTGATATACAGAATTTATGATTTATGAGTAACAATAGTACAAAAAATAAAATTCTAAGGATTCTGTATGGTGTGGTATGGGAGGTCAATGGGATGTGTGTGACTCCATGAGTTACTGCATTGGGTGTCACCAACCCATAGCTTTGAGATTTTAATAGCCATAGCTTTGGAATTCTGCAAGAGGAAAGCTATGTCCACTTACAGATCTTACAAATGTCATTGATTTCATTGATTTACAAACCAGCTCATTTAAGAGGTGAATTAAATCTATTTCATCGTGGCTCAGCTCCACAAAACCAGGAAACTAGAAGATAAGGCTTACAGATATAGCTAATGATCAACAATGATGTCATGCAAGATCACAGATTGTTTTAGGTTACAATTCCATGCACCAACACTTTTTCCAAGACAGTCAGGCCCTAATCTAAATGAGAAGGATGAAATGTCTGAGACTAACAAATATGGCCCATATTGCCCTGGTCCTGTATTGCTTTATGAAGCATCTGAGCAATTCTAGAGGGAGCCTCTTCTGAATTGGTCAATATTGATCCTCTTTGTTGCTTACATTAATAGCTTATAGGGACTGTTAAACAGTAGTAGGTGGTGATTCTTCTAGCAAGGACACCTCGTCTGTAGCAAAGACTCTATGTTGTCAGATCCTCTCCTCTGCTATACACTTTAACTCTACTCTCCTTTTTTTTCACAGATATGGACAATTGTAATGCATGCCCAGAAGATCAGTATCCAAACAAGGAACAATCACAATGCATTCCAAAGAAAATAAACTTCCTGACTTTTAAAGAGCCTTTAGGGACCTGCTTAGCTTTTTTTGCTCTTTCTTTTTCTCTTCTCACAGTGTTGGTCCTTACTATTTTTATTAAACATCATGACACACCTATTGTCAGAGCCAACAACCGGAATCTCAGCTATATTCTCCTCACCTCTCTCCTGCTCTGTTTTCTCTGCTCTTTGCTCTTCCTCATCCAACCAGAAAAAGTGGCCTGCCTTCTCCGACAAATTACTTTTGGCATCATTTTCACAGTGACTGTTTCTTGTGTGTTGGCCAAAACTATCACTGTGGTTCTAGCCTTTCTGGCAAATAACCCAGGATCCAGAATGAGAAAATGGCTAAGAAAAAGTCTTACAAGCACTATTCTGTTTTATTGTACTCTTGTCCAAGCAGGCATTTGTATTTCGTGGTTGGGAAGCTCAGCCCCTTATCCTGATTTTGACATGCATTCAGTCGTAGGAGAAATCATACTAGAATGTAATGAAGGGTCAGCTAAAATGTTTTATTCTGTGTTGGGCTACATGGGCTTCCTGGCTATTGTTAGCTTTGTTTTAGCATATTTAGCCAGGAAACTGCCAGACAATTTTAATGAGGCCAAATTCATCACCTTCAGTATGTTAGTGTTCTGCAGTGTTTGGGTCTCTTTCATTCCGGTCTATCTGAGCACAAAGGGCAAATATATGGTGGCTGTGGAGATTTTCTCCATTTTGGCCTCCAGTGCTGGCTTATTGACCTCCATCTTTGCCCCCAAATGCTACATTATTTTGCTGAGACCCAGTCTGAACAGCAAGGAACAATTATTAAAGAAGAAATAATAAAACATCATTATTTTATGTCATGTCAGAAAATAGGGACACTTCCTGCTGTCCCTAGTTAGTAGTCACTTTCAGTAGCTTCAATATGTTTTGTGGGAGGACTGTATGGAATGACCCATTCCTTTCTTTCTGCTGCCACATTCAGAAAGGCAGAAGAGCAGAAGCATAGTATTTTATCTCTCTATCTATCTAGCTAGCTCTCCCCCACACACACATTCTTGCTGCAATTGCATTAATGAAAGGAAGAGCATACATGCTGATTTGAGAGCACTCCCGATATAATGTCTCTTCTACAGTGCAAACAGTCTGTTGTTGGTCTCATGAGCTCTCTTCCACCCTTATCCTTAATCCTGCCTGCCAGCCCTATGCCCTATCCAGCCTGCCTATTGTTTTTGTGTCTTTGTGTGTTTTGTGTTTTAATGCAGTTGTGGAGTTATGATAAGGCAGTTTAACAATAAATAAATAAACCTGACTGTTCTGGAATAGTGAAGGGGAAGGGGACAGGGGAGAGGAGAAGATGCTGGCACAGTGTGATAGCCCAATCCCAGAATTGCCACAGTTCTAACTTAATGCAACTAAGGACTAACGCTATACCAGCATGACTGGAAGCTTATTGATAGGTTTTACCCATAAATGGCAAGCTGGCTCTAATAATGCTTTGACGACATGGCAGCAACGAGAGAGAGACAGCATAGAATCATAGAGTTGGAAGATATCCTCAAGGGCCATCCAGTCCAACCCCCTGACAAGAGGGAACACACAGAATCAAAGCACCCCGAAAGATGGCCATCCAGCCTCTGTTTAAAAACCTACAAAGAAGAAGACTCCATCACACTCCACTGTTGAACATCTCTTACTGTCAGGAAGTTCCTCCTAATGTTTAGGTGGAATCTTTTTTCTTGTAGTTTGAATCCATTGCTCTGGGTCCTATTTTCTAGAGCAGCAGAAAACAAGCTTGCTCCATGCCTATTGTGTGACAGGTATCGCCAAAGGTGCTATTATTCAACTTGTGTGGTGGTTTAAAAGCCTCATGTAATAAAGTCCATAGTTCATCTGAGCTGTCATCTACAGTACATGCAATTGTGAGAACTAATATCAGTTATATAATTTGAGGACACTGAAATAATATTTGGAGAATTTTGGCCTACTGTTTTGTTACCCTTGCTCTTCTGTCTTTTTACATGTAGTCAAATAGAGAGGCTGAATGCCTGCTCCTCATGCCAGTGCCAGTGCCATAGAATCCTGTATTGTTATTATTTTTCTCTACAGAAGGCTTTATTGGACACAGTGCAACCAAAAGATCCATTTAATCATCGTCTCCACCCCCCACCCCCCAAAAAACCTGGTCCATCTCTCTAACATGGAGTATAATTGTAATTTTTGTTTAAGTAAAATTAACAATCGAATTCTGTGCATGTTTCTTGAAAAATAAACTATATTTCTCTTGCTAGCCTTTCCTCTGGCATGGCCAAGATAGGAAAATATTTGAACATGTGAAACTGCCTTGTACTGACTGAGATCTAAGTTGCTCAATAAAGTGCACACTTCCATTTGGGAGCTCCTGGATGCTGTGTTTTCTTTATTGTTGTCCTTTCAGTTACTTTTTAAAAAAATTCAGTTGTGCTTTAATATTCTATTTTATAATCTCTTATACAGAGGAAGAAAGCACAAACAAATTTGAATACAAAGTCAGCTTTTCTTTTCCAAGAAGCATTTACGGCCCTCCAATTTGTCTCCAAACAACAAAAAGAAAGCTACCACACCTGCTGCCACACGGCAGATTTAATGCATTTTGACACCACTTTAACTGTCATGGCTCCATCCTATGGAATCTTGGCATTTGCAGTGGAACCAGAGCTCTCTGACAGAGAAGGCAAAATAGCTCCCAAAACTATAAATCCCAGAATTCCATAGCATTGAGCCATGGCAGTTAAAATGGTATCAAGCTGCATTCATTCTGCAGTGTAGATGCAGGCTACAAGAGAATTTTATACCCTGTCACATATTAGGGGCTTTATTAGAAAGAAAATAATCAGTGGAACCAAAATGTGTCATGTTTTTTGTAGCATTTGCTTTCTTTTCAGTTTCAGTAACCTGGGATGGGAAACAGGTAGGAATGTTTAAGAACAGCATTTCTGCTTTTTTAACATGTAGATTAATTTCACCTTTCCTAGCACCATCCCAATATCCACCTCTTATTGAGGATTACTCTACATGCATCTTTGTGTTTCCACAAAGGGACAGAGACCACATGTGCTAATACACAACAAACATGTTTTCTTCGATTCTTTTCATGTCATGGAGGATCCTGAGAGACCATTATTATCTCCCCTGTAATTTTCATGGTCATGGCAGCATGGTATCCTTTTCGTAAGGCCTCCATAGAATTCCAGAGAGCAACCTCAAAAGTCTAAATACAGTTATGAAAACCCTTTCTGCTATTTCAGGCAAGAGCTAGTATAAAGCTACTTGAAGAGGCATTATCCAGCAGTTTTGTCTTTATTTTTCTCTTGAGTTCTAGTTTAGTCCCTGAAATTTTTGTGGTGTATTGATGGAGTCAAGTGTCCTTTCAGACAGAATATTCTATGATGCTGAGATGCTAATGTGAATATTGTACATCAAAACAGCAGTCAGTGGACTGGATCTGAACTCAGACATACTTGCATTAATCATGAGTGCCACTGATTGTGATGAATGTCTTCTGAGTATGACTGAATCTAGATCCAGGCTTTTATTTAGAAAATCTGTCTTCAGTATGGCCATATTTACAGCATTAATTTTCTCTCTGCTGTTGCCCTCAATGGTCCAGACAGATGTCAGTCATCGCACCATCAATGATATGCTCTGTTTGCCTCATCAGTACAGTCAGTCAGGAGACTTTATCATTGGTGGACTGATGTCTCACCTTTTATCTTCTTTTGACCACGAAGATTTCAAAGAACATCATGCAATTGATCAGATTCTGAATGTCTTGTAAGAACATTGTATTTTCAGCTACCAATTAGTATATGCAAAAGGAACTTGTAGCACCTTTGGGACTGCTGTGCAAAAGAAGTTGTAACATAAACTTTCATAGATTGGGTCTACTTCTTCAGATGCATGGAGTGAACTGTTGCCCGATCTTTATGATCAGACTATATGAATACCTATTGAAATGCAAAACTTGTGGGTATGATGTTGAGGTGACAAGTTCAGTTTTGTCTATGGTCATTGAGGGACAAAGGCAAGAGGAAAGATGTTGCCTAAGACCAAGGTAGATGGGTGACTATATGAATGGTGGAGAAAGTTTTGGAATGTGGTGTGTACAGGCTGGGAACCAGAAAGGAGATAAAAAACTGGCTAAGGATGGTCTCATGAGGCTGGGATGTTATAATATGTATAGTGTGCCAGGAAGCCATTGTCTCTGTTCAACCCACTTTTGATGGACTGGAGTTTGTGAATATATTGTTTCTCTTTTCAATCTTCCTATGTAGTTTTTGTTGTTGTTGTTCAAAGACTGCTGTCCTGAAGGAGATATTATATCCATTTATCTTCTGGCTCAGAAACTGCTTGCCCAATGCAGAATGCTGAATGGCATTATTGACAAAGGATTGTGTGATTAGGTCCTATGATGACTTTTCCTGAGTAGATGTGTGGGGAAAGTTGACATCTGGGTTTGTGTCAAGGTCTTTGGCTGGTATATATTCAGACTCATGTCTCGCTGATTTCAGGGGCATTTATCTCTGGACAGAGATGCAGAACGTTTCATAGATTCAGGGCTAATTTTAAAATCAACCTTCTTAGAGATTATGATTTGGGAACCTTTCTAACATAAGAAGGAAGTAAGGAGAGCAGAAATTTAGCTACAAAATCTATAACTCAAAGGTTATGGCAGTTTGATACCACATTAACTATCACAGCAGTTAGCTAGGAGTTAGACATTGCCAGGGATGGGAGTATCTTAAGAGGAGTTATAGTAGGGTAAAGTATCTTTTTCAGTACGTGAAAAAGTGCCTCCAGTCTTAATATTGAGCTCCCTTTGGCATTTATGCTATTATGAATGTCTGTTTATGCTCAACCTATATATGTGTATTCATAATATATCACAGAAATGCCCATAAGTCTCCAGTTACCTTAGCCTAAGGAAAACAAGTCTGACTACTTAATGTTGGCTTTTTCTTTGGCTTCATTCAACCTGTAGAATTGTCTCCATGAATATGTCTTGGTTATCTTTTAGGCTACAGTTGATGTTTATCCTTCTTATTTGTGCCTTTAAGGGTAACAAGTTTTCGTTTATTGAGTGTTTAATGGACATGTTGTGATATTCCTTTTTAAACTAATTGTGTAAAACTACTTTTACTAATGTCTTCATGACTTTGATTGAATTGGTTTGTATGCTCTGGAATGGTTTTTAACATTAGAGGAACTATGTAAGATTCTTAAATATGAATCATAATAGATATGAATGATAACACCGCATTTCACATTATATCTGATCTTCCTTGCAGTGTCATACCGAAGAACTACCAACATGTCCTGGCTCTGGTGTTTGCTGTAAAGGAAATCAATAAGAATCCAGAGGTCTTGCCCAATGTTACATTGGGATTCCACATCTGTGACAGTTACTTCATTGAAAAGATGACTTATTGGGCCACCCTGGAGCTTCTCTCCAGATGGGATAGATTTCTACCCAACTACAAATGCAATGTTCAGAAAAATTTGCTTGCAGTCATTGGGGGACTAGATTTCGAAACTTCTCTCAGCATGGCAACTATCTTAGACATCTACAAGACCCCACAGGTAAGAGGAAAATATGGAGAGTTCACATGTCATTTCCATTTCTCTTTTCTATCAAGCCCAGTTTGCATGCTTTGACCATGCCTAATGATTTTCTTTAATTAACTACTAAAGGAAAAAGGGATTATTATAATATTTATTTATATACCACTCCCCCTCCCATGAGACTCAAAGAATATAGTTAAAAACATACAGTGCTGAGCATTAAAATAGAATTAAACTGTTACAGTATTAAAACATTAATGGATTAGAAGCACTGCCTCAATTTCCTTCCTTTGTTTTTCAGTACATACCTATGAATCCCTGTGCATATGCAGTTGTACACAAATAGTGTTTCAATACAAAATAACATTGTTATGTTCCTAACCAAACCAGGGTTAAGTGACAAATAGTTCACCATTAGTCTGAAATCCTCCTTTTTAAAAATATGTTATGATTAAAAAACACCTTGATATATAGATATAAAACATAATTAAAATATTAAATTAATATTAAAATTGTGATTTCTTATCATTCAGATGTTGGCTACATTTGTCATGTTGTCCAATTCTCAGTTTGTGCAGATTATAGCGATCTTCTACAATAGGTGAATTGTCTTTTTATTACTAAATTCTCCTTATCTAACTATATCCATTATCAATAACATTCTCTATTTTTCTCTCAAAAATGAGTTCATCATCTTCCAGACCTTTTCAAAGCTTGGAAGCTTCTTCTGCCTTAATAGTCTTGTTAATTTGTCCATCTCCATTAAATCACATATCTTCAATATCCATTATTCTTAGGTTGGTGTGTTGGATTCTTTCCAATGTTGAACATAGACTAATGTAGCCGCAGTTATCATGTACAATATTATTTTTTCATGTTCTCTCCTTAAATCATCATCTATTATATTTAACAAATATAATTCTGGTTTCAATTGAAATTGTGTTTTCAGAATTTCTTGTATTGCTTTATGGATTTTACCCCAATATTCCTTTGCTTTTTTGCAAGCCTACCATGTGTGTTCAAAGGATCCTATATTATCTAAGCATTTCCAGCATTTTTTAAATGGATACTATTAGTCTATACTCCTTTGAATGAATTAGAGTTGGTCAGTTTGGCCATTGGAACAGAGTGGGTTCCAAACACAATTGCCATTGCCCTCCTTAATCTAGATATGTATTCTTTTCCTTCTACTGCCTTTATGAAAAAATCACTATTTCATTTCCTTTTAGATTAGCTATGGCTCCTTTGCTCCTGTGGAAGATGACCAAACCCAGTCTACTCTCTTTTACCGTATGATCCCAAATGAAAGCTGTCAGTACACCGGCATTATTGAGATACTCCTGCATTTTGGGTGGACATGGGTTGGATTCCTTGCTGCAGATAATGATAGTGCACAGAGATTCATGCAGAAATTGCAGCCTCTCCTAACCCAGAGAGGAATTTGCCTTGCCTTCTCAGAAAGAACTAAAGCTGTTTATTTAGACAAATATTATGATATGATTACCAACTGGCTACAGATTTATCGAGTGATTCTCAGAAGCAAAGCTAGTGCTGTTGTTGTCTTTGGAGAAACTGAGCTCATCTTTTCTTTGAGAGCATTGCTAGCCGTAGGTGAGTTGGAAAATATGACTAGTACTCTTTTGGGGAAAGTGTGGATTACAACTGCTCAGTTGGATTTCGTGGCAGCAAGCCATCAGATGGACTGGGATATGCAGGTATTTCATGGCTCCATATCTTTTACAGTTCATTCAAAAGACGTTCAAGGATTCAAAACATTTCTTCTGGCCAAAAATCCATTTGAGACAAATGAAGATGGCTTTCTAGAGCAGTTCTGGACACAGACATTCAAATGCTACATTTCAGATTCCATGGATGGGCAGATCACAGATCCTTGCACTGGAGGGGAGAAGTTGAACAGCCTCCCTTCATCTAGTTTTGAAATAACAATGACTGGCCACAGCTATAGTGTCTACAATGCTGTCTATGTTGTGGCATATGCTTTACATGCCATATACAGGTCCACATCCAAGTCCAAATACACAGGATTGGTGAAAGGAGGGAGGCTGGATCTTCAGAATTTGCAGTCTTGGCAGGTAATGACTTTCTTAACACAGAGGTTATATGATATACAAAGATATATGCAACAATGTTGTTTGATATACTAGTGAATATTTCCATCACTTTCAAATCTTCTGAATTCCTTTCTCTTCCACTTCATTCTTCAATTCAAGAAAGTTTCAGTTTGTTTCCTTTGCTTTTTTTTTCCCAATAAAGTGTTGGGTTTTTATATTTTGACAATCTTTTCTGGAAACCAACTGATATATATTAACACCGATTGGGCTGGGGTTTTGTCTCCAGTATTCAAGATTTATATGTTATTATCTGTCTGGAAGCACCATGAGTCTGAGCTTTATCCTACAGGTTGAGTCTACCTTATTTGAAATGCTGGGGACCAGAAATGCTTTGGTTTTCAGAGTTTTTCAGATTTTAGAATATTTGCATGTATGTAATAAGATATCATGGAGATGGGACCCAAGTCTAAACATGAAATTTATTTATGTTTCACCTTATACACATAGCCTGAAGATAATTTTATGCACAATATAAATAATAATATATCTCTTTGTTTCTGTTTCTTGTTTTATGAAGCTCTATCACTTTCTTCAGAGGGTTTCATTTAACAACAGTGTGGGAGAAGAAATATCTTTTGATAAAAATATGGAGCTGGAAGCAGGATTTGATATTACCAACTTGGTCACTTTTCCAAACAACTCCTTCATGAGAATCAAAGTTGGAAGGATCGACCCAGCAGCTCTTCCAGGCCAAGAATTTTCCATTGATAAGGACAAAATGGTGTGGCATGGAAGCTTTCATGAGGTATGGCATAGTTGCTACAGCCAAGAATCCATAGGAAAGTACATGTTTATCTATCACAGTAGAAACCACACTCTCAATGTGTCCTGACCTAAACAAAATGTAATGATGGTGGGACATGTATTCTATCTTGCTTATAGTTGCTAACACTGAAGAGTGTATGAAGTGGGTATTCTGAGGTTTGAAGTCAGATGGAATCCTCCTCTTTAATATCAGTACCAATGGTTGCATTATACATTATCTAGGTTAGATGGGTGGAACGCAGTCAAATTCTCCAACAAAACTCTTTAGTTGGAAGGCAAGAGAAATGAACTGGGGGCAGGTCAAGCGGACCTCTGAATAAAATCACGGCTGATTAGGGCACACAGCAGTTTGCAAACAACAACAAGTCTGATAAAGTTTAAATAGCTTCTTCTAGATAGTTTAACTTAATGAAAAATTGCCATTCCTAAAATCCATTCATTTATAAACCTATGCAAAATAATATGTATTTTATTTATTTATTTAAATAATTAATTATTTATTCTGCATTCCTACATATAATGCGTATGACGTCTTGCACAGAAAATGCTTTTTTTGTGCAGAAAAATCCATGCATGATATTTATTTAGTTTGTAAAACTAAGAAGAAAAAAGGATTAACACACATTACATGCATTAAAAAAAAGATCATATATAGACATAAACAGACAGTGGAAGTCATAAAGAAAAAAATAAAAAGAAGAAAAAGGAAAAGAAAAGAAAAGAGAAAAATTACCCTCCTATAAACCCACAATGTGTATTTTAGATGCACTTACTGTATATACTCAACGACAGGTTTACCTCATATGTAAGTCGAGGGGAGGCTCTGGGGCCAAAATTATGGATTTTGATACAACTTGTGTATAAGAACTTTATTGCACACCTTTTCCCCCCTGTTATGGGAACTGGAAGGGGACTTTTTTTATCATACGGCAAATCGTCCTCAAAAGGGCCCCGTTCCATCCCCTGGAGCCAAGCCGTCCCTGTTCAGTGCTGAGGGGAGAAGGCTAAATATTTCACAAAACTACAAACCCCAGAATACCAGAGCATTGAGCCATGGCAGTTAAAGTGGTGTCAAACTGCATTAATTCTGTAGTGTAGATGCAGGAAGGAGTGCAGTACACCACAGTTTTACAGTATACCACACATTTACCAAAACTCTATTATAAACCTGGATTAAAAACAACACCACTTTTCTTCCCAGTTAAGACCATCAGGTGATGAAACACTAGTGACACATTTACAAGACCCCTAAAGAACTGTAACAATGGAGAATATTTCACTAATGTGGCACAAGCCAGGGAATTAGCAAAGAAAATGTTATTCTAGTTAGCATTTTTATTATAAAATGGTAAAATTGAGGTTTGCTTTTTGGAATTTATATTTATATATACTACATTTTAAAACTGTGGATAATTGAATCCATGAATAAAGAATCCATGGATACAGAGGGCCAACTGTATGTCACAATCACCTTGATTGCTGGTGCACCAGAAAACAGAATCCAGATCCATGATGCTACTAAAGTTTTCCATATACTAAAATATTCTTGTTTAATCGAAATGGGCAGGTTCCACCCCTCTCTCTGTGTAACAGAAAGTGCCCCTCTGGTTCCAGAAAGAAAAAGAAAGAAGGAGAAAAACCCTGCTGCTATGATTGTGCTCAATGTCCCCTGGACAAAATTTCATACCAAGAGGGTAAGAAACACAAAAAAGTGTAGTTTTCAAAGTGTCATGTTAGAGCTTTTGCAAGAGGACTGTAGCAGTATATAAAAGGTTTTCCACTGCTCTTATTGATGTACCTTGTGATTCTGTCATTACTGAAGCTTAGGCCTTTGGGGTTCTAATAACACTTCATCTGCAAATCTCATATGGGGCGTGACTCCCAAACCCTATAAGCAACTGTTACTGCAACAAACACATTGATTGCCAATGTTGCTGATTATACTAAAACATCTCAAATGGCTTTACTCCAGAATAGCTGAAGGATCACCTCTCCCTGTTTTGTACTGATGGGTCCCTAGGGAAAGGAGGACAAACCCTTCTATGAGTCTCTGCTCAGAGGAGACATGAGAGATCATAACCACAAGTAGGACTCTCTCACTTGGTGCATCCAAATTTTTGCAACCATTTGCCCATCTTTCACTGATCAGAAAAGATATTTTTATTTGTGTAAGTTTTTGCCTACTTAGTGTCGGTTGCTGTCTTCCTCGCACACATTATTTTATATCATCTTTAACCTACTTTTCTTTAAAATCTGACACTCCGTTTTTGCTATCTTTTAAGTTGTTACAGGTGATGTTATAATTTATCATAGTGATTTAAAGCCACGCTGAGTAGTGCAAAAACAATCCCATACATGTATGTTATGGAAAACAGTCAATATCCCAAAATACCATTTTTAAAAAACCATTAATAATATGCAGATGATGTATATGTAATCATTTAAAACACCCATGATTTATGAAGGAAAAATTATTCAGTCAAATAAGACCTATCTTCAGTTTCCAGCTCAACTGTGGTTGATGGAGAGCATATCTTTGGTACATATAATTTAATACTACACAGCTATTGTGCCATGGTGGCATGCCACATTAACACAATCTGGACTTGTTTTTTTCAGACATGGATGACTGTGACGGGTGCTCAGAAGATCAGTATCCAAACAAAGACCAATCACAGTGCATTCCAAAGAAAATAAGCTTCCTTTCTATTAAAGAATCCCTAGGGATAAGTCTGGCCTTCTTTTCTCTCTTTTTTACCCTTCTCACAGCTGTCATCCTAGGCATCTTTATTAAGCATCACCACACACCAATTGTCAGAGCCAACAATAAGAATCTCACCTATACTCTCCTTACTTCCCTCCTACTCTGTTTCCTCTGCTCCTTGCTCTTCCTCACCCAGCCAGAAAAAGTAACCTGTTTTCTCAGACAAATTGCTTTCGGTGTCGTTTTCACAGTGACAGTTGCTTGTGTGTTAGCCAAAACCATCACTGTGATTCTGGCCTTTATGGCCACTAAGCCAGGCTCCAGGTTGCAGAAATGGTTGGGGAAAAGGGTGGCAAGCTCCATTGTGTTCTATTGCTCCCTTATCCAAGCACTCATTTGTGCCATATGGCTAGGAACCTCTCCTCCTTTCCCTGATTCTGACATGCACTCAGAGATGGGAGAAATCATACTTGAATGTAACGAAGGTTCCATCACCATGTTTTATTGTGTCCTGGGCTACATGGGTTTCTTGGCCATCGTCAGCTTTTTCGTAGCATTTCTAGCTAGGAAATTGCCAGACAGTTTTAATGAAGCCAAATTCATCACCTTCAGTATGTTGGTGTTTTGCAGTGTTTGGGTCTCTTTTGTTCCAGTCTACCTGAGCACAAAAGGAAAATACATGGTTGCTGTGGAGATCTTCTCCATCTTGGTTTCCAGTGTTTCTTTACTTGGTTCAATCTTTGGCCCTAAAACTTATATTATTCTGTTTCACCCTAATCTGAATAAAAAGGAGCATTTAATAAAGAGGAAATATTGAAGCATCCAAACACCTGTGTTTTCTGCCACACCAGAATATGCTTAATAGTTAAAATGTTTATAATTGCTACCTTTCATAACAGACGGTTATGTTGTATTGATAAGTTTTTATTTTTTTTTCTGCCATATTCATTTTGTTGGCAGTTTCTTAAACTTGTAAAATCTATGACGGATGAAGACATAGCCTGTAAATGAATCTTGGCTACTTCACTGATTTACATCAGCATCATCCATTTCCTTTTCTATTTTGGTACCATCTCTTCGTTTAAAAAATAATTTTATTTTTTGCAGTCTTAATATTAATAGTATTAATTATTTTTTAAATTTTTAATTATTTGTTTTTTATTTTATTTTTATAAAAACATCTTATTCCTCATTTGTGTCCTAGGGTGGCCTTTTTCAACTAATGCTTTTGGTGTGAGGATGATTTTACCCCTTCAAAATCTGATGTTATTACATAGCATCCATTAATACACACATTCATGTTTTGTGTTACTACTTCAATAGTTCCTTTAGTATGTTCCCAGTCACCTTTTCTGTCAGCTATCTTGGGGTTGTCCCAGATCTGATCTCTGTTTTATTGATCCAGAGTTAAAACTATCAATGAATCTTGTCCCTTTTGTCATGTCTGTGAGAAAGCAATCAAACTCCTTGCACTTCATGTGAGCACATTAAGTATCCCTTCAGGATATGCTGTAGGATATAAATATTCACCCCGCAAACTCCCAGACTTCCCCATCTTTCTAGATCCCCTTCAGACATGTATCTGCAGATCCTCAGCAAGGCTGGACCCAGACGAACCACCTCTTTCTGATGGCTTTTTCACTGTTTTATTGGTGATTCCATTTTTAAAAACTGAATATGTATTTCTTGCCTTTTTCTTACATTTGTTTTTCATAGCTGTTTACCTTGTGACCTGGAGAGGGACTTGCGTTAATATGACCTAAAATATTTTTAATAGGTAATACGCTCAATGTGTGCATTTATAAATGAATGTCACTATTCCAAAATGCTACTAAACCCATGAAAAGGAAGGGAGATTCTGTGTTAGCACTGAAAACCACTAAACCTCAACAGTGAGCTGGGATGCATCTAACATTATGAATAAATATTTGGAAAAGAAAAAAATGAACATGACTGAAAAGAAATTCCATTTTATTAGGAAATACAGTGTTAAGTCACAATTGTTTTCACACTCTGTCCATTCATATGAGATCTATAAATAAAAACTGGAATTGTAGATTACATTTCATGACCTGCTTAGAACACTGAATATAATCCTAGGATATTGTAAAGTCACTTTCCTTTTTCTTTACATTTCTGTATTAATTTCATTTCCTTGTTATTTCCAACTTCCATCAGGAAACATGAATAATAATCACACTATATGCTTTTAAGTGAGGAAATGTAGCCAGAAAAGCATGTTGGGAGGGACAGGACATACACCATACTCTCATACAGATCATGGGATGGACATTGCAACTACAATTATTCATTTTAGCTATGTGTCACCATGGTATAGTAGTCAGAATATTAGAAATGGACAGAGAAATGTCTGTTCAAATCCTTGTTCAAAATAATAACAATAAAAAACACCCCAACACACACATACAGACACAACCACTATGAGAAATTGGAACAAAAAAAGAGGTCAAATCAAGCAGGTACACACATAAAAAGATGTTTTAACACAATTAAGCAGCTCCTAATAACACAAGGTAGTTGCCTTTGTCAAGGGGAAATCTCTCACCCAGTATTTCTTCATTCACACACATGCTAATGTCCATTTAGCAAGAAAAATAAACTCCTTAGTTGATGGCTTTTTGCTTGGTTGGCTTACTTCAAAAACCTTTATTCAGCAGTGAAGCTCAGAAAGTAGTTTAGGGACAGTCACTAAAACTACATGGACATACGTATAAACAGAAATGGAGGTGGGAGAGTGTTCAACTATGGCATGATTTCTGTTTCTCCTCTGCTTTTTATGCTACCAAGAACACACACACATACTTAACCTAGCCCTCTCCAGCACCTTATATAAATATATAATCAAATATTTACTTTACACATCATTTATTGGATGTTTGCTTTATTGTTCAAAAATCAGCCCGGTGGCAGTGGGAGGTGGATTTGTGACTTAGGATCCTTTCACATTACAAAATAATAGCACTATACTCCATTTCAAGTGCCATGACTATATCCTATGGAATCTTGGAATTTCCAGTCTGGTGAAGTACTAGAGCTCTCTTGCTGAGAATTGTAAATTAATTAATGTTTTTCCCAAGTGGATAGCCCTCCCTAAATTACAGATCCTAGGACTCCATCGGATGTTGTCATCACATACTGTAACTATAATGCAATTCCAATGGAAACATAGTTTTGTAATTGTGTTATGTGAAAGGAACCTCATACTAGGGCTAGCCAGTCAACATTATGCCTGCTCCCCACTCTGAGAAGGTGGTGAGATGTCTTCATGGTTGACACAAGTACCAGCTGTGAAACCAAGCTTCTGATGAAAAATAGAACAGATATTCCTAAAATTCACTAAATAGGTTTCATTTCAATAGACTGGCCATGGTACACAAGTGGTAGGACAAGTGAATGAAAAGGAGGATTAAGGACAGCATGAGAATAAGAAGAAAAGAAATGCAAAGAAGAAAGCAGGAGAGTTCAAGAAAGCAAACAAGGGGTATGTCAGCTAACACATTACTGCGGTTGCTATTTAAACTGTGTTATACTCAGTGGTTTCCTCCTTGTGGTGAACAGTTCACACACAGCATTAAGTATCCACATTTTCACTGATCAGTGTTATCAAAACAATACAAATTAAAAACCAAACTCTCTTCTTTGTGACTGAATGTATACAATATTTTCAAGCATGGACAAGTAACCAACAGGTATCTGAGCACTGACACCATTACTGCTCACTCAGCAGAATGAGACCCTCAAACACTGTAGGGCTGACTTTCCATATGTGTTGAATTACCTATTAATATTACTACATATTACTATTTGAATAGTAGGAAATGCATATTACTGTTTACATATTTACTCCTCCTAGCCATTAGGACAATGTGTCCAGAGCCTGTCAGATTACCTAACTATGCCCGAATGTTGTCTAAATTTGATCTGAAACAAGCAGTAAGAGTATCTATGTGGAGGCAAGACTGAGAAGCTGACTGAGAAGCATGGTCAGTGGCATCACTAGGGGGCTGTGGGGACATAAGCACTGCACTGGGTGACACCATCAGAGGTGACACCATCGGGAAGGCAATGGCATTGGTGCACTCAGAAACCCAAGGAGGCCTCAGTCTGGTTCTCAGGAGCCAGTGGGTGCTGAGCCACACCACTGTGCTGCCCTCTTCTGCCTTTGTCCTGCCAGCTCCCGCCACACCTGCTCTTGATCTGGAGGAGGAGGAGGAAAAGGAGGATCTGTCATTTTAGCTTGCAGACTGTAAACCGATTAGAGTGCTGAATTCACTGATAAGTGGTATAGAAATGTACATGCTATTGCTATATGTTCTCCCTCTTTGCCTTGGCTATGCCAGACATTTATCACCAAGAGTGATACTTGTGAGTAGTGGTACCCTGGCAAGCCAAGAATGGGGGGAAAGAGGAGGACTTTTTGCAGTGGGGTTTTTCTAAGGCCCAGGGCATGCTCTTATGCACGAAGAAGCTGAGCATTGGTAGAAGGGGTTGTTTGGCATCATGAACATGCACGTGGGCTTCCCAATTCCCACAACAGCTCCCCACTACCATGAGAGAGGTCCATAGGTATGACACCATGAGCTACTGCACTGAGGTAACATCAGTCCTAGTGGTGCCTGACTTAGATGTAAATAGAAGAGGTAAATCTATCCAAAGAGAGACAACAGAAAAGAATAGGTAAAAAAAGGAAGTGAGCTAGAAACAAAAGAGATAACCTAGCGCAAGTGAAGGGAGAACAGGAAAGCAAGCATGCATAAAGGAAAAAATGAGTGAAAGGAAGGAAGATATGGGTTGCATTCAGACAGAAAATTTCAGATTTTGTTCCTGTTCCTTTCAAATTTATTTTGACAATCCATACATGTTTTGTTTATCCCAGAATATTTTCTGTCACCTCTTGTCAGACCAGAATTTTTTTATTCCAGCTCTCCAGGTCAGTTTATTTTAATGCAGTATAAAACTGGAAAGAAAATGAACAAAACCTGCTCATATAGAGAGCTAGTAGCACAGCAAAGGGACAGGAAAAAAGAGGGAGAGAGAAATAGAAAGAGAATGAAATGGAGATAGTGATAGAGACTGAGAGAGAGAGAAAGCGAAAGAAGCAGATGACTAGAGATAGTGTGCTTGAGGAATTTGATCTTTATGAATTCCATAGCAGAATGCATGGATCAGAAGGTAACTATCTACTGCATTTTCTCTATCTTTGGAAGATGCATTACAGCTTTTGGCACACACACAAAAACTTTACCAAATTTGTTTGCAAATCAATGTCTTTGGAGAAAATGCATTAATAAATGCACATTTTGAGAAAAATGCGATTAACATTAAGCAGTTACACATTTAAGTGTGAATTTCTGTACAGTGTTTTAGACATGGATGAATGCAGAAAGAGAATAGAATGCACAGGGAATGAAATGTACAGATGCACACCATCCAGTTGAAAGCACAGGACAGAAGTAAAAAAGCAAGAAACAAGAAAGGTGGTCATGACAGGGAGAAGTTAAAGCAGACAAGAGAGAGTCAACTAGGCCAAAGCAGGTTATTAAAAGAAGTGAGCTGGTGGAGAAGAATGAATTGCATAGAGCAGCCAATAGAGAGGGGGTTATAGAGAAGAGAGTGAGGAATGACATAAAAAGCACATTAGTCTTCAACAGATAAGTCAAAATTCATATCTTAGCTGCACAACAAACTAAATATTGTTCTCACCATTTTATATATTTTAAGGGGTTAGGTTTTTTTTTAAGAGATAAGAGACTAAAAAGAAAAGAGAACCTGAGGAAGGAAAAGAGAAAGAGAGAGAAAGTACAAAAAAGAAAGGGAGAGAAAAAGAGCATAGATGATAGACATATACAATAAGAAATGTAGAAGTAGGTCCTGTGTAGCAGTTAACAGGTGGGCACTTGCTCTGAAAAAGCTGAAGGTGAATGACATGGAAAATGTGCAAAATCATAAGAGCATTGACCTACTGAACAAGTATGGCAGATTTAAATAAGGACATTTTTACATACAATATTAAAAAGTACATGCCAGCTCTTTGTTTACATCGATATAGCATATGAATGAGGTTAATGTGGACAAAAATTTGGTAGAAATGAATTATGCAAACTAGTCAATGTTGGTTTTACAGTAACGGCAGCAGACAGTAATTTAAAGTAAACAATTTAAGCATGACGCCTGTCAAAGTCTTAAGAGAGAGAAAAAAACAGTGGCTAAGCAAATAGGCTCAGGAAGGAAGCAAAGGTGGGAACAAAAACTTAGTGAAGGAAGCGAAAGAAGGGCTGTATGTAGAGATTTATTCCATAGGGTCACAATACCAGTTTCCCCCTTTCTGCTACTATGGTACCCAGTTCAGCAATGCTTGACAACTCATACTGGAGAAGAGCAGAAAGTCCATTTTAGAGGCTGGAGGGAATGTAGTAATTCCTATCCTCATTCGTAATCACAACAGATTCTCCTAAATCCCACTAAATAACCTATCAATTAAAATTAGTAGACCACAGTTTAATTTTATTTTATTAATGATTTGTTTAGAGAAGCAGGAGGGGGAGGAGAAGAAGAAGAAGAGAGGAAGGAAGAAAACATAGGATTAGGAAGAGATTAGGGAGGATTAGGAAGAGAAGCAAAAAGAGGAAGAAGAAGAGAATGGGGAGGAAGAAGAGAAGGAGGAAGTGGAGAAGGAGAAAGAAGAAGGAGGAGAAGGAAGGGGTGGAGGAGAAAGAGGAAGGAAGAGGATGAGGAAGAAGAGGAAGAAGAAGAGGAAGAGGAGGAGGAAGAGGAAGAAGAACAGAGAAGGATTAAGAAAAGGAGGAAGAAGAGGAAAGGAGGAAGAAGAGGAGGAGGAAGAGGAGAATGAGGAGGAAGAAGAAGAGGAAGAGAAGGAGGGAAAGGAAGAAGAGGAGGAAAAAGAAGAAAAGCAGGAGGAGGTAGAGGAAGAAGAAGAGAGGCAAAAGAGGAAGAAGAAGAGGAAAAAGAAGAGTAGCAGGAGGGAGTAGAGGAAGGAGGAGGAGGAAGAGGAGGAAAAAAGAAGAGGCAGAGGAGGAGGAATAGGAGAAGGATTAAGAAAAGGAGGAAGAGGAGGAGGAAGAAAAAGAGGAAAAAGAAGAAAAGCAGGAGGAATTAGAGGAAGAAGAGGAGAAGCAAAAGAGGAAGAAGAAGAGGAAAAAGAAGACAAGCAGGAGGGAGCAGAGGAACAAGAGGAGGAAGAGGAGGGGAGGAAGAAGACATGGAATTGGAGGAAGAAGAAGAGTAGAAGGAAGTTGTAGAGGAGGAGGACTAGGAAGAGGAGGAGGAAGAAAATGAAGAGGGAAGGAGGAAGAAGACAAAGATAGAAGAAAAGAGAAAAGAAGAAGAGAAGAAGGAAGAAGAGTAAAAAGAAGAGAATGTGTAGGAAGAAGATGAAGAAAAAAGAAGTGAAAGAGGAAGAAGAGGAGAAACAGGAGAAGATAGAGGAGGAAGAAGAGAAAGGGGAGGAGGTAGAGGAAGAAGAGGAGGAGGAAGAAGAAGTGAAAGATGAGGAGGAGAAACAGGAAGAGGATGAAAAAGAGTAGGAAGAGAGAGAAGAAGAAGAGGAGAAGATGAAGAGGGGAGGAAAAAGAAAAACCGGAAGAGAAGTACAAAGAGGAAGAAGAAAAAGAAGAAGTGGAGGAGGAGAAAGGAGCAGGAGGAAGATGAAGAGGGAAGGAAATACAAGAAGAGAAGGAGTTGGAAGAGGAAGAGAAAAAGGAAAAGGAGGAGGAGGAAGAAGATGAAGAGAGGGAGAAGAGGCGATGGAGGAAGAAAAAGAGGAAGAGGAGGAGGAGAAGAAAGAGGAAGAAGAAGAAGAAGAAGAAGAAGAAGAAGAAGAAGAAGAAGAAGACGACCAGAAAGGAGGATGAGAAGGAAGAAGAAGAGGTAAGGAAAAAGAAAAAGAAGAAGAAGAAGAAGATAAAGAGGAAGAAGAGGAGGAGGAGGAGGAGTTAGAAGAGGAAGAAGAAATGGAAGTGGAAGAAGAGGAGGAAGAAGAAGAGATGGAAGGAGGGAGATTAGGAAAAGTAGGAAGAAAAGGAGGAAAATGAAGAAGAAAAGGTGGAGGAAGAAGATGAAGAGGGGTGGGAGAAGAGGAAGAGGAATTGGAAGAGGAAGAGAAGGAAGAGAAGGAAAAAGGTGAGGAGGGGAGACAGATGTGGAGGAGGAGGAGCAGCAGATTGTAATCACTACATCTGGTCTAATCAATTTCATCCTATTCTTTAGAGAAACTATAAGAAAAGGAAATGATGGAACCTTGGTTTGCATGTATATGTATGTATCTTAAAGAGAGACAGAGACAGAAACAGAGACAGAGGAAAATGGTTATTGCTAACTATGAAAGGATGGAAGGAAGGTATGTGTTTGAGGTAGCATATGTAAAGACATCCAGATGCAAGAGACTGAAGATAAGCAGCCGTTGAAAAGTAAGGAAGCAACAAAGCAAACAGTGGAAAGAAAAAAAAGTACTTGAGAGAGACTGCATTATGTAAGAGGTAAATCAGAGAGAATATGCAAACATAACAAGAGAAAAACATAAAAGAAATAAGAAGCAGCAACAAAAATCTATGGACTTTATCACTTATCAAAGGAGGCAAGTGCCTGCATCCCGTGAATAAATGGTGATTAAATCCATGAGCATCCCACAAGAAGAGGATTGTTTTCAGATGATGTCACCATTATCCTGGCATTATCTCATGAATAAAGCAGCAATATCGCATCGCTTTTCATTCATGGGACTTTCCCGGGAATGAAAAGCGGTGCAATTTTGCCGCTTTATTCATGGGGTAATGCCAGGATAATGGCGAGATTGCACAACACTGTCTGAAAACAATCCCATTGTTGTGGGATAATCATGGGATTTAATCGCCATTTATTCATGGGATGCGGGTGCTTGCCTCCTGTGTGATAAAACAAACAAAAACAAACAGCTTCATTTATATGCCGCTTCATACTGAACTAACAGTGTCTAAGTGGTTTACACCTGTAAGCTAATTGCCCCCAACAATCTGGGTACTCATTTTAGCCACCTCCCTGGAAGGATGCAAGCCTGAGTCGAGCTTGAGCCCTTTTGCTGGTATTGAACTTGCAACCTTATGGTTTGTGAGTGAGTGGCTGCAGTACAGGCATTTAACCATTGCGCCTCCAGGGCTTCTAAAGTCCTATGTGAGCAACAGGAAAAAGATCAATCAGTAAGCCAAAGGTAAGACAAAACCCAGTGGCACAGTAGAAGATATGGACAAAATAGAAAAATCACAAGAAAGGAAACCAAACAAAATGAAGACATAAGAAAAGATAATAAGGGATCAACAAGAAATAATGCAAAGGATGGGAAAAGGAGTAAGGGAAGAGGGAGGGATGGTGAGGACAGAGTGAGGTAGAGCAGTGCTACTCAAAGTGGTCATGTGCAGACTGGTAGCAGTCTATAAACCCATCAGCTTCTGGTCCACTTTCCGAGGGTGTGTGCAAATACAATCATAATGTGGCACAAATATAATACTAGTCCCTGGCACACTGGGAAAATATTGACATATCATACAGCCTGAGAAGCACTGAGGCAGAGAGCACCTCCAGATTATGATGGTAATGATACTGAAGCCTGCCAAAATGTAAAAATTCATTTTTAAAAATACATCAGGGCAGTCTAGCACAAGAAAGTGCTGTTGAGAGCCTTTGCACAATGCCTGTTCTGCCATTTGAAAAAGGTAAGCACAGAGAAGCAAAAAGAGGTCAAGAACAGTGAGGTGTGCCTGAATATTAGATGAGGAGAAAGATTATTTATGTGACATACTTACAGCACTTTGATACCACATTAATAGTCATGGTGTGGGGAGAAGGGAGAGCAGAGCTTAACCTGCAGTGGAAAATTCCACATTCATTGTCATTTGGAGATGACTCTGGGCCTTATCAAATGAGATGAGTACTTCTCCACATGCTTTCGTAGCACTTCTATTTCCTGAGAGAGATAGTCATAAAAGTATGCCTTTTGTCAAACAGATTTTTCCAGTGCAACAAAAGACACACTTTTACTACCATCTCCCTTGGAAAGAGAATGGAAATGATATATGAAGTCATGTGGAGAGGCATGACAAAAGCCAGTACTCTCCCGTCTCATTTCATATTTCTTTTTTCATGCAATAAGGCTCCCTGTCTGCAAACCTAACTAGATCAAGCGGAGAGGGGAAATGTTTGCTTGCTCTGTTCCTTGCCCATTGCCAATTTCTTTCCTTGCAGATGCTGACATATCCTCAAATCACATTCAGGAGACTGAGAAACAGGAGCAAGAAAAATTCAGTGTGAAAGTAAAAAAAAGCACAAGCCATGCAAGCAAGGAGGAAGAAAAAGTGAGCAAGCAGAATAGTGTCACTGAGGGCTAAAACAGATATGCACACATTTGCCAAAAACACATCAATTTTGATATAATACAATAAATGTTGGAGGGAGTTTTTGTCACTAAATGGTGTATAGCCTTACTTCCCAGTATGTGCTGAGGCAGAGGAAATTAAATCAGTGGAAGCTGGGATGACAATGGTAGTAGGGTGAGTTTTGCTTGTGCTTGTCATCTACACCATTTAGTGGCAGAAAGTAGACTACACCCCACTTTATAGCATAGCCAAACCAGTGAGCACATGCTTAGCAAACATGTACACGTCTTTTCTCAGCCTGATCAGAAAACATGAAAGTGAAGAAAGGAGACACACAACTGAGATGAGAGACAGCAAGAGCTTTAATTTTACAGAGAAGGCAAGCAAAGAGAGTAAAGGGCAAAAAGAGAAAACAAGATAGGAGGGGAGATGGAAAGATGAGCAGTGGGACAGAAAGTAGAATGATAGTACAGAAAGCAGGGAGCAAGAAAGAAAAAGGAAGGAAGGAAAACAAACAAAGAGAAAGGCAGGCAGGCTGGCAGAGTTGAGGTGATGAGAACAACTGACAATTAGTCCTATGACAAAACTTGAAAGTACTCATCACTATAACATTGCTGAATCTAAGCATGACTGTGCTTTGATGAGGCAAAGGTGGAAAGCGGGTGGAAAATCCAGGGGCAAGATACACAAATAACTAAAAATAAAGGTCCAGTTCCTTTTAAAGCCACAGACGCAGAAACGCCAACAGCATCCTCAAGCAAGAGAATGGCACCCTTAATATGATCAACATGTTTTGGCTCCTTTTTAAAAAATACATCAGGGCAGTCTAGCACAAGAAAGTCCTTTTGAGAGCCTTTGCACAATGCTTGCTCTGTCATTTGAAAAAGGTAAGCACAGAGAACAGCAGGGTATGCCTGAATATGAGATGGGGAGGACGATTATGTGACATACTTACAGCACTTTGATACCACATTAGCAGTCATGGTTCCATCCCACCAAATCCTCAGAGCTATAGTTTGGTGAGATATTCATAATTCCCAACCTGGGAGCTCTAGTGATATATATAGTTCTAGGGACTGCACTAGAGCTCTTTATCAGGGAATTCTAAGTTTCTAAGAAGACTACAAATCCCCAAAATCAGTGAGATTTTTAGCAGTGGTATCAGATTGTGATATAACTGTGTAATGCAGATACAGTGTGTGTCTATGTCAGAGAGAGAGAAAAAAACACAGTGAGTGACAGAAGAGATCCATGATGGAGAAGCAAACCTAACAGAGCACAAGCAAAGGGGGGGGGGGGGGGGACAGCGAGCGAGCGAGCGAGAGAGAGAGAGAGAGAGAGAGAGAGAGAGAGAGAGAGGCATGCTAAAGCCAAGTTCCCAATGTTATCTCCATCATATTTTCAGTAGTGTTAAAGTTACAGTGTAACAGCTTCAATTGCTGACCCTTTCTTCTGAATGTAGACCAATTCAATTAAAGCAGCTTCTTATGGAGAATGCAGAGAGGAGCAATATCTGGTTATAACAGAAGAGCAAACAGTAGCCTCAGACTTTTCATGGTGTGCTTACTTAGCACAGGATGATGAACTTAACATGAGATTCAGGACCATCAATCAGGAGAGCTGGAAAGTGTGCACAAAGAAAAGGCCAGGAGAGGAAAGGAAAGAGAATCAAGCGTGAGATGATCACACACACACACACATTATAAAAAAAGGAAAAGTGAACACAGAAAGAGAAGAATGGCAGAGGAAGAACAAGCTGGTGAGAAGAGCAAAAGAGAACAGAAAAAGAATGCGGAATAAAGTAAATTAATTAATAAAATATTAGAAGCTACACAATGTATTAGGTTTGCCCCAATGTATTTTAAAATACCAATACAATCTAGGGAGGATCTGATAACAAAATATCGGTGGAAGGGGGACATAGTTTTTGCTTAATCCAATTCCTTCCAGACATTTCTGTGATGAAAATATTTTTCCACCTTCCGGCCTCTTTTTTCCAGGTATGTGGGAAGAGTAGCTTTTTCTTTGTCAGAAGGGTGATTATAACCAAAAAAGA
Source organism: Sceloporus occidentalis (assembly GCA_023333645.1). Lineage (NCBI taxonomy): Eukaryota > Metazoa > Chordata > Lepidosauria > Squamata > Phrynosomatidae > Sceloporus > Sceloporus occidentalis. Next base: position 882,568 of record JALMGF010000265.1, read on the forward strand.
AAAGAAAAAAGAAATAGAGGAAGATTACTGCTCCCCTCCTTTCTCTGCCCGATGACATTAATCACATGGCAGAATATACTTTTGGCCAACCTAGTCAAAAAGAAGAAGGGAAAAAAAAAACAGTAGGAAAGAGGTGTGTAAAAGTAGGACAAGAGCAGAAGCATAACCAAGAGAATGAGCAAGCATGCAAGGCAAAGTTTAAAAAGTAAGTAAAAACAAGAAAAGAGCTGAGCAATTTGCAAGGTGGAGCAATAGAAAAGGAGAGAGAAAGGTTTATGAACATGCAAAGAGATAGTGGAGGGGGAAAGGAAAGGAGCCATGCAAACCAAAATAGAATGAAAGGCTCTATGAGGTGTTAATCTGGAGCAGGGGTTCCCAACCTTTTTGACTCGTGGAGCCCTTATTTCCATGGCAGAGCCCCTAAGAGGCCTACCCTAGGTCTTACAAATTAATGGTGTTTAGGAGTATATATAAGAAGATATTCTTATTCTTTAATTTCATTCAATTTTTATTTCTTTCATTTTCTTGGAGCAGCTGCAGAGCACCTGGGAAGTGCATGCGGAGCCCTAAGGGATCCTCGGAGCACAGGTTGGGAACCCCTGATCTGGAACAATGATCTATTCCAGGCCACAGTTCAGTCTGCAAGTTAATCAAGGTAAGCGCTGCAAGAGATCACTTGCAACCCATTTAAAGCTGGAACATCAATGTTCCAGCTGAAAACAGAACACATTTTTAAAAGGAAATATAAACCTGCTCTTTGTCTATAACAGAAAACCATGATAGTTACATTCAAGTTTGAAGGATGTATCTCTTTTTAAATTACCATTTTAGATTTGGAATTTTCCTTGGATATAAGCTTCACTCAGGTTGCTGTCACACTGCAGAATAAATGCAGTTTGACTCCGTATTATCTGTCATGGCTCCATCCTACAAAATTCTGGGATTTGTAGTTTGTTGTGGTACAGAGAAAGCTAAATACCTCACAAAACTGGAAATTTCAGATTTCCATACCGTTGAGCCATGGCAGTTAAAGCGCTGTCAAACTGCATTAATTCTTCTGTGTGGGTGCAGCCTCATTCCATTTCCCATTTTGCAATTACCCAGCCAACTGTACAGCTTCATTTTACCATCACTTCAGGATTTTACCACCTCATCCAGTTGTATGTATAGACCTTGAGCAAGTCTGGCAGTTTGGAAAGATTACTTTTTCAAAACCACAACTCCCAGAATCCCCCAGCCAGGGTATTTTGGGAGTTCAAATCCAAAAGATGACCATATTAGCTAGGTGATTCTGAAACTATGGTATATTTTTTCCCCAAACTCTGTAATTGTTTTTGGCTTTGGCCCCATACAGACAGGCCAAAATAAAGCTGCTTTGGGTCACTTTAGAGGTATGCTGTCTCAATGACGCATGCGTCCTAAGAGTCTGGAAGCTGCTCCAAAGATGCACTCTAGTCCTTAGGATTGGATCATGGCTTTAAGCACAGCTTCCAGACTCTTAGGATGCATGCGTCATTTAAACAGCATACCTCCAAAGTGACCTGAAGCAGCTTTATTTTGGCCTGTCTGTATGGGGCCTTTGTTTCCCAGAATGGTCCACAAGTGAACATGACAGATGAAAAGTCTTGCATGAAACTATGTAGAAATGGCAACTGGATATGTGAGAGGAAGAAACAGAGTTGCTTGTATAACAGAAAAATACCACCCAGAGTTGCTGGGAGAGATGAGACTAGAATGAGTAGAGAAAGAGCAAGCAGCGTAATGCATGATACCAATGCAATTCTTGTTCCACCAAACTATATGTTCTAAACCTCATAAATTGCACCAAGGGAAGACTATTTCCTTTGAAGAGGAAAATAAAAATACCACCTTACAAGAAACAGCATATCAGAGGGCTTTGGCAAGAACATTGGTTCATCACAGCATGTGGCTACACTGTAGAAATAATGCAGTTTGACACCACTTTAACTGCCTTGGCTCTATCTTACAGAATCCTGGAGTTTGTAATTTTGTGAGGCACCAGCTCTCTGTCAGAGAAGGCTAAAGACCTTGTAAAACTACAAATCCCACTTTCCCATAGGGTGGAGCTACAGCACTTAAAGTGGTGTCGAATTGCATTATTTCTATGGTGTAGATGCATCCTGAGACTGTTCTCCACATCATCAGTGAAAAAATCAGATACAGCCTCAGTGTGGGTTATAGTTGAGGGGTGTGTGTGTGTGTATCATCTGTCAGTCCAAATTGTGCATCTGTTTTTGAGACAATACACAATGATACCACAGCCCTAATCCCTACTCATCACAAATCTCTCCACTTTGCAATATTTTAGTAAGCACTGGCCTTGGCCATCCCATACACTTTCAAGCTTCATGGCCATGAGGACTAGTAACTTAGTATTTTCACAGGGAAAGAATACATTCTTGGGGAACTGAATTTTGAGCCTCAGGATGCACACAAATTATCCTAGTTATAAGGAACTCCTGTGTTTATGATAATGTTCCATGGCTATTTTACACTGCAGAAACAAATCATTCCGGTTTTCCCTCTCTCAAGACCAGTAGTAAAGGTTATGCTGTAGTATCTACCAATTTCTTCTCAACAGTAAAGTACTCTCAGGACCCTTTCACACTATTCAGTTATAGCACTATAATTCTATTTTAACTGCAGTGGCGACATCCTCTGGAATGCTGGGATTTGCAATTTGGGAAGAGGTAATTCTCAGTCTTACAGCTCAAGTGCTTCACCAAAATACAAATCCCAGGTTTCCATAGGATGTTGTGATGGCCATTGAAGTGGAATCACAGTGCTATAGCTGTGTAATGTAAAAGGACCCTTAGGCTGTAATCTGTCCAAAGTAGGTTGAGGGAATAATTTGCCGCCACTGGAACCTGTGGCAAAAGAAATTTGGCAGGCTTGTATTTATTTTCTAATAGAAAACAATAGAAAATATTTTCTAATAGAAAAAAAGTAGTCGCCCCTCTGTTTTCGCAGACTTGGAATCTGCATCCTATGCCTATTTGCAGGTGGAAAATGGAGAGGGACAAAATGGGGCATATGACCGTGGGCAGCTGCTGCCATTCAAGCCAATGAGGCTTGAATATTGGCAATTTTCCATTTTCATGGTATGTGTGTGCTCCATAACGGATCCCTTCACGGAGGAGCAACTGTATTTCCAAACCTGTTTATCCAGAAGCAAAGTTGGGGGGGGGGGGGGGGAGATAAGTGAATGCATGAAAAGTAGCAATTATCCTTTTTCAATCCTTTGCACTAATGAATGTCTCCAGATTGAATCTTACATCCCCTGTTAAGATTGAAGAGATGGAAGCAAGTAAGCCAGTGGTCAGGATAAGGAAAAGAGAACATATGCAGCCACAGAGAAGGAGGAAGAGAAAGAAGAAGAGGCAGAATAAAAGAAGTTAGCCAGAATCAGGATTTTATTACAGTAACAAGGAAACAGTGAAAAGAACAAGCATCTGTTTAGAAGGGTTTCCCTGAGATATTGAACTGTGAATTGAGCAGGAACACTGCCACAGATACTCAAGCCCAGATAGAGGTGTGAAGCAAATTGCTAGGAATAGAAATGGCTTCTGCTTTGGGATCAGCAGCTTTCAGAGGAAAATGAAAACACTTAAGATGCATTCTGATATAGTTTGCCTTTTCTTTCCTTTTCAAACTGCCTAAAACAAAAACTCCATAGGCTTAAGTCCTGCACTTGGCCACCTGCATTATAATGTATGTATTAACATCCATTTATTTCCCCACTGGAACAACCTGCATGTCAGTGGCAGAGTCTGGGATAGTTATTCCTGGAGGACTACAATTCTCAGAATCTCACATCTTATACAATATGGCTACGTTGGCTAGGGGATTCTGATAGTTGCAGTCCAAAACAGGTGTTTTTCCAAGCTCTGGTAAATGGGTGGAGAAGAGCAATCCACCTGGGCATTCAGAAATATATATATAAATTTTACTAATGTGTATATCTCTTTTATATGTTGTTGTTGTGTGTTATGCTGCATTTATAAACAGATAACCCCATACACACATCCTACATAGATGTACCTGGGAATAAGTGCTTTGAACTCAAGGGCACGTACTTTTAAGTAATTGTGCATATGACTGTGCTGTTAATTTTGGAGTAATAACCACCCCCATTTTAAAAAGAATCCCCTCCATCAACCCCTTTGTAGGCTTTAATGTAATGATCAAGACAAAATAAACCAGACACATATCAAGTCCCAAGGATATGAATGGGAGAGAGTGAAAATCAAAGCTTCCCCACTGGTGTTTTATGTTGTTGTGTGCCTTCAAGTTGCTTATAATTTATGGTGAATCTATCTTGGGGTTTTCTGGCAAGATTTGTTCAGAGGAGGTTTGCTTTTGCCTTCCTCTGAGGCTAAGTGTGATTTGCCCAAGGTCAGCCAGTGGGTTTCAATGGCTGAGTGGATATTCAATCCTTGCTCTCTAGAGTCATAGTCCAAAACCCAAACCAATACACTACACTGGCTCTCTCTAGTTGGTGTAGAAATGTCTAGCTGCTTGGACAGTAGTCTACAGTTTTTGGTTTTGTTATGGTTTCTGAAAAATGCTAAATAATTGATTTAATACTCTCTGTGATCCAGAATAAAATATGACCTCCCATTTCTTCAACCTCAGATACACAAAACTCTTGGGCAGGATGACAGGTACAGGACTGTTATGGAAAACTGCATTTGCCTGTTTAACAGCTCCCAACAGAACCAACCCCTTGAATGTGTTTGATTTCCCCCCTACCTTATTCAATAGTAATCTATGCTATACTTGCTGTCAGAACCAGTTTCTGCATCACAACCTTTCATAATGCAGGCAGGGGGTCTGAAATGTGTTAACATGTTTTTTTCAGGACAGAATTAAAAGTAAAAAAATATATTATTTATAAACAAAATATTATTGTTTTTAGATAATATTATTTAAATTTTAAATATTTAAAATAATAATATTATCAATAACAATGATACATTTTATTTTTTAAAAAATCCTGAAAGCTTTGACAGAAATATAAGAGGCTTGCTTCAGCCATTGCCTGTCCTGAACTGATACCCAAAGCAGATCTGAAATACAGGAGAGAACACAACAAAGGAGCATAGTGGAAGCATAGCATTAAAGAGAAAAATATCACAAGGCAATCAAAGAGGAGGGAAAGGACAGGGAATGAGAAAAGCAAGGGAAGAACTTCAGAGAGCTGATTTGAATCTGACACGATCTCTATGACAGGGGCAGCATTGATGGACACTAACTTCCATTAGTCCCAGTCAGGATGGCCAATGGTTATGAATGGTGGCAGTTCCGGCCTATCAACTTCTAAGGGCTCAAGCATGTCCATCCCATGCCATGTTGCATGTCTGTAACAGAAAACATCAGCTGGGGAAACAGTTGCTACATTCCCCTGGGATTTGTAGGACAATACTATCTCACTACAGTTCCCAGGATTTCATAGAAAAACTGTGACTGATACAAGTCTGTGATATTAGCAGTCATAAATTCAGAGGCTGGTTTTAAAATAGTTGTTAACTGTCATAGTTCCTCCACACAGAGACACCAAAGTCAAAGAGCTGTCATGGTGGGCTGAGCCTGACACTTCTCCCTGGATTCTTAAGTAGGTGCCATGATAGTTGAATGGTTGAGGAACGGGTTTAAAACTGTGATAGGAGCTTGAAAAAAGCATCTGATTTCTGAAACATCTCTAGGCATTCTACAGATGACATCAAACTTTAGGATGTGTTTGAGATATAACGACTTTGCTAGCTTTCCAATTCCACCCAATTCCAGGCATCATCATTCTTAAAAAAATTTAGAGCTTGGAAAAGTTCACTTTTTGGCCTATAACATCCAAAATTCTCTAAGTGCCTACTCCCTGGGGCTGGTGGATTCTGGAAGTTATTTAGCCCCAAAAGGGGACTATTCTAAGCTTGGGTTTTAATCCAGTGCACTTTGCTGCTCCTAAGGTATGCAACCTAGCTGTGATTGTACCCTATCAATTTGTCCTGCATCCAACCCAATACAACAACACACTGCAAGGTGTAATTGTGAAAGCTGAGAGGGCCTGGAAGACACTCCTAAGCTTTCATCTAGCCATCACCACCATCAGTGTGTGACTGCTTGGGAGGAATCTGCACCAAGCACCTGGCTGCCTGCCTTTCTTCCTCTCACACTTACACACACACACACACACACACACACAAAGAGGTTCTCAGCGCCAGGTCCCACCATGTGCCATCAGTTCACAGGCACCTCCTAGTTTCTCAGCACCAGCTCTTGGTCCTTCAGTATGGAGTAAATCGATTGCATCCTCCTCGATACAAGCTGGCCTGCCAAACAGAGAAGAAGCAGGAATATGATGTGAGAATTAGTTTTGGGAGCAGGGTATGGAGCATAACGATTAGGATAGAGATCCAAAACCCCAAACAATTTGTACTATCACCCCATCCTGCAGCAGTACCTTTGTGGCATATCACATCCTCCAACATTTCGCCGATAAAAACTGGGACACATGTGGCCAAACAACATCAACCTGTGGCCAAGATGGCAAAAGTTATTAATGAAGAAGATCACACAAGCTAAGAGAGGCTGCAGCAGTTTGCTTTTGACTAAATTTGTCCCTGCCAAGTCAGGACACTTGGAAGGTATGGAATATAGCTGCCTCATCCATAATTTCTGCTATCCTCTGCATTTCTTGGAATCATAGAATCGTAGAGTTGGAAGAGACCGCAAGGGCCATCCAGTCCAACCCCCTGCCATGCAAGAAATCTCAATCAAAGCATCCCCGACAAATGGCCATCCAGCCTCTGCTTGAAGACCTCTAAGGAAGGAGACTCCACCACACTCCGAGGGAGGAGTGTGTTCCACTGTCAAACAGCCCTTACTGTCAGGAAGTTCCTCCTAATGTTGAGCTGGAATCTCTTTTCCTGTAGCTTGCATCCACTGTTCTGGGTCCTGTTCTCTGAAGCAGCAGAAAACAAGGTTGCTTCCTCCTCAATATGACATCCCTTCAAGTATTTAAACAGGGCTATCATATCACCTCTTAACCTTCTCTTCTCCAGGCTAAACATCCCCAGCTCCCTAAGTCTTTCCTCATAGGACATGGTTTCCAGACCCTTCATCATTTTATTCACCCTCCTTTGGACACACTCCAGCTTCTCAATGTCCTTTTTAAATTGTGATGCCTGGAACTGGACACAATATTCCAAGTGGGGCCTGACCAAAGCAGAATAGAGTGGCACTATTACTTCCCTTGATCTTCCCTTGATCTAGACACTATACTTTTATTGATGCAGCCTAAAATTGCATTGGTCTTTTTAGCTGCTGCATCACACTGTTGACTCATGTTCAACTTGTGGTCTACTTGGACTCCTAGATCCCTTTCACATGTAATCTCATTCAACCAGCTGTCCCCCATCCTATATCTGTGCATTTCATTTTTCCGGCCTAAATGCAGTACCTTACATTTCTCCCTGTTTAAGTTCATTTTGTTAGCCTTGGCCCAGATTTCTAGTCTATTCAGGTTGATTTGAATTTTGATCCTGTCTTCTGGTGTGTTAGCAGCTACTCCTAATTTGGTGTCATCTGCCAATTTGATAAGTATGCCCCCAATTCTGTCATCCAAGTCATTGATAGGCAATTGTGAGTTTGCCTGCCTGTTTAGAAACATAAGCCTAAAAAGTACAATGTGCATTTTGGCTAAGTGTATACCTGTCTTTATCTATATCTGAAAATAGGGCATCTATGAAAAAATGCTGCTGTGTACAATACTTCTGTTCAAGGGTTCCAGAGAGCCATGTCCTTTTTCAGGATGCTATATTCCTTGGGATTCCATTCCCCTCCCTAAACAGTTTGCCTGCTATTCTTGGCTGCTGAACACCTCATTTCTCATTCAGCTGCTTTGAGATGCCTGCTATTAAAGCTTATCCTCACTAAAGTCTTGTTCTTCCTTTCCAAGCCTTGGTTTTCCCTTGAGTCTTTTGATACTTTCCCCTCTTATGTGTAGACGAAACCAAGATTTCTAGTTTTTTGTCAAGATGGGATCATTTTTAAAATTTATCATGCTGCCCATAAACATACATAGACATGCTTACAATAGTTCCTAGAGTCCAAAGAACTGCATAGTACAAACAGAAAAAGAGTATAATAGATCAGGTTGCTTGCAGCAAAAATAGCATACCCTCCAACTGTCCTGGTTTATTAGGGACAGTCCCAATTAATCATCATTTTAAGCTGTTTTTAAAACATCCCAGTTTTTCTCTCCTTCTCTCACTTTCCCTTTTTGTCCTCAACTTGCTTCAGTTACTGCAAACTAAATTCAAAGTACAAAGCAAGCTTGCGCTTGAATAACTCAACAGGGGCAGGAAAGGAGTTCCCAGTAGACTCAGGTGAAAGCAAACTGCTACATTCTCTCCTAGTTTGTGTGTTCTTCCTTGTTACTAACCTTTGCCATCTTCACCACATTGATGTTGCTTGTCCACTCATGGCCCAGACTGCTGCCAGACTGCAGAATTAATAATAATAATAATAATAATAATAATAATAATAATAATTGTTTATATTTCCCACCTCTCCCTGCGGATCGAGGCGAGATTACATCAATAAAATAATACAATACAGTTTAAAAATATAGTCAATAAAATGCTAACATTAGTACAATAAAATAGCTAGGCCATTGTCTAATCATCCAATAATCATACTATCATAGTCCGAAGTGGAGCATTTCATTTTAATAATCTCCTATATAAGATCAGGTGGGTAAGCCTGCCGGAAGTGATCTGCTTAAGTGCCTTCTTAAAGGCATTTAAGGTGGCAATAAGACGAATCTCCTCCGGTAGGCTATTCCACAATTTAGGGGCAATAGTGGTGAATGCTCTAATGCAGTTTGATACAGCTATGGCTCTATCTTATGGAATCCTGGGATTTGTACAGTGAGCCCTTGGTATCCCCTGGGGTTTGGTTCCAGGACCCTTTCGTGGATAACAAAATCCATGGATACTCAAGTCCCATTAAGTACAGTGGCCTAGTAAAATGGTACTCCATATATAAAATATCAAAATCAAGGTTTGCTGTTTGGAATTTATACATATGTTTCAATATTTTCAAACAGCCAGTGCTTGAATCCATGGATAAAAAAAATCCGTGGATACGGAAGGCTGCCTGTAGTTTGCTATTGCACCAGAGCTCTCTGATAGAGAAGGCGAAATAGCTCACGAAACTATAAATCCCAATATTCCATTGCATTGAGCCCTGGCAGTTAAAGCCGTGTCAAACTGCATTAATTCTCCAACTTGTAGCCCCAGTTTTCATCCTCGAAATGATGATATAAAATAGTTCCAAGATGAGCTGAATGATACAAACATGGGACAGGGGTGGGAATAGGAACCATAAGGGACCTATACTGCCTCCCATTTTTGTCCTTTTCCCTATATCCTGCACTTTTGGGAAATGCATGGTTTGTCTTCAGCTGGGAATCTTGTAGCTCATTTCCAGATGGGATGCAGAAGTAGGGCTAACACAACACCTAATGTAGAATCTCACATAGGACCAAAATGGAGTTACAGAGGTGGAACAAGCTGATATTATGAAACGTTAGAAGATCCCTAATGGGCTAGTAAACATTGCCATCTGCTGGGCATTTTGGAGCAATGCAGACCCTGATTTACAATTGGTCATTTAAAAAGGAAGATATCAGAAAAGGTTTTGGATTGGACTTCAACTCCTGAACTCAATTTGACCTAGGCATTATAGTTCAAGAAGTAAGTTTTCCAAACTTTACAATCAAAACAAAACAAAAAACCTACCTCCAACAAAACCTACCATCAGAGTTTTTAATAAACTTTAAAATGTCCACTTGATCCTTCATAAAAATGTCTTTAGGAGGTTTGCTTTTCAACCTTGGCAAAGATGGACAAGAAAAGCAGCAACATCCTTTCCCTTGGGCTCAGTCTTATAAATTCATATTTATTTTTGGGGGAAAAACAACATGATTTCCCATGTGGGTTCAGTTTCTTGCATTTGTCACCAAAAGCTTTCTGCTTTTCACACAAGCTTCCTTCATCTCCCCACCCAGTACTAATATTTCCAGGGTCTAGATCAGGAGTGGACATCTGTGTGAAGATCAGGGACAGATTACAGCCCACAACCTCTGCAGGCCGTGAGCACACAGACACACATGGACACACACAGTGTAAGTCCAAATGCCTATTTTCTTGCCTCTCAAAATGGCAAGAAGTGATGGGAAGCCACCATTTTGAGAGGGACTAGAGAAGAGAATGGGGTCAGTGTGGAGTTCTGTTGTGTTTGTTGAGGTAGGGTTTTCATGAGTTGGGGAGGAGCTTTCTGTGGAATTGAGGAAGCCCAACATTTTTAGAAAACATTGGGGGTTGGAGGGCTTTGCAGGACTTCATGGGCCACAAAAGTGGGTTCCTGAGGCTTCCTGCAGCTTGTGACTCACACTTTGCCCTCTCTGCAGCTCTAGATTGCATTGACTGATGCTTGCAAAGGTATTATCCTGCCTTACAATACAGGACTGGATAGGATAGCCTCTTCCCTGCCACCCTGCTCTGTGATCCTTTAATTAGGGTATAACCTTCTTGACCCACTGATACAATGACTCACCATGGCACCAACTCCATAGGCAGGGGTCACTGTGTGGTGGTAGGGCTCAGCAGTAGTGTAGACCCGTCCATATCTGTTGGAATGGAGCAAAATCCAAGAAGACATTAGTATGAGGCAGATCAGGGATATAAATCTTCATTTCTTTCTTATATATGAACTTGTTTTTAAAATGCAAAACTTTCTTTACACTGGACTGTGTGACTTTTTGTATATTTCAGGTGTCTGCATATGTATCTGTTTAGCAAAACACAATTTATGCACAATATACAACTTTTAAAAAAGCAAAATACAGCTTCCCCCCCCAGATAGACACACAGACTCACACACAATGGAAGCCAACCACCCCGCCAAAAGTGATACCTGAGCAGTTTTTCAACCTTTTATCTTCCAGGATGAGCAACTTTGCAAATATTCTTTACAATCCCCAGAAATGCTAGACATTCAGCATACATACCCATCACTATAAGCTGCTGCAGCTGTTGCTGCTGCAGCTGCCGGTGTCTGGGCCACTCTGTAGGCTGCAGGATAACTCTGGAAAATCCAAAGTGTAGAGGAGAAGAGTATCAGATTAATGTGATGTAGTGGTCTGAACAATGGACTATGACTCTAGAGACCAGGATTCACATCCCTGTTCAGCCATGGAAACCCACTGAGTGACCTTGGTCAAGTCACTCTCTCTTACCTTCAAAGGAAGGCAATGGCAAATACCCTCTGAACCAATCTTGCCAAGAAAACCCTGCACTTGGATCCACCTTAGGGTTGCCATAAGTCAGAAACAATACACGGGCACATTTAACCTAAGTGAGGCCCTAAGAACACTCTCCCCAAAGTTCAGTGGGTTCTAACATTAGCCAGAGTGAGGTGGTTGCCTTAGATGGCAGAAATGGGAGGTAGCTGCCAGTACTGAAGGAGAGAGAATGGTGCGTCATCCAGCCTGCTGTGCACCCACCATACTAGCCCATTACATTAAGGTGTAATGAAGGATGTCCTGTTGCTGATGTGGAAGAAAAGATTCTACTACTGGTCTAGTCAGTTTTTGTTCTTCAGTTCAGGAGGGAAAAAGCCTTGGTCTTGTCCCTTCTACAGAGACATTTTTTCATCTCCACAGTAGAACAGATTGGGTACCGTGATTTTCTTTCCTCCAGTTCTTCCTTACTTGTACCCTAAAGACCTGCCAGCCACAAGACAAAAGGCACATCCTGTCCATGCTGACGACTTGTGGTGTTAGGAACCTGCATGCCACATCACAGCACTTTTTAACTGGGATGCATTCTCACACCTTCCGTTATGTATTAAAAGATCAAGTAGGAGTGAGGAACAACTCCTGTGCTCACAGACCCAGAGAATGCACCCAACAGAACTTGGAAACATTATCTATTTGGATCACAAATCCCAGAATCCCCCCACCAGCTTTAAAGTGTAATCCAGAAAGGAACTTTTCTAAACACTGGCATATGACTCACATACCTTGCTGTGACACAGGCCAGTGACATACACTCTCAACCTGTATCTTTGCCCTTGCCTCTTTTCGTTGTTGTTGTTGTTTGTCTTCAAGTCATTTCCAACTTATGGAGACCCTAAGGCAACCTCCCTGAGGGAGTTTTCTTGGCAAATTTTTTCAGAGGGGTTTTGCCATTGCCATCCTCTGAGGCTGAGAGAATATGACTTGCCCAGGGTCAACTAGTGAGGTCAACTACACCATACTGGCTCTTAAAAGAGTTGTTTGATGAACATTGTTTCACTCCAATTCATGGTGATCCAAGAGATTTTCTTGCCTATTGTGAAAAATAAGATGGCATCCCCTACTGTCCCAGATACAAAAGCTGATTGGACTGGCAGGTGACTCTTTCTTCAACACTGACAATGGAATGGTGCCCTCCCTCCGACCAACCTCCATCTTCTCCCCTGACAGAAGAGCAGCAGGATAGCTTAGAAGGCCAGTGTGATGCTCTCTCTTTTAACATACCATTTCTCCCCCATAACTCCATAACGTGATATCACCTTTCAGCATCTACAGCCTCAGGCGACCACTGCATTTTACCTAATGGTAAACCTGGCCCTGTTCCACTCATCTTCACAATCACTTTCCAGTTCATGTGATACCTGTTTGCTAAGAGGGCTACTCCTAGCTCCACCATCCCGCAAATGGTGCTGAAGATGCATAGTTTTTACCCTTGTCTTGCAAAGCCATGTACCCAATGCTTTACTGTTGGACTGCTGGCACCACCATAAACCAAACACCCTTGAGTCCTAAGCCCCAAAGACAGTGAGCCAAGAACTTACATAGAGCTCAGAACCATATAGACCATCTGGATAGAGTACGCTGTGGAGGAAGAAAAGATAAATCAGTGCACAGAGAGATCCCTCCATGTATGTTCCCTGTTCCACCTAGTCAATGACACTTTCCACTGACTGCACAACTCCCTAAAGCCTAAACATTGTTTTCAATGATAAATTTCAGTCTTGAAGTATATCAGGAAGGAGAGAATACCACAGGATACATGCATAGTGCTCTTCCATCACCATTCAGTATACACAAAGTGCTACCTTCCTTTGGGAGTTTTTTTTTAAAAAAGAAAGTGGCCATGACTTTACAGCAAGGCAAGGAAAGTGTGGTCCTCCAGATGTTGCTGGACTAAAACTTCCACCATCCCTTGCCATTGCTGATGGGAACTGCAGTCCTAACACTTCAAGAGGACCACACCTTCCCTACTTCTAATTAAACTTAAGCTCCAGCACTGCTCTACTTCCCTAAACTGGCACCCTTCAGATGCCCCATCATCCTTAGCCAACTTGCTGAGTCCTGCACAAGAAGATGTGAACTGTAGTTTAACATATCTGAAGAACACCAGTTTGTGGAAGGTGCTATTCAAGTCATCGGATTCCTTCTCTTTCATACATCTTGGAATGCTCACCTGCCATAGGCTGGAACTGGAGAAGGAGCCGGTGCTGCACGAATAGGATTATAAATGGTGGCTCGACCACGCCCTCGCAGAGCCCCACGATATGCCAGGGCAGCTGGTGCCATCATGGGATAAGGGATGCTTGCAACTGAATGGAATGAAGTTGGTGAGAGAGATTGGCGGCATGGTATTTATTAGTTACATTTATATCCTGTCTTTCCTCAAATAAGCTCAAAGAATGTACATGATTCTCTTATTTGTAGGTTTTAGCCTCACAACAACCCTGTGAGGTAGGTCAGCCTAAATGAGTGTGGCTGACATAAGCTCACCCAATACGTTTCAAGACTCAGTGAAGGTTAGGATCTGCATTTCCCAAGTCCTCGCCCTCTTGCTGCTGCATCACATGGGTCTCACATATCCCAAAAGAAATTGTGAAGGCAAATTTGAATTAACTGGCATTAGGTGGAGTGGAGAAAGACAAAGGAGCAGTGTGAGCCAAAGCAATGGCCAACAAAAGGGAGTCTTGAAAGAAGACACTGAGAAGCCATTTGAAGCAAATGAACTAACAATCTCAGCCTAGATTGGCCAAATTGGAAATGCCAACTCCAATATTCATGAAGCCCAGGGGATGATATGCTGAACATATTCAAAAATTCAAACCAAGGATGTTTGCCTCACATCTGTATGTGAATTTGAGAAAAGTTGTATAAAGACATGAGGAGAGAACCAAAATAACTCTCTGCTCTTTGGGTTATCTGAACTTTGTTTACTGTCTTTAGAGTGGTACCATCAGGGCAAGAGTTTGGGGCAGATGAGCAAGGCCTTAGCAGAACTGGGCCTGTAGGGACTTGTCATATTTTGAAGTAAAGCAAAATAGATCACCCTCTAAAGGAAAGAAACCTGCAACAAGGTAGTCCAGGGTCTAAAATTAAGTAACCTCAGCCCTGCCCTTGAATCTCGAGCAAGAAGACCCTTTGCTGTTCTGAGAAGAATGCACAAGATGAAATGTCAACCTTTGTGGTCAGGCCTGGAGCAAGAAACAAGCAGTCAGACTGACCAGTTATGAAACAAGCCCCGTGAACAAGTTCAGGCCAGAACAGCACACAAAGTTTTTGGTGGCTGAAGCAAGTGTAAGATGCATATACCTATTCATTGTTAATACTGAAAGAAAAAAACACTTTGTCTCATAGGGCAAGTCATAGGCAGGGCTGTTACTATAAAGTAACTTTGCAGAACATAACAAAAATCAATCTTAAATGATTGCAGGAATTGGAAATGGCAATAGAGGATACGGTAGGACTTGAAGATAGAGAAGAAGGCAAGAAATCTCAGTAAGAGGTTGTTGGAACAGAACCACCGATATAACAGAACCTGGCATATTCTCCAACTGTCCCAATTTGGCAGGAACCATACCAATTAATTCTCTGTCACCCAACTTTATCAGCTGCTGTTAAAATTTCCTGGTTTCTCTCTCCTCCTCTCACATTCCCCACTTCGTCCTCAGCTTACTTCAGTTGTTGCAAACTGAGTTCAAAGTACAAAAGCAGTTTGCACTCAACTAACTTTGCTGGGGGAGAATGGGGAATCTTGCATTTCCCAGGAGGCTTGGGCAAAAGCAAACTGATGCTGCTTCTTCTAACTTATGTGTCCTTCCATGTTAACAACTTTTGTCATCTGGACCATGCTCTGATGTTGCTTGGCTACACATGTCCTGGTTTTCAGCTGTGAAATGTTGAAGGGTAGGATGCTGAAGGCTACTACAAACTCAACATTCATGTATATATTTTAGTGCAAATCATTTTGATACAGTATTGGTATACTGTTTGGTGCAGTAAATGCTCTAAGCAGCTAATAGTATCATACACATCTTCAATAACATTTTAAAAATTATATAGTACCCAAGGCAGTTCTACTACACAATCTAAGTAATATTCATAAACAGTCTGAATTCAGTCAAAAACCACTGATTAATAACTGTGCATTATTTGTTTTAAAAAGCCAGACTGAGAGAAAAACAAAACACATTTGAAACAAAACTATTTGACAAGGGGAAGAATCAAAATTGTAGAACACAAATTGTATTTTTGCTTTTCCATTGTGCACTTTCACATTTATTTAAGCTGTTCCTCCTCTGCTATTGTTGTCTCTTTCTGTTTTATTTTCTAGGAAGAATCGAGACAGCTTCCTAAAAATAAATGTAAACTGTTTATTTTACTCCAGATCACAGCTGATGCTTAGAACTTCTAAAGACAGCTAATAAGAGTGGCCACAACCAGGGGCTCTTCTTCTCAGATGGCTTTCTCTTGCATACTGTATATACTCATGTATAAGTCTAGAAATTTTAGTCAAAAAACCCAAAAAACCTGAGTCGACTTATCCATGGGTCAATGTAAGTACTATACTTTAACTCTTATAAAAAGGGAACCATCCCCTGGTGAAAGCAAAAGTGTAATCGTCCTGAAAGCACTGACCCCCCTCTGCTCTCTCATCCATCCAGCCTTTAGTGGATAGAATTTTGTGAAGATCTTTGGCATCATTTTCCTTTGCTTCATCCTATAGATTCTTTGTCACATGTCCCTAATTTTTACCCTTGAATTATACATGGATCATATCAAAATCCATAATTTTAAGCCCCAAACCTGCCCTCAACTTATACATGAGGTCAACTTATAGTCGAGTATACATGCTATTCTCACTTTTGTGTGTGCATATCACAAGAGCCATTTACCTGTGTACAGGTCAGGAGCATAAACAGCACCAACCATAGGATTGATCTTCCATCCTAATAAAGGCAGAAAAAAGAGTCAGAGGAGAAACTTGTCCCACTTCATTATTATTCCCCTTCCAATCCTTTCATAACCATTTTTACAGTCCTTATCCCAGAGACCAACCCTAACTCAGAGTAAAGAGGCTGTCTCAGGAAACAGATGTTGGGTATTGTGAAATGGGAACAAATCCATCCATTTTTCCAGCCTCCAAACCTGATCCTAGCCAACTTGAGAACTTTGTTGCAACAAGAGTGGGAAAATCTGGTAAAGTTCTTTAGATCTGAAGGGAGTGAGGGATGGTCCAAGCCATTTTGCTGTCTGAGGCAGAACAACAAATATGCCCCATCTAGTCCCATTCCCACAAGTTGAGGTGCATAGCACTAAAAGTCAGTCAAGTTATTTTGGCACATGTGGGAGATAAACCACAGCTTATTTCTGTTGCCACCTACCATTCACCACAGGTGCAGCTGGTGGTTTCTTGGTGACTAAACGGGCTGTGGCATTGTTGACCTGGATCAGAAAGAAAAGCAAAAAGTAAGGCCATGTGGGTCAAATGGCTGGCAGCTTTTTCCAAAGAAGTGGAAAAGTATGAGCGATGGCTCTGATATGTTAGAATGCTAGATTCAGGGTGGATTCACATGTACAAAACATGTCTGTGTGTATCTCTTACATTTGCAGGCAGGCACACCCAGCTACATCAGATCTTACCCACTAGGGAGAACAGAAGATCCTTAAGGGCACACTGATAGGACTTGCAACAAATTTCTGCAGTATGAAGTCTGCTCTGCTCAAGGATCCAGACACTTCATTCCAATTTCTGTTTGTCTCCTTTCCCCAGCAGTGGCAAATGGACATGCTCAGTCTTCAAGCACACTGATATCTCATCTGTGGGTGCTAGCATTTTAGGGATTGGCACCTGGAGTATTGAATTTGCTATTGATATATTCAAGTGGGGCCTGCCACAGAATGTTGCAGTATGGAATACTCTCATCCAGAACACCCCATTCCATTTCCCGTCACATTTGTTTTCTGTCACTCTGCACATATACAACAGTCTCCACTGAGCTATTTGTGCATTTTACTCAGTATGATAGAGAAACTGTCCCACTTCAGATATCCTGAGAAGCACTGCTCTAGGAGTCCATCTGCAATGCAGAAATAATGCAGTTTGACACCACTTTAACTGTCATGGCTCTATCCTACAGAAAACTGGGATTTGTAGTTTTGTGAGCACTCTTTGGCAGAGAAGTCTAAAGACCCTGTAAAACTACAAATACTAGGATTCTATAGGATGGAGCTACAGCACTTAAAGTGGTGTTGAACTGCATGATTTCTACAATGTAGATGCACTCTTTGTTTTTATAACAAGAACAAATTAACAAGAACAAAAAATTAGCACAGGTAAGAGAGGCCCAGTGCCCACAGAGATGGTCTTCAGGGAGTGCAAGTGCCCCACAGAGTACATGATCCCCACCTGTGATTGTATTATGTAGACCTTGAAACACAGACCTACTTATATAAAGGACTTTATCACACGGAGGCAAATTGGTTAAATCCCATGCAGGAACAGGATTTAAAAATCCACATAAAACCTTCTTTTATGGGTTGTTTTTCAGACGCGTTGGCATCAATGAAAAATAATGGAACATTAATCCGAATGCAAAGTCGGCAAACACACTCCTTTTTTCTTTCTGGAAGTTCCTGAAAGTAAAAAGGAATGGGTTTTGTTGACTTTGCGTTCGGATTAATGTCACATTATTTCTCATTGATGGAACGTTGTCTGAAAAAGTACCCCTTTTTGTGGGCTATTTCTAATTTCTGTTTGGGTTAACATGAACATTAAATCAAGTTTCTGCATGGGATCCATCCCATGTGATAAACTCCATAGAATGTGGTAACTTCTCACCTCAATCTTCCTCCCTTCTACAATGCTACTGTTCAGCTTCTCTCGTGCCCGGTCAGCATCTTGGCTGTTTTCAAAGGTGACAAAGCCAAAACCCTAAGAGAAAATATCTTAGTAAGCACGAAAGATCTTCTGATGGAAACATTAACAGCAGCTAGTTCCCTCAGATGGAGCCCTGCTGCCAAGAACCCCCCTTGAATTTAGCAGTAATTGAATACTACAATTGAATATTTATTGTATCCTACGGAAGTTTTTCTTCAAGATATGCTAGACTACATCTCCACCCATCCCCTACCAACCCAGGCTGTTTTACCAAGGATTCATCTGTTCTTTAAAATCTCATCTTGGAGCCAACAATAATGCATTATAAACAAGGTGTCATCCAGAGAAATTGGATTGATAAAAATGCCCTAGATTTGGGAGAGAAAGCCCAACAGGCTTGGGGAATTCACTAAACCAAGGAGCAATGAGGGCCATTGTCTTAGATGATCTCAGAAAGAGACTAGACAAATTCATGGAAGTTGAATCTATGAATGGCTATAAGCTTCAACAGCTGCATGTTCAGAGACAGCATGCAACTTAATACCAGTTGTTAGGTGAGATTAGCAAGGGAGAAGGGCCACCACCTTGAAGCCTTGCTCATAGTAATTGTGGAAGCATCTAATTGATGATGGCCAGGAGCTGAATGCTGGCCTAATTGGATTTTGGTCTGATAATACCTGAATTTTAAACGTGTTTAATCAGACCCATGTGGCCACCCACAAAAGATGCATCCCATGATCCAAAAGAGATGTCCCAGAATCTCTTACAAGGATGCAGGAGCACAACCAACTGGATTGTGTGTCGCATTTGTAGCATTCTTTAAAACCTTCTTTAAAACTGCATCCTCTACAAAACCTTTGTATGGCTCATGCAGTTCAGCTGGCCCTGCCAACATCAAAATCCTGAGCTTCTATGGTGCAACTGTGAGGAAAAAAAACTTGGCACAGAGCAGCGTTGTCTAAGACACCCTAGACTCCCCCCCCCCCCCTCTCTCTTGGTAGCTGATACCTTTGACCCACGCTCATTAAAGATGATCTCCACATCTAGGATTTTCCCAAATTGCTAGAAAAGAGAAGGAAAGAAAGTGATCAACAAAGGCAATAAACACAGCAGTTCTTCTCTAGAGAACATTTCCATGATCACGTGTAAAAATTACAGACCAAGATTTTATACCATTGTCTGTTACAAATACTTGGGATACTTCCCTGAAAATTCAGTCAGAGCAATGCCACTTGCATCTCCATTATGGAGATTCAACTTATATCAAACACCACAAGACTGTCCCCCTTCTTGCCATATCTCGAAATGTGACATCGGTAGCCTACCTCCTTTTGCATTCACTATGGTCATGCCATCCCCTGCCTCTAGAGCCAGCAGAGAGCAAAGAAGTGAGTAGCATCAGTGTCCAGTAAAAGTGGGCAGTTTACCCAGACCCACAGATGATGTCTAGAAGGTCCCTCAGTCTCCTGGCCAAGCCTCAGACCTTCTTTGCTTTGGACCCTCCCAGCCCCACTCCCTGGCCAAGCTCCCCTACTTCTGCTCATGTAATACAACATAGAGAAAGCAGACATGTCTTATTATGTGTAGGATGGACTCACCCCAAACATCTGTCGCAGGTCTGGATCACGAAAGCGGAAGGGGATGTTGGACACATGAAGGCGTTTGGGCTGGCTCTTGTTCTCAGTGCTTTCAGTTTCCTCTGTCTCAGGAGACAGCTCAGGTGCAGGGACCTCTTCTGGCTGCTGGGGGGTGGGATGGTGTAGGATAGGTGGAGAGGAAATGAAGCAGGATCATGCACACCACTAAGGCAACCCTCCCCTTGCACCTCTGCATGGTGGACATAAGACAACTCTGGACCTGAGAGGCTGGCATTCATCCAGCCTCTGACGAAACAAGATGGCCAAGGCTGGGTAACTCTCCACAATGGATATTAGCCAATTCATGTTACATGCAATCATGAGGGAAAAGAAGATTTACAAGATGACTACAGTTCTCTGGGGCTGTATAGGAATGGGGTGGAAAGATGACACGAGAGATCGGTTAACAGAAAGGGTGGACGTCATACTCATTAGCTGTTCCATGGAACATCTGGTGGCTACTCAAACCTTTATATGCTGAATGGAAGGAGACCAATGTGCATGATGTTGGTGGAGAACTTGGAACTGAAAATCATTGGCAAACTTCATCCTGGTGCTGAATGCAAGAAGCTCCCTTCCACAGCTTTGCATTATTGGTAGACAGGTTGACTCTCCCTTACTGGGAATTCTGAAATCCAAAATATTCCAAAAACTAAAACCTTTTTCATGGGTGACTGAGATACCTTTGCTTTCTATTGGCTCAGTGTACACAAACTTTGTTTCATGCATAAAATTATTTAAAATATTGTATAAAATTACCTTCAGGCTATGGGTGTTATGTGTATATGAAACATAAATGAATTTTGTGTTTAGACTTGGGTCCTATCTCCAAGATGTCTCATTATGTATATACAGTATATGCAAATACACGTACTCCAAAATCCAAAAATATCCAAAATCCAGAAACAATTCTTGCCTAGAACTGTCTACAGTTCTGAGAGGCAGGTCTCAGGTCAGCATCTTTGAGTCTTTTCCTGGTACTTGCTATTTGAGCATAGCTTAGGAATGTTTGGGTTTTTGTTGAATATGATTCCCCAAATCCCACAGCCATGTGACTGGGCCTTTAGATAAGCAATTAGGCAAATCGGAGCAATCAATGGTTCTTTGCCATGATGATGATATTTGGGTACATTTTATTAATACAAAAGTGAGCTTCGCTGCCAAATTCAATGGCATGTGCACTGCCACCTGGGAGAGTAGCAGAAGATCAAGTTATTAGTTGGGCTATGGAACATGCACTTCCCATTCTGTGCTCTGACACATACAACTTGGTGGGTGGCCTTGAGAAAGTATGATTTCCCAGCCACCCAACATTGCAAGAAAAAAATGAAACCACTTTTTGCAAATAACTAGAATCTTCAGAATGGGTTACAAAAGGAAACAAAAGGTGTGTTGTTCTGTTGTTGGTGGTGTTTTTTTTTTTCTTTTTTAGAAAAATCAATATTCAACTCTGTCTCAGCCTGTGGGCTGCATTCTGCCTGCTTGATCACCGCAGTAGTCACAGCATGACTGGATATTTGAAGCTTTCATGGAAAGTTGGAGTTTTCTGTGATTGCCTTTTCCATTTGTGCATAGAATGGAAGAAAAAACATCTGCCACCTGAATGGGCTGGAAATCTTGATTTCCTCTAAGCTAGCACATTTGGAGCAAAGCAAAATAATCATTATTGCCATGACTGTCATTATTACTAACCGTTACCACCTGGTGTGTTTCTAGATGCATGCCCTTAAACAGGAATAGGGAACCTCTGGCCTTCAAAAGGTTTTGGAATGCAACTACCAAAAGCCCTGGTCAGCATAATCCCTGGTGAGAAATTATGGGAGTCTGCAGTGTCTGATCTTCCAGAGAAACTTCCAATGCTACAGTCAGTTTTGGTTTTGGAGAGAAGGAAATTATTATGCACAAGGTATCATGTCATGAATTTAGATAAACCATTTGGCTTCCTGTCTTTCCTAGCACTGTCCTAAGTGCTCATTGGACATGGTCATTATGCAAAAACATAAGCGGGCCGGTACCTGCTAGTGTTCCACTTCCCTCTTGATGTGTTTTGTCTTTTGTATTGTGCCTATTAAATCTTAGTGAGCCTTCTTTCAGCAGAAAGATAATGTATGAAATGTAGCAGATAAATCATTAATATTATTATGGATCATTTTAGAGTTCAAGTGGAGATCCCTATGTTTGAATGTTCTTTCAAGTAATTAAAAATGCTGAACATGTTTGCACAAAGAATATCAGCACGTCAAGGAGAGGAGTTCTAACCTACTAGATTTCTTCCTGACACAGTAGTATGTGATCTGCATGGGGTTTTATTTTAATATTTTACATGGGGGAAACATTCACTCATGCATTCTCCTGACTGGTACTTGAAGGGACACTTCAAGTTCAGCAAGAGGGACAGGGTTCTTCTGTCTGGGAAGCCATATGAAACTGGCTGGGGTACAACTAAACACAACACCATTTTACAGTAAGTAATTTTTATTGTGGATAGTTCTTTAAGAGTAAATAGTAAAATCCAGAACCAAACTGATGAACAGGGCAAAGAGTTAGAGCCCTATACCTATGTCTGGAAAGGGTCCCAATCCAGATTGAGTTCCCATGCCTGCCATTTATTCATTGAAAGCATTCACTCAACTGCTAACTGCATGAGCCTCACAGTTTGCAATTTGACCCTTTCTATATATTGCTAGATTCTGTGAAGGCTCAAAGTTTGCTCATTTGTCAGAAGATGTGAAGACTTGAAAGTATAGTCCAGTGGTTCCCCAATATGGCCAAGAAGGCCAATGGAAATTAGATCTCATCTTGTTTCCACCAAATCTCATTACCCAAAAGCAGATCCACTCTTCTTCCAAATCTTCTCTCCTCATCACCAACCAAAAAGTAAATGTTCCAATGTACCAGCAAACATTATTCACTGGGGTTAATGAACAGGATGGACACACACGTACACACACACACCAGCATACAGGAGAACATTAGTGGAGAGAAAAGCAATTTGTGGGAACTTTGTGTAGAAGATTTGGACAGACATACCAGGTGACACAGAGAACAATCCCAAACTTGCACCTCTCTTTTCTCCATGCAGATGGACCTATCCAACTCAAGATGCAGAACACCACCACGATGCAACATTCCGAGAGCATGGCGAGGTGTGTGCAGCCTCTCTTGCAATGGCTTAAATGACTGGGAGAATAGCCAGAAAAGCAATCAATCTGGCATAGGGACAACGTTGAACTTGTCTTTGAATCTGCTACAGGCTATTCCAGTGGTTCCCAAACAAACCATATTGGGGAACCACTCAACTATACAGCAGCAGCCTGAACTTAAGAGGAGTTGCCCAAGGTGAGGGCTATGGAGTTTTTTTGCACAGCTAAAAATGTGGCTTACCTTTCCCGGTTTGAATCCTCTTTTGGAATGCAGCCGAATATTATCGCTCACATTTTGCCACTGATGCCATCTCTCACCTAAAACCCAGCTAGAAACTGCGCTCAGCTGGCCGATTTGCAAAGCTGGGAAGTCCCTGACTTTGCAAATCAGCCAACTGAGTATGGCTGGGAGCTTGGATTTAGGCAGGTTTTAGGTGAGAGGCAGCATTGGTGGCAAAATTCGAGTGATAGTATCCAGCTGCATCCTGGAAGAGAATTCAAACTGGGAAAGGTAAGCCGGGTTTTTTAGCTGTGTGAAAAACTCCTAAGAATCAGCAACATGGAGAACTCCTTTAAACTTTGGGTTAAAATGCAAGTGGATTTACCACCCTCCGTTATGGAAGGTATCAGCCCCACTTCTATACTGTCTACCAATGAGAGGCAGGGCCTATTGGGAGGGATGCTTAAGGACTACATGTAAGGATGACAGCAACACATGTACAAAGAAGCATTGAGGGACTCTATGTGTGTGTGTGTGTACAAAACATATGATTTGTAGCCATACTAGGTGCCACTATGCAATGGGCTGGTCACAAACTAACTTCATGGGCTTGTTTTCACAGACAGCAAAGGAAGTGAACTTTGTCTGGACCTTACCACTTCATAATCAGAACAGACATTGCACAAGAAACAAACGGCTATGTCTTAACTTTTTAAAAACAAAAATAAAAAGCAGCCTTGGGAAGCTGTGCGTTTTTGTGGAGGAAGAGCATGCTTAACCCTCCCCTGCCTGCACTGTTTCCCCACTTAAAAATTCTCCTATCTCAAGTTGTTTTTCCAGATATAGAAGCTAATGGTGCTCATAGAAATCTTCCTATAAATTGAACCACCCTCAGCAGTGAATCAGTGGTGAATGGGGGTAGGCAATGACTTAACTTTAATAAAGTTGCCTCTGGTTTTTATTTTCCCCATTCCTGTGGTTTTACCCCTCCTTCTGGTCTCATTGATGCTGAGGAGAGATGGGGATAGAGAAAAGGAGGAAAATAAATTGGCTTTGAAACAAAACACCAAAGACGTATTAAGGCCCAGGCTTCATCCATCATCAAAAGGAAGATTCCCTCCGACCTTTCCTTCCTTACCT
Organism: Sceloporus occidentalis; assembly: GCA_023333645.1. Taxonomy (NCBI): domain Eukaryota; kingdom Metazoa; phylum Chordata; class Lepidosauria; order Squamata; family Phrynosomatidae; genus Sceloporus; species Sceloporus occidentalis. Next base: position 906,962 of record JALMGF010000265.1, read on the forward strand.
TTTTGCTCTCACCCTTTGCAAACAAGCAAAGATTTTTCTATTCTGACAGGCATTTGATGAGTGATGACACAAGGCCCATCTTACATAATGCATACAATATTGCTAAATGCTGTGCATGTTTGTGTGTTTTAATATATGGTTTAACCTGGTTTTATTTTTTCTGATTGTTTAATTGTTTTGACTTTTGTACTTTGTGTGTTTTTAAACAAAGTTTTTTAATTGTTGCAAGCAGCTTTGAGTCTCAGACTAGGGGAAAGGAAGATAATAATAATAATAATGGTAAAATTCAAAAACATAGCCATGTTAGTCTGTAAAACCAGTATATAAAGAGATCTTGTAGCACCTTTGAGACTAACTGAAAGAAAGAAGTTGGCGGCATGAGTTTTTGTGGAGTGGGCTTTCCACTCCACCAAATGCATCTGAAGAAGTAGATTTAAGCCTACAAAAACTCATGCTGCCAACCTCTTTCTTTCAGGTAGTTTCAAAGGTGTTACAAGGTCTCTTTAAATAATAATAATAATAATAATAATAATAATAATAATAATAATATCCACAATGAACATACACTGAGTCAGCATGCATATATGCTCTTAGGCTGTGCTGTGAGAATGACTGAGTTTACGGCACCTGCGGCAAGGAGCGCCTATCATGTTGCTATTAAAACACAACAGATACACACAAGATTTGGGCCACTCTGAAATGCAAGCAATCCACCAGGCACTAGCCAAACCCCCTTGGGCCTTCAACCATTCTCCACCACCTACCCATTGTCCCTCCCATCCCGAACCAAAGCAATTCATCATACATTTCCCCCATCCTCCCACTGCCAGCCAGAAGCATCCCTCAAATACAATATGGGCTCTTTGCTCATAAAGACAAGTTCAACAGGGATTAAATTCTCGTACCAAGATTCATTGGGTGGGAGGGTGTTTCAAATGCACAGGAGTGGTGGGGCAGGGAGGTGTCAGGGTGAGAAGACAGGCAGGTGCACTTGCACAGTGAGTAAAAGGTTAACTACTCATGGATTAATTAGGCTATAACAAGAGAAATGTGATGGAGTCCAAGATGCCTGGGAGAAAACCTGAGTTTGATGGGAGGTCCACGAAGGCTGCTGTTAACACCCCAGGAAAGGCCCTAATCCAGAAAAGATACAGTGGTCATTGCAGGGGGTGAATTTACTACATATCAGGAGTTCTTTTGCTGATGGTACTTAGCAGCTACTTTCCAGAAGATGGGAGAGAAAGGAGGAAAGGAAAAAGGATACACACACATACACACATTATAGACTCATTCCAGCAGTCTCTTCTTTGACCTCTGTGGCAAGTGCAAAGAGGAGGTAATCTAGGGTTTTTAAAACATTACTTAAAGAAAATAGTATGACAAGTTTGCTTGTGCTAATTTATACGTAAAGATACATTACATCAAGATATGTAAAAATTAGTCACAATGACTACAGTTTAGCCAGTGCATCTCACCACAGTAGGGAAGACTGGCCAGGTGACCTGTGAGCCTGCCTGTTCAGTCTAACCATTGACAGGCAGCTTCAAGACCTCTGGCTGCTCTTCATTCACAGGACTCTGGCAGAATTTAGAAAAGTTACATTTTCAGACCATAGCTCTCAGGATCACGATGTACTCCAGGCATGGCGTCCTTAATCCCCCTGCCCAACCAAAAAGAATCAGGATGTGGAGACTGAGAATTCTCCTTGGCCATGACAGATCTTCTTGTGCAAAGTGGATATAGTCTAGAGTTGCAGCCTGAAAAACTGGTAGGGCTCCTGTACCTTTGACCAACCCGACAACAAGCAGCACCTACTGAAGTTCTCTGTTCTACAGAACCATTAAAGGTATTGGAGTTTTCATTCTAGAAACCATAAAACACAATATTTTGTGGATGGATGTCCTCTTCCAGTTTTAGGGCATTCAGCAATGGCCCAACTTGCCATTCTCTGGAGATGTCCCGGTCTTGAAGGGTGGGAAAGATGATAACCTGAACTAGCAGAAAAGAACTGGAAACAGGTAACTAAGATCCAAAATACACTGCAGAAATAATCCCGTTTAAGACCACTCTAACTGCCCTGGTTTAGTGCTAGGGAACCCTGGGAATCGTAGTTTATTGTGGCACCAGAGTTCTCTACCATTCCTAGAATTCCCTAGTGTTGAACCAGGGCAGTTTAAGTGGTCTTAAACTGAATTATTTCTGCAGTGTGTTTTGAACTAGAGCAGGATTAGAGACAACGGCAGATGCTGATGACTGGGAAGTGAATCGGTTAAAATTTTAATCCAGATTTCAAATGGGCTATCCAAAGTGCTGGACTGTAAAAGGTAAAAGTAGTCCCTTGACATGAATGTCGTCAAAACCAACTGTAGGGTGCGATGCTCATCTCCGTTTCTAAGCTGAAGAGCTGGCATTGGTATCTATCTATCTACTGTATTTGCATTTGCATGCTTTCAAACTGCTAGGTTGGCAGAAGCTGAGACTAGTGATGGGAGCTCATCCCATCATGCAGCACTCAGGCCTTGAACTGCCAACCTTCCGATCTTCCGATCAGCAGAACTGGCGTCTTAACCACTAAGGCACTGCTTAGTGTACACCCAAAATAACTATAAGAATAATAGAAATAATGGACTGTACACCCAAAATAACTGCAACACCTTGTACAGCTCCTTTAAAAAATTTTCTAGGCTCTGATGCAGATTCATTGTTTCCTCTGACACAGGAACCATTGGTCACCCTTGAATCAAGATCATTTCCACCATTTTGTGTCCTCGTTCAGGCAAAGACATCAAATGTAGTCTGGATAAAGAACAACCAAGCCATGGACTGATGACTGTACAGTTGCTGATTCTGAATCAGTCCTTTCAGCTGTGCCTTTAACAACAATTTGACTTGCAAGAATTAGCAGGTGATCATGTTTACCTCTATGCTATTAAAAGCTTGACCTCCTCCTGGTTCCCCCAGCTTGTGCTGCCACTAAATGGAACAAGGGCAGGCTAGATCTCCCCACCACATTAGCAACATTATGACAGTTTAGACAACAAGGGGGGAGGCCAAATTAGGCAACTGTGAAATAGGTCTGAGCAGGCTTTGAGTTTTCTTTGGAATTGTTGCACCGTCCTACTTTATAGCAAAATGAGGCAGGATGCTTCAAGTGGTATACTGGGGGATGCAGCTGGAATTCAGACAATTGCCCATTTTTGTTGTTGTTGTTGTTGTTGTTGTTGTTATTACCACCACTATTTTACAACCAGAAAAAGGAAAGGGGTACCATTTGGGTTTTCTATTTTGGCATGAAACTGACTTGTGCCTTCTCTGTGTACAGTCTCATGGAGGACACTGTGTCCTTGAGAGGGGCTATCACTGACACACCACTTGTCCCATGAAGATAAACAGCTGCTGGTGAAGATGGTGAAAGATGGGAGGGAGATGGATTGAAAGAGAGAGAACAGGGAATCTGATAGGGGTGCAGCTGTCTTGGCTGGAGAAAAAAGTGTTACTCAATATGGACACACAGAAGGCCATCTCCTTCATGGTCACAGGCTCTGGGAAGACAGAATAAGTTGTTACCCGGAAAAGTGAAAAAGGAGACCTCCGGAGATGTGTAAAAATGGAAAAGCAAAGCTCTTATTGCTTTCTTCTGAGCAGGAATTAGGAGTTGCCTAGTTCTGGAGAGCTGCATCCACAAGTCCTAATCTGAAACTTTCAAATTGCATCTACTTGATATCTATCATATCATATTGTCCTTATATGTAATAGTACTTTTGGAGGTAGTAAAGGATCAAGACAGTCCAACCTGACAGAATGCCAAATTTGTAAAACTCACTGGGTCATCTAGGTCAAGTAAAAACTGCCAGCAGACAACCAGGCAGAGCTATTTTCACCCTCTGGTAATCTAAGAAAATATAAGACACAGTGAGGAGGAGTAGTTTGAGTGCTGGACTACTACTCTGGTGATCAGGGTTCAAATCCTCACTCAGCCATGAAAACCCAGTGGGTCACAGAGGAAGGTAAAGGCAACCCCCACTCGAGATCTCACCAAGAAAACCCTGTGATAAGGTCGCCATAAGTCAGAAATGACTTGAAGGCACACAACAACAACACAAACCTAAAAATACTGACATGTATGTGTGGCCAAGTTTGTTATTAGAAATTTGCTGAGCAAACAAAGCTGGTCTCTTTTGTAGATGCATTCTGTATATTAATACTTTGCACATATATAACACTCCTCCAGATTTGTTCTTTAATAATCCTTGTGGCAACAACCTTGCAAAGTAAACCAGTAAAAGCACTGTTGTTTGCAAAATGTTTATTTGTTTCTGCTACCTTTGCATCTGGTAAACAGGTTTTTGTAGCACTTCAAATGTTCGCAAGACCTGCATGACCATAGATTTAGATTAGTGGAAATCCAATGTATAAAGTGTAAGCAACAGTCATCTTTTCAAACCTGGGTGAGATGGCACTGATCTCTGCCCAGGGGTAGCTAGAGGCAAAAGAAGACAGAAGCATTGCACTTTTAATACATGTGTAGAAGAAGGTGTCTCAGGGGATACAGTTTGTCTTGCTGTGTAAGACATACCTGCTGAAACCCCCTCTTCAACCAAAATATTACTGACACAGGAGCTCTGTGACACCTGGCTGCACTACCCCTGTTAGATAGTGACAGACCAAAAGAAAACAAACAAATCCTTGTTTGGCTTTTCCCTCTCCTTTTAAACAATGCACAGCAAAATTGGCAAGTGAATTTTTGTGTGATATGAAGCCAAATATAATTGCCTGCCAATTGCTATGATCAAACGTTCATTAAAGAAAATGCTTCATGGGCTGGTTCCAAAGGGTTAGTCCTATAGACCCTGTTAGCATAATAACACTTGGTGAAACAATATTACAAGCTTGGGGAATGTGATCTCCAGGTGCTGAAGGACTCCATTTTCCATTAGCCCCTGCCAGTTTGGCCAATGGTGAAGAATGATGGGATTAGCAGTTCATCAGTATCAAGAGTGCCATACACTCCCCAGTCCTGTTACACCAATTTAGGCCACTTTCCCATGTTGCTCAGGCCTGCCTACTCCCAGTGGCTCTCTAAGGTTTTTTAGACAGGAATCTTCCCAGTCCTATGAGAAGAGTCCAAAAAAATGAACCCAGGAACTTCTGCATGCAGAGCATGCACTTGGCCACTAAAGTATGGTTTCTGCCATAATCAAATAACTGTATTAAGAAGAGTCATGACTGGAATAGCACTGCACAGCCTTGCATTTGCAGTTCACTTTAGCTACTGGAGAGACTGTCATCCGGAAGTGTTTAAATGTCAGAACCTATCATCCATGGCATGACAAACACTTCAGATTTATGGCACTATTAAGTGTCATGACGTCTCTGAGAAATCTTGTGAACTATAGTTTGGGGATGTGACTGTCAATGTGAGAAACTCTGTAAAGTTGATACCTCTCAAAATGACAGTCCTGCATTCTCTTAGTGTTAAGCTATAGTGCAGCAGTTAAGAATTTGAAGGAGGCTGGTCTTTGAAATCTTTCTTGAAACATAAAATTACTGTGGCTGTAATCATATACATGCTTACTTGGGAGTAAATCTCATTGCACAAAGCAAGGCTAACTTCTAAATAAATATAAGCTGTGATTGGCCTTTGGGAAGTCACTATCCCCTCAGCTTCAGACCTTCCGCTTCCAATTTTAGGGGGAGGGATTGGTCTCCCTTGCAGGGCTGTTGTATTAGTGAGAAAGAATATCTGGAATGCTCTGAACATTTGAAATGTGCTATATAAATGCTGAGTATTATTAAGATAAAAATGAATGGTAGTCTAGAGTACCCTGTCCCTTTTGCAGACACTTAGTGCCATTTTGCATGGCATGGAGTTAAACCAGATTTCACATGGTAATATACATAATAGTGTAGCAGTAAATACACTCAGGTTTTAGGCCAAACTTTACAAGAGTCCTCAAGGTACTGAACATATTGTGGGGATAGGGCTGAGCACCTTGCATAATTTCTTTTCAATTTGGCCTGAAATCCAAAATAGATTCACTACCTCAGTGACATGGAAGCCATTAGGCAAGTTTAATGGAGCTAAACAAGATTGCCAGCAGACTGGTGGAAATGATCTTAGGCCTCATAAGGGGTGACTGCCCTTCAAAAGCTGGCAACCTTTCCATGTGCAATGTAGAATATTGGGAACTCTCAGCCATTTATTCATTGAGGCTAATGAACAGGATATTTTAAAGTCTCCCTACTTCAGCGGAGATTCTTCCCCCCACCACTAGACCAAAGAAAAAGGCAAATCTTTCCTCCTCCATGTTAATCCTTCCTTAGAAGTCTAACCACTCTTTAAGGGAAATTTAAAGGGAGATGCATAATACTTTAATGAAGGAGGATGGAACATAAGCAATAAGCTGATGACCAGAGAGAATGTGGAACTGCAGGAAAATTTGTGACCCATCTTTGGGAAAGCATGGATAATCTTGATTTATTAGATAAGAAGAAGCAAAAAGAATTGCAGGCATTGTGACCTCTGGCGTGACAGACAGAATCCATGGGAGATGGATTTTTAATATCTGTTGGAATTTATCTGCTATTATGGAATTCCACACAATGCCCACCAGACCCTATCATTACAGTGTCATAAATGAGTCCTAATGACTTGCCTGTTTAGCTTGGCCCATAATCAAACTTTTCAAAAGTTGATTTTTTTGGATCACAAGCCCCAGCATGACCAGTGGCGTTTCTCCCATAACTTCTAACGGTCACAATTTCTCAGGGACAGTGCCGATTAATCCTCACTTTTTCAGCTGTTTTTAAAATGCCCCTATTTTAATCTCATCCTCCCACTTTCTCCCTTTGTTCTCAGCTTGCTTCAGTTACTACAAACTGAGTTCAGCATGCAAAAGATGTTTGAATTCAATTAATCTTGGGACAAGGGGGGGGGGGTAGATTCTTGCCTTTCCCAAGAGGCTCAAAGAAAAAGCAAACTGCTGCAACCCCTCTTATCTTGTGTGTTCTTCCTCATTAATAATTTTTGCCATCAAAAATGTTGATGTTGCTTAGCCAGATCCAGACATGTTCCAATTTTAATCTACGGAACATTGGAAAGTATGCCCCCCTTCCATGTGCCCCAGGTTTGGGCACTGACAATGGGATCAAGTTTAAGGGCTTATTCCTTATGAGCTCTAGAGAAAATTGAGTCCAAGATCGTGTTGTCTGGTGGAATTTGGGAGCTGAGCTACAAAAAGGTAACTTTCCCAAGCTCTTGATTTTAGACTTCATTTTCGTTTCTGTGTATACAATGCAATGAAGCTTTAATTTAACTCCCTCTGAGGACTAACTTTAAAAGGTGGCTCATAAATCCTATTTATTACATTTAAGGCATTTATTTACCATCTCTCAACCCACTAAATGGATGTACAGAGGGCGATCTTCTAAATAAATACATAGAAATAATAAATGTAGGACTGGGGTTTGTCCAGGAGTTTCCTCACACCCATGCCCATCTCTGAATTTACAAACACACACACCTGATCTACGGAGAAAAGAATCTCATAGGAAGCCGATTCCTATCCTGTGCTTAATTTCTAAAACGATGAGCCACAGACTAGAGTCCATGCTAGCTCCTGAAAGTACACCATTACTTTACTTTGGATGTACTTTCTCTCCTCCCCTCTTAAATTCTAAAGGATGGGGGGGGGGGTTGACATTTACTTTGTGATGTGTGTAAAGACTCTTTGGCCCTCGTGATCCTTTCCAGCCTATGATTCCATGATTCTTTGTCAGAGACACTCCTCTGTATTATTGCACAACCCTGAGAATCCAAACAGATTCTGGCACTAAGGCAGACTTGGTCAAAATTCTGTGCACCATGTCACCCACTGTAAGCCTTGCTTAATCCTAAAATGCCTCACTCGTTTCAGAAAACCCACTTGCCAAACACTCTAGTAGCCGTCACGGAGTTTGGCTTCTGCAATAAAAGGAATTAGCATTGCCCAAAACTACAGTACTTATTTCTGGGACACAAGAGGAGGTGAGATAAGGTTAGGGGAGATGGTACTGAAAGGTTATAGTGTCAACTAGCTCTCTTTGCCAAGTTGACTTTGCTTTTTAAAGTTAGACAAGAGTCCAGATCTTTGACCTACTGACACCAGAATGATCTTGGGGAAACTATGACACAATGATCATGGTGGGGACATTATATAGCTCAGCCTCAGCTCAGCCCCAGCTTCTCCAGAAGACAACCCCTTATCTCAGTAGTTGTTGAGATTTCCCAGAATGAGACCACCAAACACTCAGCCCCTACTTACGGCAGGTGGTGGTGGCAGCGGCAATGGCTCAGGTGCAGCTGCTCCTTGCTCAGGAAAGATGCGTAGATTATGATCTGCCGATGTTGGAGATGGGTACTCTGAAGGGGTGCTGTGGAGATGATACTGTGGAGGCAGCCGGGCCTGAGGTGGTGGTGGAGGGTATTGAGCTGGGAACGTCTGGGTCATGGCATCAGCTGGCGGCACTGCAGCATCTGGACTACCCTGCAGGGAGAAAAAGCAGAAAGAGTGAAGCAAGGAACCACAACTATCAGTGAACTTGGAACCTTGAGCCGTTTCACACTGCATAGTTACAGTGCTATGATTCCACATTAAGTATCTTGGCTGCATCCCATGGAATCCTAGGGCTTGTTGTTTTGGGAGGAACTATTGCTCTCTAGCAGAGAATTCTAAGTACTACTTCTTAAACTGCAAAACCCATAGGTTTTGCATAGGATAGAGTCATGGGAGTGTAATCATAGCACCATAATTGTGGACTGTGAAAGGCTTACTGGTCTGGTATAATAAACATATTGAGCCTACAAAAAAGAAAATACATTTAGGCTACATTCCTTTAGCCCAAAGAAATCCAAGTATTTTCTAATGCATCTTCTAAAGTCAAGAGGGACTCCTCAGAACGGAACAAGGGCAGAACACTTACCTTTATTACCACAAACAGACACTCGTTTCTCTCTCAGAAAATTCTTTCCTTTCCAATACCGCCTTTTCAAATATCCATTGCACCAAAAAGTATCTTTCAGTGTGTTTGCAGTGCCCTGAGAATATTGTCTCATTATCCTTGCAACATCCCTGTGAGGAGTACTATAATCTCTGTACCACAGATCTGAAGCTGAAGAAGAAAATCTGCCTATATGACAGCTTAGAAATGTTATTTTTGGGACTACAACTCCCAAAATTCTTAGAGTTATAGTTCCCAAATGTAACTTTTCCAAACTTTGCCCAAAACCTCACAACAAGCTGCATAGAGGTAACAGCTGGATGCAAAAGATTTCCCAGCATGTCCTTAAAGCCCCCAGACTTAAGAATTTCAGCACAGAAGATGCTCAGAGTAAAGCCAGGATCCTAGCACATATGTGTGTGTATAAGTACCTTTGAGTTGACTGTCCACTTATGGCAACCTCAAGAATTTCAGAGGGTTTTCTTAGGCAAGCAATTGTCAGAGATGAAGATGCCAGTTCCTTCCTTTGGGTTTACAGCAGCAAGTATTCATTGATGGTCTACCATTCAAGTACTAACCAGGGTTGACTGCTTAGCTTCCAAGATCAGGTAGGATCTGGTGCCTTTAGGGTACTTAGGCATGGATCCTAACATCCAGTCTTTATATTTAAGTTTTATTAAAATATAGGAAAAAAGTTTGTCATCCCCTTTTACTGTAAACTGCTCACTGCCCTCCTTTTCTTATTTCAGGACCCAGACATCCTGTCTTCCTCACAGCTCTTCTTGTATTAACAAGCCACACTGTCTCCCTAGTCTCTCACACAACGCACAAACACAGTTTCCTTGGAGAATCCAGGGATCTGAGCTGCCAAAGCCCAAAAGATCACAACTAGGAAAACATCACCCACCTACACCGACAGGCCCCATCCCCTGCCACTTCTCAGAACCTCTGCCAGGGTGGGATGCTCAGGAGGAGAAAAATGCACACTCTTCTCTCTCTCTTTCCCTCACATGGTCCAGGGCTATAAAGGCATCCCTTGTGCTGTTCCTTCAGCCAATGAGGAGGCATCACAACACATGTGAGCCCTTTAACTGGCCACCTTCTTATCAGCTACCATCACAAGCCTGCCCTTATTTGGAGCCTCTTGTCCTGTCTCATTGTCTTTCAGCTGTTTGGGGGGCTTTTGGACAAAAACAGAACAAGGAGGGGACATAAAGGAGATGGACAGCTGCAGATTTCCCTGGAATGTGCAATCTGCCAGAGAGGCTCAGCTCTGCAGCCCACGCACCTGCCCCACCTGTCCAAAAGCAAAGACAGATTAATCTCTGAGCCAACCATGGGCTTAATCCTAGGAGGAATCGAGCAGAGAATGCAGTCATAGGCAAAAAGCCCAAACACTATGTACTGTGTCCTTTGATTATTCTTATTTTTTTTTTTGGGGGGGGGGGAGAAGGAAAAGCTTGCTCCCATTTGGTGCGTCGTCAGATCTGCAGTAAAGACTTAAAAGCTGGAATTGGCTTCCTTGGGATGGTTACCCTGTTCAGTGTTTTTACTTATCCCAACTGATGTTTGTTGTGGTTGTGTGCCTTCAAGCCATATCTGACTTTTGGCGACTCTAAGGTGACCCTATTATAGGGTTTTCTTGGCAAGTTTACCATTGCCATCCTCTGAGGCTAAGACAGTGTGACTTGCACAAGGTCACCCAGTGGGTTTACATAGCTGTGCTAGGATTTGAACTCTGGTCTCCAGAGTCATAGTCCAAAGATCAAACCACTACACCATGCTGGCAGGCCTCCCAAAAATTTATCAATGGAATTTATGTAAGTGCTGATTTGATAATTGAATCAGTGCCTCTGTTCCAGTTGGTACCAGCCATAGGATATAGGCTTTTGTTGACTAATCAGTAAGGTTGAAATTATGGCACATTCATTAAATTTTTATCCTATCTTTCCAACATGGTGCGCAGACACAGATAGTATCGCTTTCCCCTCTCTTTACAACAATACTATGAGTGCAAAAGAGAGCTGAGCGTGGCTATCCCAAGCTCACTGTAATATGAATAGCAATCAGGTTACGCTATTTGAAACGCTGAATCCTGTTATAACAAAACACTGTAACTCTGTTAATAAAACAAGTAAACAATACAGCAGTGTCATTATAACAAAACATGTTAACACTTTTAGAAATGTAAATTGTTGCTGCAGCAAAAATAATCGCATTCAAAAGTTATAAAGGTAAATGGCTCATCCATGAAATAGTACAATAAATCAAATAGAATCAGGTAATCCTCCTATACAGTACTGTAGCAATCTTTCATCCATAGTCCAGATAGCATGTTGAAACATCCAAAAGTAGTGAAGATAAACAGCTCCTTAGTGAAGTAGTACAATGAATCAAGTAGAAACCAATTAATGTGTCAAAAACATTCAAAAGCAGCAGCTCAGTAATGGACTAGTGTAGCAAATCAAGTAGTAAAGTAGTAGTGAAGTTTGCTTTTGCCTGTGTCTATTGGGAAGGACAAGATTCTATCTCCTTTTCTTTTTTCTCCTTCCTGCTGAGTTGAGTGCAAACAACTTTGGCACTTTGAATTCAATTTGCAGCAACTGAAGTAAGCTGAGGACAAAGAAGGAAAGCAGGAGGAAAGAAACCAGAACATTTTAAAGGCAACTGAAAACATGGGATGACAAAGGATTAATTGGGACAGCCGCTGCCAAATCGGGACAGTTGGTTGGTATGTTGCTGGAATATAGATAGACTGGGCTAACTTGGAATGGATTTTTGTGCAGAAGGAATGTGAGCTTCCAGTTCAGTTCTGATATTCCACATACATTCCTGGTCTTGGGATGTTTATGTTATGTGTATGTCTGTGTTTTGCACTAGGCCAGCCTCCAGTTGGAACAGGGGTAGGCAACCTTTTTGAGCCGGGGGCCAGGTTGCTGTCCCTCAGACAACTGGAGGACCGAAGCTAAAAAATAAATAATTAAATAATTTTTTAAAAATTTAAATAAATAAATAAACCGGGACAAATGTAGGACAAAATTTTCAAATGGTGGACACTTTTTTTAAAAAAGTGGAGGACACGCAGAAAAAATTGCTGATTTTTTAAAAAATGTTAACATAAATGCATGTTTCTGAGGCTTCTATAGACAATTGCCCCCGCGCATGAGAGGCCAAAGGCCCTGGTGGCAATCGGCAGCAGGACCGGGCTGGGGCCGGTCCCAAGGCCTTGCCGGGCCGCATCCGGCCCGCAGGCCGCAGGTTGCCTACCCCTGAGTTAGAAGAACACAGGACTCTCAGAAAAAACAAGGTGATCTTAACATGCCTAAGATCTGTGTACAACTGCGCTCTAGTTATTTTTAAGCCTCTTTTCAATCTGCTGCATTACTTATGCTGGAAATGAAAAAGGGAAAAAAAAACTATTCTTTTAGCATTTGGGGGTAGCTTTTCCACATTCCCTCCTGCTTTTTTCAGCATCTTGAAAAGACACCCATTTCATGGATTCTGCTAGTATGGAAATTTCTTTAAGTTTAATTAATTGGTAAAAAGACAATTAATCAGGAGCATTTTTGGTGGATAGCTCTGTTTTAAATTAGGGCTCTCCAGTGCCCTCTTTCAAGCACACTAGGGGTTCCTGGAGGTCATACAACTCTAGGCCCAAGTTTGCATTAATCCACAGACCCATGCTGTGAATTGTGCACTGTGCGTCTGCCAAATGGATCCGATGTATCTCCTACAGAGACTGATACTTGGGAGGACTGCAAAGTACACAGTCCCTGCACCAGATTGGGCTTGATCTTCCCCGGGCCCTCTTCCCACATATCTTCTCTGCTAGAGCTTGGAACAGATGGCATTAAAAAACTCTGATGCGGACGTGGCAGCCGCTGTTCTGCAAGGATGTGCTACAAGAACACAGAGGCATAATAGTTTTCACAAAACTGGCAAAATGGTGCCTGAGATGTACCTGGGGTAGCCAGATCTCAGTCCCTGGCCCTGAGTCTCTAGTTTTCATAAGTCATTTCCAGGTAGAAGACCAGGGTACAAGGTTTCTGTGGGCTCAGCTCAAGGCAAGAGGAAAGTACTGTGTGCAACTCTTCAGCTCAGCCAGTAGAGGAGCAGCTTGCTACAGTTTGCAATACTTAATTCATTTGCTGCCACAACTTGCAAACTTTACAGGAGGTCTATATATTTACGTAGTTTCCCTTTTTGACTCACAGTTATGATGGTGCCAGAGCTCACCTTCTATTCTGCACCAAAAGGTATCTTTCACTGTGTTTCACAAGATTAAACTGCCTTACTTTACGTCACTAGGGGCCTGCCCTAAGTCTCATTGAGGGAGGACTTTCTCTTTGTTCCAAAGCGTTCTCAGAAATCGCGCCCTCTGGAACGGATGTAGGACGTGATTGGAATGCCCGGCGGCAGTGGCGGCATACCCTTGTGCAATAAGATGCATTCCTAGCCCCATCCTGTTCCATGCGCGCCCATGTGCACCCCCCGTTTTGGAACGCAACGGGCCCATTTCAGGACCCGTGCGATAAACTTCCATGAGTGCTGGAATGTGTGAGAAAGCAAACTCCCAGACAAGCGCATAGATGCAGACCCAAAGTGTGAATAACAAACCCAGAATGCCTGAGATTAATTGCATTGTTCCACTAAAAAAAAAAAAGAAGAAGAAGACATCTGAATGACACTTTGGATGGAAGGATAACCTTAACTTGAAAACTGCAGTGTTAGATAATTGGTCTTCAATTTCAGAATTTACCAGTTCAGTCTAGTCAAAACTACCAGGGAAAGTGGAGCCATGAAAAGAGTCTCACGTGATGCCTCCAATACAAAGGACAGAATAATGGTCTCGGGCAGGTGGGGTGCCCACATTTGACAGCCACCTGTTTCCTATAAAGTTGTGTGCTCATTTAGGCAGACATAGGGAGTAAATAAATAGGTTAAAAGAATCTAGCCTCATAACTTGCTCTCAAGATTTACATCTGTTTTCCTGCCCAACAGAGATTCTCTCTCTCCCTGCCACACTCTCACACACCCCTCTACAACCACCATTAGTGCATCACTGGAGACAGTCTGTAAAGCACCCCTTTCGGACATGATTTCTTATCAGAGTTGGCTCCACTTCCAGTCCTTATAAATAGCTCCACTTGACTGCAGCACCATCTTGTCACTCACGCAGCCCAAGAGAGGCCCCAAAAGGGGAGCAGCCCAGGCACGTATGTTCATAAATAGAAACCCGTATTGAGGAATTTTCCTTAGACCCAAGGACTGATGAGTGGCCTCTGGAGGCAGTCCAGATAACCTGGATCAGCCAAGTTCTTCTATGTGAAAAACGTTTTGCAGGCTGTTTCTGACACATTTTCCCCAACCCAAATGAATCAAGTCCACAACGCGGAAGGGAAATGTCCAAGGAGTTAGACTACTTAGTGAGGGTTTCATACCCTCCAGTGTTCCTCAGATGAAATCTAGGACACATGTGAACAAGGAAGAGCAGAGTGTGATCAAGATGGCAAAAGTTGTTAAGGAAGAAGAACAGAAAACCTAGGAGATGCTGCAGCAATTTGATTTTGCCTCAGCCTCCTTTCCTCCCTGCAGAATTAACTGAATAAAAACTACCTTTGCTCTTTGAAATCAGTTTGCAGCAACTGAAGTAAACTGAGAACAAAGGGGGAAAGTGGGATATGCTAGATGACAGTTCCCTTCATCTCCAGTGAGTCTGATTATGAAAGCTGTATTCTAGCATATCTAGAAGGCTTCAAGGGTTGACTTTAAAGCAGAGACTGAGGCCATGTCCGCACGGAGGAAAAGGAATATTCCTGCCCCACTGTCACACTGAACTGTTTAGATTATGGACATGGACTCAGAATGCATCAACAACGCTGTATAAATAATGCAGTTTGATACCACTTTAACTACCATGATTTCATCCTTTAGAATCCTGGAATTTGTAGCTTTGTGAGGCAACATCGCTCTTTGGCACAGAAAGCCAAAGACCTTGTAAAACTACAAGTTCCAGGAATCCATAGGATGGAGCTACAACACTTAAAGTGGTGTCAAACTGCGGTGTTTCTACGGTGTAGATGTACCCTGAAAACTGTGGCTTTCTACACACAGTTGTTTCTGCAGTGTCTATCAACTCAGGCTAACACAGTCAATAGGATTATGGTGGCTACAATCCAACAAGATCTAGTGGGCCAGAGTTGCCATCCCTGATTCAAAAGCCTCAGAATTAAAAACAAAACAAAACAAAACCCTGCATTATTATGAGCAAAAATTATAAGTTTGGTTCTTCCTTCCTTATCTATATAAAGGAGCTTTACTGGCTTTTCAAACTGCTTATAAATTCAAAAGGATCAGGTAGCAGGATCAACTCTGGAGTAGAGCAAACCATTC
Organism: Sceloporus occidentalis; assembly: GCA_023333645.1. Lineage (NCBI taxonomy): Eukaryota > Metazoa > Chordata > Lepidosauria > Squamata > Phrynosomatidae > Sceloporus > Sceloporus occidentalis. Next base: position 922,334 of record JALMGF010000265.1, read on the forward strand.
TAAATCATATGGACTAACAGTCTGACTTTATAAGGCAACCTCCTATGTACTGTGATGATACTGAGCTACATGGTGAAAGAGGATCTTCCACATCCTACACAAACTGCCAACAGCCTTAAGTATGAAGTGATGGTCACAAGGACTCTATTTCTTTTCCTAGTGTGTTAAAAACAGGGAGATGACTTACGAAGTAGATTTGCAGACACGGAACTGTGGTCCTTTCACATCATACAGTTATAGTATTGTAATTCTACTTTAACTGCCATAGCAACATGCTATGGAATCCTGGGATTTAAAGTTGGGGGGGGGATGCAGCCATGACACTTAATGTGGTATCATAGTGCTATAACTATGTAGTGTCGAAAGGCTCAAGGTTCCAGGTTCACGGTTCATTGTGGTTTCTTGTCTACTATTTTTGCTTTGTAGTTTGGTGAGGCACCAGAATTACCTGGCTGAGCATTCTAAATATGACTCAACAAATTGAAAATCCCAAGATTTCATGGGACGTTGTCATGGCAATTAAAATGGAATAGTGTTATAAATTGTGTAATGTGAAAGAGCCTCTGGCCTTGTGAATAGGTAGGAATTGTGTTGGGAGTGGCTTGCAGGGAGTTCGGGGGGATTCACAGTGCTTGCAACTTCAGGGAAAGAGGTATTGTCATATTGTGACTTTTGGTCCCACCAAAGCTCACTAAAATGCCCCAGTGAGAAGCCCACCAGTGGAACAAGAATGCAATGTATTCTCCCACCCACAGAACCCAACAACATGCCCATCATTACAAGTATCCATTGAGACCCTTATCTTCTATTAATTTCTCTAATTCTCCCTCTAAATCCACCCAAGTTGCTGGCCTTCACATCCCATTCCCTGAAATTTATTCTCCAATCTTATATGTGTACAGTGGACCCTTGTTATACGCTGGGGTTTGGTTCCAAGATTCCCCGTGTATAACAAAATCCGTGTATGCTCAAGTCCCATTAAACATAATGACATAGCACAATGGTGTCCCTTATAAAAAATGGAAAATCAAGGTAAATTTATACTTTTTTGGAACATTTTCAAACCGTGTATGCTTGAATCCGTGTATAAAAAATCCGTGTATAAGAAGGGCCGACTGTACATGAATTTTAAGTATTGTACATTGAAGCCATGCCACATAGCACATAAGACCCATTCAGTGTACAAATGTACTGTGAAGCTCTGCACTTGGCTTTGTACTTTATGATTGTGCCAAAGCCTCTGACAGGTGTACACAATGACACATTGCAACAGTCTGCTCTACTTGTGTTTATGTCCCAGTTGTTCCAGAGACAGCCCTTCTTTTATGGTTCTTGTTCCCACTATGCCTCTATTTTTCATTTCAGGGAGATACTGGAAATGTACTAACACCCTTCCTTGTGTTAAAAGCTATTGGAGGGAGAGTAGCTGGGGCAGGTCATATGGATCCTAGCTCTACCCCATCTGCATGCCAATGCATGCCCAAGGAGCCAAAATTGTAATGTACCAGCTGCTGCATCCTCATACCTTCAGAGGATGTGTTGCATAGAAATATTTAACACCTACAAAGAGACCCATTGTACAATTTGTACTATTTATCAACTGCAAACCATCATTTTACAAACCAGTGTGGTATAGAGGATTGAGAGGTGCACTGTGGCTTGGGAGACCAGGGTTCAAATCCCAACTCAGCCATGGAAACCCACTGGGTGACCTTAGGCAAGTCACACTCTCTCAGCCTCAGAGGGAGGAAAAAACAAACCCACCTCTGAACAAATCTTGCCAAAAAAAATCTGTGATAGGGGCATCATAAGTCAGAAATGACTCAAAGGCATATAACAACAATGACAAAAACCACGATTTCATTATTGTTATGTGCTTTGTAGGACTAATTGCAAAGGAAGATAAGTTCCCAAGATGAGCCATTCTGGATCAGACCAAAGATTTGCCTCAGGGGAGGATAAATTCGAGATGCAGAAAGGCTCTGAAGACTACACCCTCCCATCCATTCATGGTCCCTGAATGTTTTCCAGTGGAAAAGGCCAATTCTATTGTCTGTAATAGGACATTTTGCTCTGTTCTCTCTCCCCTCTCAAACAGGCAGTGACCAACACAGCCAGCAACTAAATGCCTATGAGAAGTCCACAAGCAGGACAGGAATGTAGCATGAGACTCTTGCCTGTGTTCCTTGGCATAAGTCTTCTGATACTGGAGATAACATGCAGAAGAGTCTCATTCTACATGAGCAAGTAACCATCGATAGGCTTAGCCTCCACGAATTTTCCTGATCCCCTTTTTAAACCATCAGTGCACCTTATAGGTGAAGACTGCATGTATAATAAGTGGGCCATGTGTGAGTAGGAGCATATAAGTGGGTGCTTAGGAAATTATTCCTGGTATGAGAATGTGGATATATTACAACTTTACAGGAGCATGCCTGTATCCATCTGTGAATTGTTGGAAGCTCTGTCTGTCCATTTGCTTGTTTCCTACAACACACACACACACACAGCTAGTCAGATGTACTTGTTAAAGGATGGCTAACAAGAAGAAAATCCAGGTTGACATCCCCACTCTGCCTAAGACCCTCTTCTTTGAGGGCTATAAATACAATTACAAATAATTGTATAGATTTTTAAACTATTTGTCGATGCAGGCACAGTTTACTGGCTATGCCACACAGCAGAATTAATGCATTTTGACACTGTTTTAATTGCTATGGTTCCATGCTATGGAATTCTGAAATTTGTAGTTTTGTGAAATATTTAGCCTTCTCTGCCAGACTGCTCAGGTAACGCAACACGCTACAGATTCAGGGATTCCATAGCCATGCAGTTAAAGTCTGCATTAACTCTGCAGTGTAGATGCAGCCCATGATTTCTACAATTGTACCTGAGGCTATATCCTATATACCTTAACACCCCAAAATGATATGGATATACGTGGATAGGGGCCCTCTCACACTAGCTGCTCCTTAGTAATTAGTTTCCCTTCCATTAGATTTTGTCAAAGCCCCAGCCTAAGTATCTTCAGTAAATTAAGACCATACTGGAGAGACAGTGTGGGGCAATGGTCAGATCTGGGTTCTAGTACCCCCACAGTTATGAATTTCACTGGCCATGGGCCTGGCCTTTCTCACAGCTGGACTAATCTGACAGGGTTATTGCTAAAGATAACACAGGGAAAGGAGAGCAACATTTGCTATCTTTTGCTCACTGGAAGAAATGCAGGACATAAGTATAAAACAAATTTCATTCCATTCAGGAGGGAGTGTTTGGACCAGCTCATTATTAACAAATATTTTTATATTTAAGTTGGGTGCTCAGTCTCCTCCACTATGCTTTTAAATAGTTTTGCCTTTTCATAATACATGTAAAGGGAAGAGTAAGTGTTTAGAAAGCTTGTCAAGACTTTTCAGTTCTACTACTCAGTTTTCAGTTAGTATATCAGAACTGTTATATTAGAAGGTATGAAGCAGAAAATCATAGTGGTATCTTATTCTTTTGCCGACATCACAAACACACACACAACATGGTGGCTCATTAACAACACTTTAATGGCATACAGGAATTGTGTCCCTTCAGGCATCAGTTTTAGGGAGAACCATGAAAAGGTAGCAATCTGTCAATAATTCATATCTCAAGTATATTTTCTCCACCATGATTTAGATTGTTTGCCCCAGGCCCCAGAATATCTCTTGATCCATTTTGGTTTGTTTTCAGCATTGTTACTGACTGACACAGATTCTGCTTTTGTTGCTATGCTGTTTACAATTTCATTCTCTCACTTTAAACTGCAGCTTTGTATTGGGAGCGTGAATCATTTTAGCTATTTGGTGAGACACCTTTGGGGGGTAACATGTGGAAGCAGTGGTGGGATAAATTTATTTTAACAAGTATAAAAGTACAATAAATAAAACAAAATAAACCTAAGGTTTACAGATAAGCTTTTTGGCAAGGGAGACCGAGAGAGAATCTGACTGTTATGAATCATTCCATAAGCAGTTCAACACATTCTGTCAGTGGGATTTTGGCCGCATCTTTCCATTATCCATCTGCCGTGCACTAATACTCACATTACAGATGAATATAAAAGCACAGAGAGTGAAAGGGGAAGCATAAACAAGAAGTCAATGTGCAAAGGGATCTTGCAACACCTTTGAGACTAACTGAAAGAAAGAAGCTGGTAGCATGAACTTTTGTAAACATGAGCCTACTGCATCTGAAGATGTAGACAGAAGTCTACGAAAGCTATGCTACCATCTTCCTTCAGTTACAGTGCATTGGTTATTAAATATATTTACCTCTATCTGGTTTAAAGCTGAATTCAGGCAGCATCTTGATCTTATCAGACATTTTTTGCTGCCAAATGTGCCACCCAAATATAGCCCAGGTCCATCTCTGCTTCCAGAGCTGCTCCCCCTGGCTCTTTTTGGATCCAGCTGTTTTCTGACTTAAGAAAATGGCCAGCGGAGCAGCTCTGGAAGGGGGGATGGACCCAGGCTGTATTCAGGTGGCAGATTTGGTGGCAAAAACATCTTATAAGACCAGGATGCCGCCCAAATTCAACTTTAAACCAGACAGAGGTAAATCAATTTAATAACCAATGCAATAAATCTCTTAGTCTCAAAGGTACTACACGATCCCTTTGCATACTGATTTTCCAAACACACACAGCTAAGCCTTTGAATTCTACCAAGAAGTCAATATGAGAGGTACTGAGGCCACTTCTTTCAAAGTGCAAATATCCAGGGCACTGACACAATGGCATGAGATAGCCAAAGTCTAGAGGCCACCAGTGAAGCAGTTTACAGTTCAAGACGGGTGCCTCAGCCAGAACTTAGAAAAGTAACTTTTTTCGGCTATAGCTGCCAAGATCCTCCAAACTGGCATGCTAGTGGCCACACCAGGTGAAGGGTATAACTGTAAGAGATTTGACAGTGCCCCACCCCTGTGGTGAAACCATCTGGACATTCAAATGAATGTAATGACCCTGCAAATGCCAGTTCACTTACTAAGTTAGATTTAGGTCTTCACATGTGCCACGCCTTCTCTTCCAAGGACTTTACAACAACATTTAAGCTTCTGAGGTACATGAGAGCATTCCCATCTACCTGTACATTATTCCCAGCATCTTCTTGTAATATCACACCTCTCATAAAGACTCTGTGTTGTATTCTAAAAACAGTTGAGCCTTGACCAACTTAAGAGTGCTCAAAAGAAACCAGTCTTGGGAATGGTGCATCTCCAACAGAGAGTCAGACCCTGGAGTCTGAGCAATGCACATTCTTGCTTTCCCCACAAATGGTTTGCCATTGTTAAAACTATGCTGTGGTCTACCCAATTTAGGGGCTCTTGTCTTGCACCACCATTTTAGCTGTGTGATCAGTGCATAATTAAGTCTATAATTCATTACTAAATCTATAATTAAATCTTCCTCCATGATGGCTCTGCCCATTGACAGAGTACATCTGTCTTCTATATACTGAAGGGAGTCCATACAATCAGGTATAAAATGGATTGATCTCTTCGTTCCCCCAAGAGCCGTAAATATCTCGCCCCTTACAAGGAAAAGACTTTCTCTCTCTCTGAGCAATTCTGTAAAAATAACTCAGGAATGGAGGGATTTATCTGCGGGGGAGGCATTATCAGCTGTCCCCTCAAGACCACCAGCCAGCCACAGCTGGGCCCTGTCAATGACACGGAGAACACACAAACACAGAGAGATTTATATAGATAGAGATGAAAACAAACGATCGTACCTGAACCAGTCCGGAGTAACATTGGGGTGCCGGAGGGTAGACAGGCAGGCTGTAAGGGTGCAGAACTACAGCTGGCGGGGACAACATGGCACATAATAAAAGTTAGGGCCCGACCACCCAGTCCCCAAAGTAGTTAAAAGCACCTCTGTCCAAGCGGCTTTGGCACCGGCCGAGGGAGTGTTGAGTGGCAGATGGGACAGTGCCACTGAAAGACGCCAACAGCTGTTGAGAACACAAGCGCCTGTCACAAACTGCCTGGGCAGAAGCATCTGTACTGGGATAGAGTCTCACGAGGGACGCACAATTTTGAGCCACAAAGTAATCACAAGGTCCTGAAGTAAACCTGACTTTTCCACAGGTGTATGCCTATCTTGCTGCCATTATATTTTATCCGTATCACAGAAATACAGAAGTAGCATATATCTCACTCTATACAAAAAAAGTATGAGTGGTTATTATTATTTTATTGAGATTTACTTTCAGTGTAGAGTTATACAGCACATGACCCAGCCGAGTCAAATTTAGTCTCACTAACTTCAATGGAGTCGTTAAACATGAGCTTGTATCTCTCCTACTGAGATCAATGGGATTTATGCAACGATCAGTGGAGCTTCTTCCCAAGTAAAGTGATTAGAGAAGTGCAGCTGTAGGAACCCTTCACTTTGACCAGATGAGGCCCATAATACAGTTTTACATTGTGCTATCTGCAGCCTTAAAAACAGAAAGCAAGGCAGGAAATGTATATTTTATATGTAAATAAAATATGTAAATGAAATATTTTACATGTAAATAAAAAAACGAGCCAGAGTAGTGTTTTGAGGGCTGGACAATGACTCTGGAGACACTCAGCCATGGACACGCACCCACTAGGTGATCTTGAGTAAGTCACACTTTCTCAGTCTCAGAAGAAACCAAAAGTAACCTGCCTCTGAATAAATCTTGCCAGGAAAAAACCATGATAGGTTTACCTTAGGGTCACCATAAGTCAGAAATGACTTGAAGGCACACAGCTGTACAACAACAGTCTATAATGCATAGGCAGAGAACTTGCCAGTTAACTGGCAAACATTTTTATTTTCAATTAGCTAAAAGGTTTCAAGAAGAGGCTTCTCTAGTATGCTCACTCTGCTTTTACAGGAGGGCCAGCAAGGGCCAAGCCAAGTTATTTTGCTGTCTAATATGAAGAAGATTGTGGTGTTTCCTTCACGTTCTATGTACAAAAGCTCACTGAGCTGAATATTTTTTTCTAGCGCTGACAATGGGGCAGCATCTTCCACTGCACCTGAAAGTAGCAGAGTAATTTAGAGGGCACAGGATAGACTGCAGGGCACACTCCCAGCATTATTTCCCTCATGCAGTTTCCTTACTTTGCCTAATAGCAGGGCTAGGAGTGGATCCAGACAGTGTCATCTTCTATTAGTAAAAACATACAGACACACACACTTTCCCCTGGCTACTCACATCTTTTGTGGTAACAAAAAAGAAAAAAAAAGATTAAAGTGAGGAACATAGAACCATGCACATTGCCTTTCAACTGGTGATGCGATGGGCTGGCCATCTGGAAACCCTACTGGCATCTCTCCTATTTTTTCTTAAAAGGTAACATCAAGCTGTGCGTTTCATCTCCACAGCAGGAGACATCCACACAAGCAAGTTTCCAATTCCAGTAATAGGTGGAAGACAGGATAGGATTTCAGGGAAAAAGGGACGGAGAGACATTTGCAACTCCTTGGTGAAGGGCAAATTAAACATCAGCCTGCTCCATGAATAATAGTGAACAGTGTAGGTATTCCATGGGAGTTACCATGTCTATAATTCATGCACCCACTCATTAGTATGGCCGCTTGCCCAAAAAGAGGGAATGCATTGCCAAACAAGAGGACAAGAATCTGCACCATCTAATTTGAATGTAGAGAAGTACATTTAGCAATAATGAATACAATTTAATTAGAAACACACTACATCTCAGCAGCATAGACCATGACCAGACAACCTGCTGGCTAGGTATTGAAAGTGTGCAACTTCATAACCATGGGCTGCTCTCACTTCCTATAATTCTTTATATTATTATTATTATTATTATTATTATTTACATTTATTTGTATCCCACCTTCCTCCCAAAATTGGGACTCAAAGCAGCTTACAGTTTAAAAAACAATGAGGGTTTGCCCTGTCAATACCATCATTTCATCATCATAAACTTCATTGCATATGGCTAAAGGCCTTGACAATATGTGAAATAAAATATAAGCAAAAATAAAAATAAATTATTTAAAACATTTGACATAATTTTAAAAGCATTTTATAGACATCTATTGTGAACACTTGGAGCAGGGGAATCCTATGTTCTCTAGGATCCTTGCCACGTTGGAGAGCAGAAATCAGATTTTTTTTTTAATTTCAGCAGAAAAGATAGATGGCCTTTCAGGAAATTTATCAGAACTCTGGATCAATATGGTGTATAGTTAAGTGGCCTCCAAATATGTGCTTAAAATGGGCAGGCTCACAAGTCTTATGGGAGAAACCTCTCTACATCAAATGCCAGAATTTGGTTTCACTGCTTTCAATAAAGGCCAGACCCAAAGATCTCCAATAGTTAACAAAATAAGCCTTCTCCCCCTCCCCTAGTAAGTTTTAAAAATGCATATATTTTACATGTTAATGCAAATCACAGTTATACAGAAACACTGAAATTTTGACTTCCTACCATTCAGCTGTTGGCTCCATTTGTTATATAATTCAATTCTAAATTTATGCAATTTATAGTGATCTTCTACAATAAATGAACAATCTTCCTATTACTAAATTTTATTAGCTAATCTATCATGTCCATTATCAATAAAGTTCCCCATTTTTCTCTCAGATTTATATTCAACATCTTCCAGTCTTTCTCGAAATTCTAAAGCAACTTCTCCTTTAGTAGCCTTGATCGTTTATCAATTTCAGCTAAGTCGCATAACTTTAATATCCAGTCTTCTTGCATTGGTATTTTTGTTGGTGTTTTTGTTGCTAAGGAAGGTTTTATACTCTCTTAATTGTTGTTTCACACACACACACACACAAAAAAAATGGAATCAGTAGTGCTTTCACCTGCCATGTTAGTTTACTCAGCTTCTTTTTCTTGGACTCGCATTCTATCAAACCAGATCTGAATGACCACAGAGATTTTATGTCCTGATAAATTTCCCTGATATTATGAGATCCCACAAAAGTATGTTGTTGTATCCCTTGAAACTTTTCTGTTCCTGGCATCTGTCTGATGTTGGTATCAACTGTATGGACTTTATCACATGGGGACCTATGTGCTTGCATCCTGAAGAGGGTTAAAGTGTTGTCATTCCAGAAAAGCACACAAATGCGCAATTGATTATAATACATAGAGTACAACAAGACATTAAAAGGATATTATTATTGCAAGAGAGTGGGTCGAAAGCACATTTGTTTTTCAGACAGATGCAGAAAAATCCCATTGATGGCTTGGAAATAAGTGTTTTGTGCAGTAGTTGTGTCACTAGAAGTCACCCAGAAAAATAAATAATTTTATTTACACTATTTTCTTTATAAAGCATCCCTACCTCTCCTCAGCTAATGACTAATGGGAAAGGCTTAAGGAGGAGACACATTCACACACAACCATTTCTCTCTGTGTGTCTGTGTTGTGTGTGCCTGCTGCCCCTTTAAGAACAAGGCTGCCTCCCTCTCGGCACAACAAAGGAACTATGAGAACAGGGAGAACCCCCCAGATGGTTATCAGACTGTAGCAAAGAAAGCATATTTGTGAATGTAATTGAAATGAAAACACTGTGTTTTCCGAAAATGCCTATTCCCTGATTCATGTCACTTTCTGTTTGGATTCTAATTGGTTTGCATGCAGCATCATTTGAAAAGCAATTGTGAAATTGTGCCTAATACCCTGGATAACCCCAGGTTCTGTCCAGTTTAAGTTATCAATTTTCCCCATGTGATAAAGTCCTAAGAAACCATTTAAAACATTTTTCACCTTCCAAGAGGCATTTTAAGATCTGTCCAAGTCCCAGAAAGAGTTTCTTGAAGTCTGAGGCTCAACCTGAGAAGAAAGTGATAACCTTCAGCTCTAGCATCAAATGACTACACATAAGGAATAATAGTATCTGACCATATGATATGATCAACCACACTGGCCCCTTTGTCAGGTATGTAAAGTACCCCTTAAAGTGGTCTAAATAAGTTCCATTCAGGCATCTGAGATAAAATTTACAAATTAAAGAGAAAATTGAAAAATAGTTAAAACATCTCCCCCCCCCATCAAACTCTAGAACTTTTTCCACCTTAAAAACAAGTCACTGTTTGTCCTAGCATTAAAATCACTGCAGATTAGAATATGTGATTAGGATAATCTGTAAACAAACTATCAAATGAATCTTCCAACTTGGCCCAAATTTCTAATGAGGTTCTGGCAGAACTTGGAGGGAGCTCAACATTGATGCATATCGGAGGGTTTGGTTTGCAGCTTTGAATAATTAAGGCCTGAAAATAATTTGAAGCTAACCCAGCTACTCTGCTTCAGCCACCTCTATAGTGGAAGAAATCAGAATAGCTGGACCTCTACAGCCAAGACCTGCATTAGAAGATTTCTGAGCAAACTTTCCCCACAACCTATAACCCTGTAATCTCAGGGAATTGTTCTCTACAAGCCTGGTCTCCTGAAGGTAAATTATCTCCAAAGTCTAAGATACTGAATAAAGTCTATGTTGTCCAATTTATTTCTCCAACCTGCAGTACTCGAGGTCATGAGATTTATAGGACAATGTAGTTCTTGCTGTTTCATAATCAGTCCTCAGGTGAGTCAATGCATATCTGCTACCTGAACATTTCAAAATGTGTTTCAAAGGGCGGCCTGGTGATTTGTGTTCAGATAGGCAGATAACCCTTTCCTATAGACATTTGCTGGGTTCTATGACTCCTGGAAGATAGAAATGTCACTTTAAGATCCACAGTCTGCATACTCAAAGTATTTAGTTTGCTGACCAGATATCTTAGTTGCTTAACTGGAATATTATTAGGGATACACCTTCTTTCCTCTAAATTCTAGGCAATGGCCAGTTAAAAAACTATTACAGTTCATAAAAACCTTAGGGACAAACTTTAAATCGTTCTGCTCAGGGGAGGGTTCCCAGGTTCCTGATGCTATTGTTATTCTAGATCAAGGCATCTTGGTTTTAAAAAAACAACTTGATGCAGCAATAATTTCCTGGTTACTTAAAGACAATTTTGGACATGGGAGCAGAGGTCAGTAAAAGAGAAATCCAGAACCACCGTTCCTTTATTTCCTTTTTGTGGAAATCATAACAAGCATATCTGCCTCAGCCCATTTAAGGTTTAAAGCAGTTTGGTGTTCTAAATCTTCTAAGAGGCCTTCTTCCTGAAGAAAAAGCCATTTCTACCCCTTGTAGTACAGTTAATAGAACTGTTTTCTCAAGAGTAGGTACTTTTAGGATTTCAACAGAATGAAACGGTATCCCAGATATTAATTTTCTTGGGTTTCAGATAGTCCTTTTGGACACAAATCATAAACAGGCTCTATGAATGCCATTTCTCTAGGGAAGGTGTCTGTTATTTAAATAATAATTTCCATTCTTTGAGTTTGCTAAATTATGCATGCGAGGAAGTATTGCTCATTGAGTGATGTGTATGCAGATCCCACTTGAATTAAATTCCTCTGTAGAGCTGCCTCTAGATAGCATGTTTGGTTAGTATCTTTGAAAGTCAAAATCACCATGCCTCTCAACTTTTAGGTCTTGTGGGATACAAACAGGAGCCTTATATATCCATTGAGTTATTCCACCTAGTCCTCAATATATCTAAAATATGCTCTGACACTTCTAAAGCTGAGATCCATGCATTATTGGTATCCTTAATGTCCAGTTTAAAATGGTGACATAATTCTCAGTGTTAGATGGTGGAACTTTTACAAGTGTTAGCTTACTGAAGGCAGAACCTACCATATTTGCTCTCAACTTATAACTGCAATGCCTCCATTTCCACCTATGCCACAGTTATCTAGCATAGTCTGACACGAATTATGGATGGGTTAATGCGTGTGCTTTTAAAGCACGACTCTGACCATCTGAGACATCTGTTCCAGTAAGTGTTGTCCGTAGGGCAACCTAGCAAGTCAGACTTGAGCTACCAGCTTTCGTATACAAAAGCAGCTTTTCATAATCTTTTTACCCTGGAGGAATCCTTGAAATAATTATCAGGTTTCAGGCAACCCTTGCATAAAAATGATTGTGTCCTCAGCTCAAAAAATCTGTATCTTTTCCCTAGTCAATCATGATCTCTCTCAGAACCCTGGTGATCTTTTGTGGAATGCTAGAGATTCAGGGAACCCTTCACAAAAGTATAGAAGAGAAAGGCTGAACTAGAAATGTTTAGTTCACATGTGGATGGATGGTAACTGCTTTCCATGCCATTATTGATAACTATGTCCACATAAAAAGGAGCAGTAGGAACCTGTTTGAATCCTTCTTATTTATTTAGAAACCATGCAAGTTTCCCTATACTGTGTACAAACATACACCACTTTGTCCCAGATCTGCCAGTGAAATTCCCCCAACTACCAAGTTGGTGGTCCAGTTGAGCATGCTTTTTTTGCTGGTTAGCTGTTGTTGTGTCCACCATCCACCTAAAAGCAAGTACGGTAGGCTGGATTAAATGTTCCTTATTTCATCTCCCAAAATCAGTAAAATGGAATAATTTTTTTTTTATTTCACCTCAATCTAGGAACAACCCCTTTAGCTATGACTTCTATCTTAATTTCCTAACAGGAAAATATTATATATGTGTGCATATGGAGTTTATCACACAGGGAACAATTGGAAGTATAAACGGTGATTAATCCATGATAATCCCACAATTGCTCTATTGGTTTTCACATGGCATCGTGTTCAAAGTAATATTATCCTGTGAAGAGAGTATGCCTTGTGGGTTTACATGTTGAAAAAATCTTAGTGCAGATCCAAGTAATTGCTACAAACAGTTCCTCAAGAGTAGAACAAGTGGATATGAAGCAGACAACAACAGGCAAACCCTTGTAAACCCTGAGGAGCTACGTCATGAGAACTCACTCTTCTTTAAAACAATTTGGAAGAGCCCTTAGAGCACTTTGTACTGTATATCTGACCATAGCTCTGTAGTTCTGTATGTGGCCAGGAGATGGAGAATCTTCTGGTATGATTCTCTACTGCCTTCCAGAGGCCCAAAGAAGATAGGAAAGTTTATTTACTGGGCGAACCAGAGTTCTTTCATCCACTTCTATTACCATCTGAGTGCAGTTGCTTCCCACTCACTCCTTCTCCATTTTCTCATCCTTTCCTCTAAGTCAGGGATGGGAATTGTTCAGCCTGCCAGATGCACTGGACAACAATTCCCAGTATTGCTATTAGCTATGCTGCCTAAGGCTGCTGGGAATTGCAGTCCAGCACCATCTGGAGGGCCGTAGGATTGCCACCCCAGCTTTAGATCAACAGTCTAAAACATGGAAAGGAGGGGCAGGAATGAGAATGAGTGGCAAGAATGGGAGTAGGTCTGGGAGGTTGCTTAATAAATAGTAATAGTTTCCATTAAGTGCTTGCATTCCTAATACATATACACAGACTGTACACACAGAGAGAATGTTGTACAGAAGCACGTCATCTGCTATAAAAGCCAGAATGTAGAAACAGCACTGGAGGAGAAATATTTAAAATATATGATTAAAAACTGCATACACCCCATGCTGGGATGGAATCAAATCAAAAGATCATAAAGCGCCGCTTACCTGTTTTGAGTGCTTTGCTGGAGCTGATCCCATGAGTCATGGTCAGTTCCCCTTTCATGAAAGTTAAAGGTGTTTTTGTTTTGGAAGGGCCAGCTATCGGCTATTTGACCCAGGTAAATCTGGTTGCACTTGTAAGCACTCCCTTTCCCTTGATAACCTAAAGGGCCATATTTGCTAGTGTCGGACCCACTTTCCCTGAGGTATAAAGCAAGAGAAACAGGACTCGTTGTTGCTCTTATGTGCCTTCAAGTCATTTCAGACTTTTGGAGACCCTAAGAAGAACGTATATAGGGCTTTCTTGGCAAGATTTTCCATTGCCTTTTCCTGAGGCAAGAAAACCAAAGAGCATTTGGGACAGGCACTGGGTCCAGTTTTCCTTGCTTGCTTTCTCAGGCTAATATTTTCATTTCTGCCAATGTTTCATTGATGAAAACTGGGAGAAGTTAAGCTAAGCAACATCAGCCTGTGGTCTAGATGGTTAGCTATTAAGGCTACACAAGCTAGGAGAAGCTGCAGGAGTTTACTTTTGCCTGAATCTACTGGGAAGGGCTGCCCCTTCCTTTCCTCACCCCGCTGCTAAGTTAATCAGTGCAAACTACTTCTGCATGTAGAGCTCACTTTGCAGCAATTGAAGTAAGCTGAAGGGAATGTGGGAAGCAGAGAAATTGGGACATTTTAAAAGCAGCTGAAAAAGTGGGACCCAACCACCAACTCCTATTCATCTTGTATCAAATAGCACAGGGGCAGGAGACAAACCCATAGCAGCCGTGGCATACCTTGTACTTTTGACACCTAGTGAGAATCATTTTTAACAACCCCATGATTTTTAATGTTCCTGTACTATTTAATTTTGATGCCATCGCCCTAAAATGGTGTGTGTGTGTGCATGCACACACAGGGCTCTATTTTCAGAACTCTTCCAGTGTCCACTCCCAACCACCTTAATCCAGCCTTGCTGCTATTTTGGGCCCGTCCATTCCAAGTCCAGTTTAAAGATTAAAAAGCCCCTGAAGGGACAAAAGCCAGGGCCTTGAAGGTGCCCATCAATCATTAGTACTCAGACAGTAGACTGAGCAGAGAGACAGGCCATTTGTACTCTATTTCTATTTTAACATTGACATCCAGATGCAATTAAAATAGTGGACCAGGATAGGTCTGACTATGGCTACATGCATCCTATTTCTTAACTAAAGCCAGATGTAAAATAGTGGGATTAAACTGAGGTACTCCAGATGCTCTAAATGCTGGTTCTCATAAGACCCAGCAAACCAATGGTGAGGGATGATAGGACAAAGAGCTCGTACATATCTACAGGCCACGTTCCCCAGCCCTAAACCAATGTATTTTCAAATTTTCATTTACACATATATAACAGATGCTAATTGCCAAGTGCTTTTTATGTGTGTGTGATATGTAAGTTGTCTGAAATGCATCTACTATTCTAGAACACACACCTAAATACATGTGCATATAAACTGCTTCCCTTCCAAATACCTAGATATTGCTGACTGTTTCTGGGAACAAAATGTTATTCTGAATACAAGTGGATTCACTGCAAGATTAAATCTTCCCATGGTGTACTTGGTTTTTGTTGCTTTGAAAAGGAATTGTTCTGGTCAGCTCACTCATCTTCAAGAACCTCCTCCTCCCCACTCCACAATTACATTCCACACTGAAGACTCACAAACTCTAGCACACATTTATTTGTTTTGCATCACTGAGTGTTCCTCTGCAGAGGTTTGCAAAGAACTTCAAGGTTGGCAGGCGCAGTGCAGAGGGTGCTTTCTGTGCCAGAAAAAAGGACCAGAGTAGCTTTTTAAAAAAAGCATTAAGAACTACTAGAGGATAAGGAGGTGGACAATGCAATAGCTTTCTCCCGTGCATTCCCTATGCTAGCTTCTGACCTTTCACGAGAAGCATCAGATACCTTCTACCTGAGGGACAGAGTGTTTTGATTAAAAACAAAACAAAAAAGCAACTGACATTTTCAATCTGAACAAAGGGTCAGTGCCTCACCCCTGCTCTGTAAGGTACTAGTGCTTCACGCAGCTGTATCACAGGCAGAAATGCAACAGGTGAAGACTCCCCCAATTTTTTGCTATAAGCTTCCCCTGCTGAGTTGCTCTCAGCTAGTCAGAATCAGACAACCATCTTGAAGGAGAGATGCTAAGAGACAGCAACAGCAACCCCATGCTGTTTTTCCTGAGCCCTCCGGCTAATTCTCTTTGTTGGAGCACATAGTGTGTCTTATTCCTCTGAACTGACCTGCTGCCTTCAGGTGTGATAGAAGATTTTGTTCAGCTGCCAGCATTCATCGGTCAACCCAGTCACAGCTTCTGGATAGGGAATCATAAAGGAAACACCATCTTATTTCAGGCAGCAGAAAGTCTGGGAGCAGCTTGGATTATTTGCCACCTTGTGGTGTCTCCCACTACTCTCTGAATTTGAACACAGGACACCAGCACAGTGGCTTTTCTTAATTCTACACGCCACTCCACTCTCCTTTTCCCACTTTCAGTTATACCTACTGCAGAAACATTAATCCTATCTAGTCTAAGCATCTCATGTTTTCAAGCTAGCCTCAAGGGAGCAAAAAGAAGCTTGCTTTCTCACCACACGCTCCACTTGACTAGTGTCCCTGCCACTCTTAGTAAAACAGCTCTCAGCTGCCAGAAAAGGTCCTTCTGAGTAAAGCCAGAGCTGAAACATCACCCTTGGCTTCTCAGCACCTACATCCTACTCCTACCACTGCCTCCCTAATATCCTTTGGAACAGCCACCTCAAAACCTTGAGTGACAGGTTTAAGTCAAAGACTCTCTCTCGGTGCGCACTCGTGTGTGCTGGGGGGGGGGTCTGTCTTGTTCTATTCAAGTAACTCACTGCAATGCATCAGCAGAAAGAGCTTTTACAGAAGAATCCCAAAAATACAAAGAAAGAAGTCTCTTAGCCCAAATAGTGAGCCATACAGCTTCTCAGATAAAATACACTAAACTAGATAGCAAATGAGGATCAGGGCATGTAACACCATCAAGTCCTGCTTGTAAACAATTATCTCCATCAGTCCAGAAAGAATTGATTGGCTCCTGTCAGAACACTCCAATGGCTATTCCTATGCTCCAACTGGTCATGCCAGGGGAAAGTCCTCTACCATTTGGTATTGCAGCCTTTATTCCGTACTGCCCCGACACAGTGCAAGTCTTTCAAAAGCAAGGGAGAAGCTGGGAACTTTTCTTTCGTGGAAGAGAGGGAAGGATGGGTTTCATGGTCAGCTCCCAGAATGGCAGTGTAAATAAGAGTGTGCCACTTCCTTTCCCTCCCCATCCCAAAACGACATGCAGCAGCCAGTACAGGAGGGGATTGAAGAGGAATGTTTCAGGTCATCTCGGATGGATTCTTGCATGCTGGCGATCACCTGACAGTGCTTAGCCAGTCTCTGGCTTCACCGGTCTCA
This sequence comes from Sceloporus occidentalis, assembly GCA_023333645.1. Classification (NCBI taxonomy): domain Eukaryota; kingdom Metazoa; phylum Chordata; class Lepidosauria; order Squamata; family Phrynosomatidae; genus Sceloporus; species Sceloporus occidentalis. The sequence continues at coordinate 939,342 of JALMGF010000265.1, forward strand.
TGGGGCACAACTAGCAGCAACTCACAGGGTCCCTCTGATAGAACTTCCTGAAGAAATACCCTGTACGAAAGACATTAGGGAAGGGGAAGGGGAAAAGGGGGTAGATTAGAGGTCTAACAAGGCCTCCTCAATGTAGCAGAGCGAGTTCCAGATAACCATTCTTGGAATTCCAGGATGTTGCCCAAAAGGAGAAAGACCATTCTCAAAATTGCAAACTTGCCCCACTGCCAGCTCCCACCCAAAAGGTGGGAGTCCAGTCCATTCAACCCAAGAAAGGTCTCACCTGGGATGCAGTATATCAGGTGGAGGAATAAAATTCCTGGGGTATTATTGGACTGGTCTTTAGAAGAGAAGAAACAAATCACCACTGTGCCTTTGAAGACAAGCTGGCTTACTGTGGCTTTTGAGGGCAAGAGGTTATGTTGCGCTTTTATGCTTTGATGCTCCAGCAACTGTTTTGATTATGGATGGCATTCATGCCTCACACTCCCAGATGACCAGATTGTGTTCTCTGCATTCCCAATGTCTGGACTCTCCTCACCTTGTTAGCTTGGTTGGTCCCACACTGACCTTCTTGGCTGCGTGTGCATATGTATATATCAACCACCTTGCCATTCCCTTTCAACTATCAGATTTTCAAAGCAGCCAGCAAACCAAAACAAGTCATCAAGTACATTCAATATAATTTTGTTTTTTTAAAAAAGAAACAACATTATACCAGAGCAGCAACAAATGTCAACAATCATGGTGAAACTTTCAAACGCTCAACAGGATAAAATGGGTCCAAATTATTGATGCAATAACTGAACCTATTTTCTAAAAATAACTGAGTATTCTTCCCAACAAAAAGTGTTGACCACCGATTTTACTTATCTAGTTTAAAATGATTTTGTATATTCTTTGTTGCCTCTTTTATATTTTTATGTACACGTTTTTAAACTGGATATTCACATTGATGGTCAACGAATAAGCCTAGGTTTGCCTCCAAAACAACTAAAGATCTTGGACCTTGCTGACTGTCTGTCACTTGTATGGAAGCCCAGGGAGAATTTTTCAGTCCTATATTCTCCTGTTACCCAACCAAAATTCTACAGCAATGGTTCCCAACCTTTGGTCCTCCAGATGATTTGAACTTCAGCTCACATAATTCTTGTTTATCAAGCTGGCTGGAGCTTCTGGGATCTGAAGTCTAAAACAAATGGAGGACCAAAGATTGGGAACCACTGTTTTACAGGATGTACTGGTACAATTATTGGAAGAGTCAATCTTTTACTGCTTATAATAGTGATGGGGAGCATTTCGCATGCTTTGGTGTACATTTTCCAACAATCCTACTTATTATAAGGAGTAGGAGAAATATAGTTCAGAATATTTGTACTGCCTCAACATTGTACACTTATTAATGAATTTTAGAATTGTTAACGTCAAATATATCTGTAATTTTTCTATATCTAAAGGATTTGATTTGCAGTGCTAGAAAACCAGGATTCCAAACTATGTGGAGCACCTCCACAGTCACTCTCCAAGTGAAAAGCATGGCAGAAATTGTGACACTGGAGGACAGGGACAGTGTATTACCCTCTTCCTGTCTCTTAGTTACTCATTTCTGTTAATACGTAAGGTGATCTTAAAACGGCTTCAGATGTCACCTTATTCCTTGTGATGGTCTGTAACATCAGTGGTTGCAGATACAAAACAAGTTGAGGATCACGTCTCTGGATTATCAATTTACTGGTTTATCCCACTTTGTATTGTTCTATCTTAAACTTCTTACAAAGGGTATGAACTTGGATATCTATTAGGACAGAAGCAAACTTGATCATTTCCTGGAGCAGACTTCACCTTCTAGGTCACAGTTAATTTTAAGGAGCACCTTCTTTCATATGTTCCTCAGAACATACTCCGCTGAAGATCTGAAGCCTTGCTGTGGCTACACACTGCTGAATGAAATACAACTGGCAACCAGTAGGAACAGGGCATTTTTGGAAGTGGCACCTACTCTATGACTGTAACACTTTTATTATTCTAGGATGCAATCCTATTCATACCTACCTGGGGAAAAGCTGCATGGAAAACAGTGAGACTAGTTTGTGAACAAACATGCATGGACATACACAGACACCTGGCAGAAACCTGCCTGTTCCAAAAGGCTTTTAATTGTCCTTATTATTTCCATGATGTTTACCTCCATGACTAACATTTTACTTAAGGTTATGTGATTTGCTTGCAGTTCTATTCTGCATTGCTTATTCGCAAGATTCCATGAGTACCTGAGGTCAGCTTCGCTGCCAATTGGAACTGGTGCCTTCAACTTGGAGTCTAGGTTGTAATAGACGCCATCAAGCTGGCGCACAGCAATCCAATGGCGGCGCCTCACTGGAAGAGACAGGAAGCCGAGGCACACGTTGGAGGGGACATTGATGATGAATCCTAGAACCCCTTCTAGGGATAGCTGCTCTAGAGGCCTATGAAGCAAAGAAAAATATGAGGGCATGGCAAGAAATGTGTAATATTCTGAGGAGAAACTCCTCCAGCATCCTGAAGAACAATCTACAGGAGCATACTTGTAGAGCACATGCTTAGCATATACTGCTGAAAGTCCCAAGCTGAGTCCCTGGCATCTCCACACATCAATGTAGGAAAGAACCTTGCTACAAGCTTGGAAAGCTGCTGCCAATCGGTGCCAATGATACTAGGCTATGTGGACCATTGCTCAGTAAAAGTTAAATTCCGGACATGATGGTGTTGCTAAGCTCAGCCTAGTCAATCTCTCCCCAACCTGTCTAAAATGATCTGGAAGGACAGAAGGTGCCTATCCCTGCAATACACAAATGTAACAAATGGGTGAAAGTCTGTGTGGTGTAATGTGCCAGGACATGCTAGAATCTGGTCCTCAACTGTACCATGAAACTCACTGGGTGACCATGTGCTAGTTAGTATTTCTCTCTCAGCCTAACCTATCATATGAGGTTGCTGTGAGAATCAAACTGGAACGAAGAGAATCATGTACACTGACTGCCTTGAGCTCACTGGAAGAAAGACAGGATATAAATGCAACTGACTAGCAAAAGAGCAAGAAGTAGAGCAGAGGTGAGCAACTGTGTGATAGTCAGTGACCAATTCCACACACACACACACACCATGGACCACCCGCCACACACATAATAAGCCCAAATGACTCTCTTTACCTCTGCAGTTCCTCTCAAAATGGCAATTGAAGTGACATCACATTACTTCTTGTCACCATTTTGAAAGAGATTACAGAGGTATTTGGGTATAGTATGGATTACAGGGCTGTTTGTGGTTATAGGCTGGGTATATATTTGCATATTTCCTTGAGTTTGGGGGGGCATTCTGCATAGTCTGTAGTCAAAGCTGTCCAAAAATCGCACCATGTTTTTTTAACTGGGGAGGTTTGGGAGACTGGTGCACAGCTTCAGGGGTCACAAAAGTAGGTTCCAAGGGTCACATGCATTGGCTGCACTATACACACCCCTGAGTAGAGGAAGAGGTCACTAGAAAAGAAAACAGTTAAAGCTGGGCAAGTCACATTTTTTCAAGAAGCAGTCAATTAGCTGGAGTTTGCAGGGCACTCTGGACTGGAAGTAAACAGAACAATTTATGGCAGAGATTTTGCCACTCACCTGCGCTTGTCCCACCAGACAGCTTCTAGACCAACACTCTGGAGAGCTGCCATGATGACATTGACATCGTAGTTCCCTGTCCCCAAGAAGCTACGATGTGGATTCCATCTGGCATCTGGGGCCAGCCTGTTGGAAAACAAAAAAGAGTCTTCATCCGCTGCCTCCCTTATGTCACATATCAGTGCAGTGAGACAGTTGGGCTCAATGCAGATCTTGTGTTCCCTCAAAATGATCTATTTATAAAAGAAAAGAAAAAAAACAAGACAACTCCCCCCCCCCCTAAGAAAAAATCTGCCCTCAGGGATACAATCTAAAAAGAGAGGGGGGGGGCACAAAAGGAAAAAATGTGAAAGGAAATAAGGAAATTCAGACAAAAGTTTTCGATGTTATGAAGTTCTTGTCAACACCCTGGTGAAATGTCTGCTGGATGACCATTGGGAAGAGACCCCAGAGGAGCTAGCTTCTTGGGAATACTGCTAGTGGTCCTCTTTCCACCACCAAATGATCTTGCCACTTCTTTCTTCACCTGCATAACGCTACCACATTTACTTCCTTCACATTCCAACTTTTATGCAAACTTTGGTATATGTCCTCAATCCAGGGCTGTGGTCTCTGAAGCCATTCACATGCTGTTAAATTCCAGATCCCATCCATCCCATGCCTACAATGAGGCATGATGGGAATAGCAGTTCATCTGCATCTCAAGGGCTAGATGATTCTCACCTCATACTATAACTAAACCCAAGTACCTATGCTAGAACTGACTGGGCAATCTTCCATCACTATTATAATTTCTGTCTTCATCTGCTGCCTCCCTTAGGTTACATATCAATGTGGAACACTTGACTCTCCAATTCTCATGAGCCCCAGCCAATGGTCAGGGATTATGAGCATTGCTATCCAATATATGAGGGTGCGCTCTTTAAGAGATGTCAAGACAAAGATCTGTCTTCAATGCAACATGTTGATGGACATTAATACATTGCTATTGTTCTTCTCCTCTTGTTGGTTTAAGTTATCTCAAGCCTATCCAGAATAAAGTTATGTGCATTTTAAATATGAATTTGACATCGTTTATTTTATTTTATTTTTTTGTTTATTTGAGCTGGTAAAAACTTACCCCTAGAGAGTTAGCCTGGAAAACACATTGAGAATAAAGGATGTCTGCTGCTTCTTTTTATGCAACTGTCATTTTGGCTTTTCCAGAGAAATACTGTACCCCAGGGAAGCTTACAGGCTCCTACTTGCCCCAGAACAACACTGAATAAATGAACAATAAATCAGCAGAGCCATACTGCCAAAGCAGCACTATTTCAGAGGCTTACCTGAGTAGCTTCGACCTATTCCACTGAAGTGTTATAGAGTGCACAATATTATCTGGATTGTGCTAATTAAAGTGTCGTGATGACCAATGGTTGTAAATGAAATTACGTTCTAGTGTCTCATGCAAAACACCCTCGGAGTAGCTAGGCCCAACTCATTAAAAGCGTAGGTAGTCTCACCCATCAGAACAAGGTATGCAAAACCAATTCCATGCCCTTGGCAAAATCCCATCAGCTTCACACTACATAAGACAAAGATGCCTCTTTCAGAGAAAGTGGCAAATACAGGCCAAGTAAGTGTAACATTACTTTGCTCAAAAGCTTTGAAAGAAAATCAATTTAAAAGGACGGGGGAGGGAGGGGGGTTCCAAGAAACCCTGATAGCACTATAGGGACTTTTCAGTTTGCATTTGACACCTTGGGAGGGGACAGAAGTGATGTCAACATTTGATTCCAGCAGTGGGACTTTCCCATAGAGTTCTAAAAGAAGAACTGCTCATCTCCTGCAAATCATCATGTGCACATTTCCACCCAGAACCAGTTTTCTAGTCCTTGTGACTGTCAGTTTTTTTGGGAAAATCCCTCTTATACGTACAGTGAACTTCATGGAAACCCAGGCACATCTCAACAACTTTCCTCCTTCCTTACTCTGATATGGGCCAACCAGTTAAGAAAAATAGGTGATTAAGCGTTTTCCTGACATTTCTAAGCACAGAGTTTTACAGATGAAAATGTGTCATACTCCATCTTTCTTTGGCCTTTCACATCTGATATTTATATACACACACGCCTCAGAGAAGCTGGAGCTTCCTCTAGGTTTGGGCACCAACTCATCTTAATAGGTCCATCCAATGCCTTTGCCACTACCCACACCCAAATTCTCAAACTCTAGGTTCAAATTATGGTCATGTTAGTAAGTAGGTGTGTGTAAAAGGAACAACCCAGTGCTATGAAGCATTACCACATAATTATAATTGAAGTTCAGTGTTTGTTTCCTTAGTAGAGCAAGGATGAGGAATCACTGACTCTCCAAATGTTTTGGATTACAACTCTCAAAATCCTTGACCACTTGTTATGCCGGTTTTGGCTCCTGTGAGTTAAACTCCAAAACTACTGGGAGACCAATGATTTTTCACTCCTGCCACAGGGCATGGTTTAAATTAAATTAGATTCAAGATTTAGATTCAATAAGATTTTTGACATTAGTTTTTCTTTAGAACCAAAGTAAATGTTGGTCAGGGAATATTTTTTAAAGGAAAGGGGATAATCTGTAAATAGGGTGCCAATTCGAAGGCTGGAATGATTGAGGGTGTTTGTAAAAAGGTCTTCTATGGAAAGAATGTCGCCTTTTAGGTTCTTGCAGGATATTGGTGTTGTATTTATTTCTATCCTGCCTTTCTCGCAGATTGTGACTCAGAGATACAAACCATTTACCTCTTACAGATCTCATCAGCTGCCTCTTGGGTGAAAATCCGCTCCTGCAAGACATTGTTCAGGGCATGGACAGCACACAGCTCAAGGCGTTGCCGCTCATGATAAATCCCGGATGCCTCATTAGGTCCCAAGTTCCCGGACATCACATCCATGCGAGCCTGAAAGGCCCCACCTTGAGATCAGCCCTGGAGAGAAAAGCCAGTAAAACACACAGATTTAAAAAGGCAGATAAATCAATACAACTCAATTAGCGCTGGAGAGCACAGAGCTTGGGAACATTACTGTTTTGGACTACAATGGCTGAGGAAGTGTGGGTGTTTTAATCTAAAAGGGTAATGTTCCCAAACTCTGTTTACTGTTTGAGCTCCTTCACCGCTTACCATCCTAACCATTTGTAGACCTGCTCTTTGCCAAATGGGTTTCAGGCTTCTCTAATCTCTTCCTTTAGCTTTCTCTGCCCTTCATTCCCAAAAGGTTATTATCAACACTCCTTTCCTACAGTTCCCTTGTTCTAGTGCCCTCTTAAATTTCCTACCTTCACTTTTACTCCTCCTTTCCCAGGCCTAGATACCTGCAACATCCTCTGGGCAGTTAGCCAAGGACTGTTCAACCTACCCTGCCCTACTTCATTAACCCTATTTCATTAAATAGGGTTATCAGCCTCAAAACTGGAGTAGGCTCCTATACTTTCAAAGGTTGCATAGAAGAACGAATTTCATCAGATGTTGCTTGTCACACAACCAGGTAACAAGCACTTCCTTTCTGTGGCCTGTTACAGACAGCCAAAATAAAGCTGCTTTGAGTCACAGTGGAGGTATGGTGTTTCAATGATGCATGCGTCCTAAGAGTCCAGAAGTCACACCAAAGCCACGCTCCAGTCTGGAGCGTGGCTTTAGTGTGACTTCTGGACTCTTAGGACATATGCATCATTGAAACACCATACCTCCACTGTGACTCGAAGCAGCTTTATTTTGGCTGTCTGTAACAGGCCTGTGCAAACATGAAAGATTCAGAAGCCTTCTCCAGTTTTCAATCTGGCAGCCCTATTTCAGGGAAGGATGCCCAATCACCTGAGAGGCTTCCACTGAATATACATCCCTATCAACATAAGTAGATCAAGACATGAATTCCTTGCATGAATCCCTGCAACTTCACACACGATTATGGGATGGCTAAGTATTATTTTAGTAAGAGACTTCCAAAAGAAGAGAAAACCAGCACTCATTATTAGAGCACAGGGAAATGCAATACAGTGGGCCCTCAGTATCCACTGGGGTTTTGTTCCAGGACACACAAACACACACACACACACACACACACACCTGCTGTGGATACCGAACTTTGTGGATGCTCAAGTCCTATTAAATACTAAACCACTTTGAGAGCATTTCTGAAGAGAAGAGTATAAATACAATAAATAAATAAGTTATCCCTTCTATAAAATGGCAAAATCAAGGCTTGCTTTTTAGAATATATATATATATATATATATATATATATATATATATATATTCATGCCATGGATAGCCAAATCTATGGATAAAGAATCTGTGGATAAGGAGGGCCAACTGTATATCCTAAAATTATTGCCATGAGGTTAGTAAGAAAGTGAGTAGGAAAATAAATAAAGACTATCCCATACATTTGTGACTGAAATGAATATTCATGCCTATGTAAAACCAACAAGAAGGCATGTGGCACCTTAAAAGATGAAGAAATCTTATTTGGTGTAAGCTTTCATGAACTTCAGTGCCAAGGTGGCAGTTGTCACAAAATAATACATTACTGAAGGGTAAGAATCCAAGCTGGCAGTGGGGAAGCCACAGCCTCCCAAATATTTTGTGTAGAGCCACTATCCATGACCACTGGCCATATTGGCTAAGGGTGCATCTTTGTTGTTGTTGTGTGCCTTCAAGTTGTTTCCAACTTAAGATGACCCTAAGGCAAACCTATCATGGGGTTTTCTTGGCCAGGTTTGTTCAGAGGAGGTTTGCCATTGCCTTCCCCTGAGGCTGAGAGCATGTGACTTGGCCAAGGCACCCAGTAGGTTTCATGGCCAAGCCGGGACTCAAACCCTGATCTCCAGTCATGGTCCAACACTCAAACCGCTAGGCCACACTGGCTCTCACAGGGGTGCAACTACACTGCAGCAATAATGCAGTTTGGCTCCACTTTAATGGCCATGGTTCCATCCTACAGAATCCTGGGATTTGTAGCTTTGTGGGGCACCAGCACTCTTTGACTGAGAAGGCTAGAGACCTTGCAAAACTAGAAATCCCAGGATTCCAGAGGATGGAGCGACAGCACTTAAAAGTGGTGTCAAATTGCATTATTTCTAGATCGTCCAACAAGATCTGGGCTATTATAGTTTCTCCATCGCTTAGTGTGACTCACATCCTTTAAAAGCAATGTATTATCCTGTGATGACTACCACAGTGCTCACCATTACCTTTCTCCTAAGAACACACACACACACACACAAACACACAACATAATGTAAAATATATATAACTTATTTATGTATTTTATATTATACTATATACATGTGTTTGTGTGTGTATAAAACTTATTTTATAAGTTTATACACAAACACATACATAATATAATATAAAACATAATAATAATAAATACAAATAAAACTTTTATTTACAGTATATCCTGCCTTTCTGTCCATGACAATCGAGGCGGCTTGCAGATTAAAAGTACGTGCAAACATATAAAAGTACATATAAAACATATACACACACAGTGGTTTAGGTTATTTTTTTAACCTTTGTATGTTTTAAATTTTGGTTTTATGGGGGGGGGGTGGTGGTTTAGATTACTTTTAAACCTTTCTATGTTTTAAATTTTGTATGTTTAATTTTTTAAAAACACTTTTTATTATTTTAATTAGGCTATTTTAAGTGTGTATTTTTTAAACGTTGTTTTAATGTGTTTTTATATTGTGAGCTAGCTGCCTTGGGTCCATTTTTTGGGAGAAGGGTGGGATAAAAATGAAATAAGTATATAAATAAATAAATAATAACAATAATAACAACAATAATAATAACGATAAGTCAAGAGATGCCAAAGCCAAAAATTTAAATTTAAATGTCTAAAAAGCAAACCGGGGAGTTCAGGAAACCTCTTTCCCATGTCCCTATAGGGTTGGGGTGAGCTAAGAGAGGGAATGCACTCTGCACATGCTCTGCAGCACCACTTTTGGTTAAGATGTTGCCCTAAACCCCCCTTCCTACCTCCTCCTGATTTCCTCTCCTTTCCTTCAACCAGCCCAAACCCCATTTTGTCCTTTTCTGCCCTGGAAAGAGGGAAGAAAGCAACCCACAGAGGGAGGGCATCTTACCCTGCAAACGCTGGAGCTGCCACAACCACCACTGGACACCATGCCTGGCCCAGAAACGTTCTGCTCTGAGTCCAGACTGACTCTGCACAGCTGGGGAACTACTCTTCCCAGCAAGCACTGCGCGGGAGGCTGGGACTACGACTCCCAGCATGCTCCAGGGGCCAACCGGAAGTTGGCTTTATTTTAATATATATTTTTTAAATATATTGTTTCAATGTATTTTTTTTCAATGTATTTAAAGTCAGGGTGACATTGTCCCTCCCTTTCAAACCCTTCTCTGTCCATAATGTCCTCCATTTTGTATATGGCTAAGAAGCACTAAACTCTGGGCCTCAGGTGGTCTTTTTTGGACTTCAACTCCCAGAGGCATCATCATCATTATTATTATTATTATTATGCACATATCTAAGAAGCACATTGAGTAGAACCAAACTCTGGTCTTTAGGTGGTTTTTTATACTTCAACTCCCAGTGGCCTTATTATTATTATTATTATTTTATTGTTATTGTTGTTATTATTTTGCACATAACTTAGAAGCACATTGAGTAGAACCAAACTCTGGTCCTTAGGTGGTTTTTTATACTTCAACTCCCAGAGGCCTTATTATTATTATTATTTTATTGTTATTGTTGTTATTATTTTGCACATAACTTAGAAGCACATTGAGTAGAACCAAACTCTGGCCTCAGCTGGGTTTTTTTTTTTTTGGACTTCAACCCCTAGAGGCCATCTTATTATTATTATTATTATTATTATCATTATCATTATCATTATCATTATATTTATTTATATTCCACCCTTCTCCCAAGACTGGGACTCTCAAGGCAGCTTACAACATTAAAAGAACAACAACACAATTAAAAAAAACATACAAAAATGGTACATTAAAATAGAAATAAATTACTACAATATTTAAAAATATGTAATTAAAATATGTAGTTAAAATCTGTATTTAAAATGTGTAGTTAAAATTGCATATTAAAATATGTAGTTAGAATATGCAATTAAAAATTACATATTAAAACATGTCCTCCTTTGAGGTTATGACTTCTAGTCACCCTCTGTGGACTACAGCTCCCAGAATGCACTAGCAACAGGAGGAAACACTCCTCCCCTCTCCAATACACACTGAGTGTTTTTTCAATTAGGTATTAAAATATCAAATACTTTAAAGAGACAAAAATGTTTATGCTACGCTAAAACGATACATTAAAATACTTTGAAATACATTAAAACAATACATTAAAATACGTTAAAAAATACATTCAAACCACAGCTCTGGAATTCTGGGATCTGAGCTCTAAAAAAAGCCTAAGGAGTTTATCAGACAAGGGAAATTGGAAGTATAATCCAATGGCAATCTGAATGCAATCATGGGGTTTAACGTTATTGCGTGATAGACTACTACACGCGATTTCAGGCAATGGGAAGTCAGTCCGAACGCAATCATGGGGTTTCATGTTATTGCGTGAGATGTAATCACACGCAATTTCAGGCAATGGCAAGCTATTTTTCGCAATGGGAAGTCAGTTCGAACGCAATTTGAATTCATGTAAATTCGCTGAACTAGCGAATTCACGTGAATGCGTTCTGGCCCCACTTTCTTTTCATTTCAAATTAAGAGAAATTCCTCCCGTGTGATAAACTCCTAAGTCTATTGCAAACCAAGGCATTTCAACTAATTTTGAGAGGTTTGAAGTTTATAAATATAAAATGGCTACGCTCATGTTAAGAAATAGGAACAAAGGCTAGAAATGCCACGTAGACAAGCTCTGCTTAAACAGCAATGTTTCACTTGAACAGCAAGACTATTGGCAATTCTACTCTTTGCTTTCCCCCTCCCCTATCGGTTTCATGTAGCTTAACCACAAAGCTATTTTTGACAGTTAGCAGTTTCTGCAGAGACACCTGGTTATCTCGCTAGCAAATTTTGAAACCTGCTCATGAACTTTTGAATCTTTTTTTAACAATTCTTGATCACCGCATGACTAGGTAGGAAGTATAACCCAAATTAGGAATTGGCTATTCTGCTTCTGTAATTGGCTTATGCTAAGGCACAGATAGACAGAGAAAATGTATAAGTATGTAACTCAAACAAGGGGGGTTGCGGCAGTCTTGGTATCGCCATTCAGGCGTGCTGTCGCCCTGCGCAGTAATAAAGCGTTTTTAACCTGGACCATCTCGGACTCCTGACTTCTTCTTTGTGCCGGATAGCTCAAGGACCCCTCATGGTCTGGTGGGGTTAGAGTCCCCGCTACAATTTCATCAGGAAAATACATGTAATATAGCTGGAAATAAGCCATAGGAAATTAATTTATATTTACATGAGTGTCTTTAACTTTTGTTTGGTAATGTCCAACATTTTTCCCCTTAAAAGTCCTACATTTTGTGGTGCCATGTCCTCCTTTGAGGTTATGACCTTGTGTGGACCACAGGTCCCAGAATGCACCAGTGACAGTTTATGAGGGAGAACCACGCTCCTTTCCAATATGGAGTGAGGGAATTGTTGTTGTTGTTGTGTACCTTCAAGTTGTTTCCTAGTTATAGGGTCCAAAACTGCATCCACACTGCAGAAATAATCAACAACTTTACCTGCCATGGCTCAATGCTATGGAATTCTGGGAACTGTGAGACATTTAGCCTTCTTTGTCAGGGAGCTCTGGTGTAGTAAAATGCATGCAAATATGCAAACCTGGCAAGTATGGTTCCCTGAATGGGTTACATTGATGGTTTCTGGTATTCCTGGGGTCTAATCTGTATATAAAAGAGATGGGAAAATGGATGGCATATGGAACAAAGAAATATATGAAGATGAACCCCAAATTCTAAAAAAGTGAGGGAGAAGCCACAATAAGAGAAATAGAGGGGAAAGAATCACCAGGAACAGATGGTATTCCAATTTAAATTAGTTGATATTACAGTGGATCCTTGTTATACACTGGGGTTTGGTTCCAAGATCCCTCATGTATAACAAAATCCGTGTATGCTCAAGTCCCATTAAATATAATGACATAGCAAAATGGTGTCCCATATAAAAAAAGGAAAATCAAGGTTTGATATTTGAAATTTATACTTTTTTGGAACATTTTCAAACCGTGTATGCTTGAATCCGTGTATTAAAAATCCGTGTATAAGAAGGGCCGACTGTAATTTGTTTTAAAAACCAAATACTGAAGGTGATTATTCCTAGACTTTGCTTAGTATGCATGGCCAAGTTTTCAATTTTTAAATTTTACGGTCTTCCAGATATGGTTCCAACAGACAGAAAAAGAGACATACTTTGTAGAGATAAGGATGAGCTAGGATTCCCCCAAACCTGCTCTTGACTTATACATGAGGTCGACTTATAGGCTGGAGGAGGCAGATCAGATTCTTTCTGTCGTTTCTTTGTTTTTTGTGCATTTCCGAAATTGACAACATGTCTTGTCCGTTCCTTAATTGCTGGAGGATATTATTTTTTCAGTGCTATGGGCACGTATTGCCAAGAGTGGCACTTGGAAGTGTCATTCTCCATCCTTGTAAGACACCCACGAATTCTAAAGAAGACTCTCTTGAGATGTCTGTCTAATAAACTCAATGGCACTTGCTCCAAAATAAGAATTCACAGAATTGCAGCCTTCAGGTTATTTGTGCAGAAAGATATTAGAAACTAAAAGGCCAGAGACTCAAAATTCTGGAAGATGGGAAGGAAATACTATAATCAAAAAAGGTGGACAAAAATGTAAGGTTGACATTTGGGTCAAACTGGCACATCTGCACTTCTAACACTTTAGATGAGACAAATTACAAGAATCTCCTTTGTCTGTATTCCCCAGAGGTAGTGCCATCATCACTTAAGGTTTTAGTAAATCCTGTGTCCTGAGGTACAGAGATGGGGAAGGATTAACATAGTAAGATAATTGTTTATGATAAACTTAACTGAAGACTTGAGCAGATTACCTGAAAATACTGACAATTTCCAGTTGTTTTATGGTTGGACCTGCATATTCACAGGTTTTGCTGTGCCTCCATTTAGATCTTTCTTGAAGCATACTGTATTTTTCAGTCTGTCTGTCCCTTCTGTCCCACCTTGCATTGATCACAGGTCACATCAAGGATCATGCAACATTTCAGAAATCGATTTTTACCAATTTCCACACTTTAAACACATAATAATAATAATAATAATAATAATAATAATATAATTATATTATAAACACTTTATTATTATTCAGGAGTCACAGTAACTGTCCTTTAAACATTACTTTAGCAATAAACACTAGTTAAGTATTAGGATCATTTTGTTTTAGTGCTAACTTTCCTCTTTCCCTTGCTTTCCATATATACTGACTATACCAACTATAAATCAACCTCAAGTCGAGAGCAGGTTTGGGGAACAAAATTATAGATTTTGATATGTCCCTTGGATAAATCCGGTGTGAAATTTAGGGGTGCGTAATGAAGGATGTAAAGGACAAAGCAAAGGAAATCAATGCCAACGAACGTAGAAATTTCCAGCAGGCATAACTATTTGTGCTCATATTAAAGGCTGGATGGATAAGAGAGTAGAAGGGGGTCAGTGCTTCTAGGGCAGATTAAACTCTTGCCTTTCACCGTGTGTGTGTGTGTGGGGTGGTGGTGGTGGTTAAGTACAGTATTTACACTGACTTGTAGCTAAGTTGATTCAGGTTTTTTTGGTTCAGTTTTTAAACCTAAATTTATAGATTTATACATGAGTATATACTGTAATCTGTATTGAATCTGTGTCCCGGAAACAGTAGATATATTTACTTGGTTGCTGCCATCTTTACTAGTTCCAAGATAGTAAGATTACACTGATCGTTTTCATTTTGGAATGTGCTGGATTAAAAATAAGACCACCTTGGGAGAGGGAATAAATTTTTTTGTGTGGTACCACTGGAAACAAAACCAAGCAAAGTGACATCTGCATATCAGAATGACATCTGGACATCAGAAATAATATTGGTTGGCACATGAACAAAACTTGATTTTTCCAGATATTCTTTACCCATCTGGAGGCAACCTAGATATTCATGCTCCAACCTGGAACTAAGGGAAATAAAAATCCCTATAGCCGTTTGCATTCATTGAAACGTATGAAACAGTAATACTTAGACATAGGAACATACAATCGTCCCTTCATATCCACAGATTCTTCATCCATGGATTTAAATATCCATGGCTAGAAAATATTTTTAAAAAGATATACAGTCGGCCCTTCTTATACACGGATTTTTTATACACGGATTTAAGCATACACGGTTTGAAAATGTTCCAAAAAAGTATAAATTTACCTTGATGTTCCATTTTTTATTAGGGACACCATTTTGCTATGTCATTATACTTAATGGGACTTGAGCATACACGGATTTTGTTATACACGGGGGATCTTGGAACCAAACCCCAGCGTATAACAAGGATCCACTGTACATTCCAGAAAGCAAACCTTGGTTTTGCTCTTTTATATAAAGGGCAACATAACACTAAGGAATGGTATATAATGAGACTTGAGCATACATAGATTTTAGTATCCACAGCGGGTTTTGGAACCAAACATCAGCAAATACCAAGGGTATTACATACCACTGTATACAATTTCTTAACTGGATTGACAGTACTTTTAATTCCCATTTGAAATAGGGTTGCTATGTGTCCTTTATTGTAAGGGATGTCCCTTATTTGATGACTGGAAAGCTCATCCCTTAAACGACTGGCAAATGTCCCTTATTATATGGGATGTCCCCTATTTGAGGATTGGAAAGCTTTTCTTTTTATATAGATTCAACAATTCCATAATTTGGAGTGTGGGCCCTTCCTAAAGACAGAAATGTGTGCAAAATGTAATTTATTAATGTGGACGTTATGTTAATTTTACAGGGGAATACATGGCTAGTTAACCAAAATCAATACTGTCACTTGATATTTAGGCAGAAGAAAAGCTTATCATAGCTGCTTCCTTATGATCAACCCTGCATGTCATAAATTTTTTACTATCTCTTTTTGCTATTTTGAAACCTGGCAAAACTAATTTGGACAGCATGAGCTATATTTGCATTTATTACTGCATTTATTACAGAAGTTGCTTTGTGGGAATAAAACAAGACATTGGAGAAACTAGTTTTTTACTTGGTTAATTATTTTAATAATAATAACATTTATTTGTATTTTCCTGCCTCTCCCAGGTAGATTAAGGTGGGATTACAACCCAACATTAGCAAAAGGTCACAACAATAGAACAAATAGTGTCCGACAATTAAAACAATTTTAATATAAATATTTTTATTAATTTTTTTCTACGTACTAAAATACATAATACTATACGTCTGTTATTTGTACATATTTACTTGTTTAATTATTATTTACATGATCCACTGCTTTCCCAGCCTGGTGTAACTCAACCTCCGGTACAGTTATTTTCAGCTTATTTTCTTGTGAACATTAAGGCTCAGCAGAGATAGACTCGGCCTCCGTGGCCTTGACATACTGTGAAGAGGAAAAGAGAAAAGGTCAGTCAAGAGCATAGAGAATTGCTTCCCTTTTCCCTGAAGAAAACACATCTCCCAGCAGATTTTCACTCAAAACATCCAGATTTTCTGAAGCAGGATGTTGCCTTGGAAGCAGAGCTTATAAAGTTGCCTTTTAAAATATAGTACAGAGCAGGGTTTGAATCCCCGCTCAGTCGTAGAAACTCACTAGGTGACCTTGGGCAAGTCACACTCTCTCAGCTTCAGAGGATGGCAATAAACTTGACAATAAAACCCTATGATAATTTGCCTTAGGATCACCATAAGTTGGAAATGATTTGAAGGCAAGCTGTGTCACGTAACTCATTAATGCATTAGCATTAATATTTGTTTTTGGAAACTTATGCTTTCTTTGTTGCATTACTTGTTATTTTCCCATTACTTCTTTTTTGGGGGGTGGGTGGGAAGAATTAATCTTAATAATAAGTAAGAAAATGGCCTAAAATTTGGGAAGGGAGGAAACGCTCAAAATGTGCCAAGAAAATATTTTCAGCACCTACAAAAATAAGCAACAGCAGCAATGAAGAAACATTTTACATATTATGTGAAAGTAATTATATTAACACTCAGTGTGTTACTTGAAAAAAGGAACACCGAAATGCCCTTGTGGCTCTCCAAAAGTAATGCATTACAGGTAATATTGTTACCTGTAATGTAGTAGAGTACATCACCCATATGCACAAGGGATATGTCCTTGGACTTACTGTGGAAATGTGAAATGGCAGATAATAGTAAATTCTATTGAAATGAATGACTTTTGGTTGAATCATCTGGACAAATCTTGGCATGAAAACTCTGTGATAGGTTTGACTTCAGGTCACAGTAAATTAGAAACAACTTGAATGCACACAACAACTTACTGATTCTACTGAGATATATCTAGATCCAGTGTCACTAACTATTAAACGCTTCAGGTCACTATATAAGTTATAGACCATGCTAGTTACTATTGAACATAATGTTTAGCATAACTTTTGAAAGAGCCTTCTTGTGTAGAAACTGATGGGACTGTGGTAATAGTTTTTGCATATGTATGCTCTTTCAGAAATTAAGCCAAGTGTTACTTGGAAGGTGTATTTGAGCCAAGAGGCATAATCCTTCTCCTCTACACTATCCTACACAGAAGTTCATAATGTCTGCCCAGCCCTAGTGCTCCTTTCTGGGTGATTAAAAAAGAAAATAATTTTACCACTATTATTTAATAGCTAGCCGGTGTGTTGTAGTTGTTAGGGTATTAGACTGGGACTTCAGAGGTCCCCACTGGGATATGAAACATGGTGACTTTGAATCAAGTGTTCTCTTGTTCTCTCTGACCTAACTCATAGGTTTATTGTGTTTATAAAGAGGAGGTGGAGAGCCATATATACCCATGTTACTTCAGCATATTAGAGGAAAGGCAGCATAAATATATAACTGATAGATAAATAAAAATATACAGTACTAGCTAAATAAGTATATTGACCATCCAATATACTTATTATGTACCAGGGTTCAGTGGTCCCCATCATTCTATTCTGGCTGCATCTTTCACCTTATATCTCAGCAACCCAAAGGCCAAAGCAAGGTTGGTGAATGTGTGGCTCTCCAGAATTTAGAATGGTGCTCCCATGATCCTAGCTGTGTTGGCTAGGGCTGATGAGAGTTACACTCCAACAGTATCTCGTAGGACACACATCTCCCACCCATTGACTAGACAAAGATTGACTCTTTTTGGAAAAAAAGCTGAACAGGGAGGGGACTGGACTATCCTCAAGGAACAAGATTCCTCATCCTCACCCTCCTATGGATCTTCATTTCTGCCAAAGACAGTTGGCCATCAGACAGTACAACAGGGAATTTTGAACATGGTCAGAAATAAAGCGATTATAAAAGCAAGCTGTCATATTTTCAGCAATGTCAAGTTAGGAGATATCAGATAAAGAAGGATTTCCCCCCCTCACCCAACAGACTGCTCCAGAAAGCAGCAAAGGTGGCTGCCCCTGTGACAGCCCCAGAAGCTGCTGGATTCTTGCGTCTGGTGCTGACAGAGAATCCCCCTGGCCCAGTTGCTTCAATCTCCACCACGTGGTAGTCAGGGAGGCTGCAATGCAAGGGGAAATTGCAGCCCATTAGATGCAAGAATTTGAAGACAGATAATACCAAGTCTGTTTCCAGCAAACCCCCCCCCCCCCCAACACACCAGAGAAGGTTAGGGACTCACTTGGGGTCAGCTATGAGACAGCCTTTCACACCATCAAATCCTAGGCTAAGGGCAGCCATACAAGCTGCTGCCATCGTGTTGACATTGTTGGGGGCCAGGGGACACAGTTGGCGCACAGGACCATTGTACAGCACTACCCTCTCTTTCTGGGCCCCTTGCACCAGCTCCCCAAGGTGCCCTCCTAGTCGAAAGCTGTCAGGGTGTTTCACCATGGTGACTGTTAATGCCTAGGAGGAGGTAAAACAAAGAGTCAAGAGGAATCACAAATCTTCAAATTTATTTTCCCTGCTAGCCATTTAAGACTGTAACATCACCGGGGCAGAATTTTTGTTATGTTAATCTGTATAGTAGAATATTGACACTGGTGGTGCGGTTCGAGCAAATCAGAGCTTGAGAAAGTTACTTTTTGGGGGCTACAGCTCCCACAGGCCTCCAGACAGCATGACCATTGAGAACTGTAGTCCAAAATGTAGATTCCCAGTCTCTACAATATTAACAAGAAGGGTAATAATTGTGAAGGCAATCTTTCCCCCCCTCCTTTTTTTGGAACAGCTCTGAACATGGCCAGGTTGCTATAGATTCAACCCAACATTCTGGTATGTTATTCAAACTGATGCAGTCTCCCAGAAATTTTTGGGAACTTGCATGTTCAGATCATTCCAGGCTGTTGATTAGTTAATTTGACTCTCCCTCTTTGGAAGTTGCCCCACTTTCCCCAGAAGCACCGGGAAGTGCATTTTACATTACTGTTGTGGATTGTGTGTGCTTTTATGTATGGACAGATTACACTGTGTCCCATGAACACTGGCATATTGCAAAAGTATTGCCCTTCCTGATGCTGTTGGATTCTGATACCAATCAACCCTTGCCAGCTAGATCAACAGCGAGGGATGTTGGAACTAGTAATTCAGTGGCATCTGAAGGACCAAATTTACCCCACTCTTGATATATAGGATCTAGTAATCATGGCACTAACAATGAAGTAAGAGACATGGTGGGATGCTTGGAGTCTTGTGCTTATATGAACTTGCACAGATGGAAGGGATCATGACTTTAGAGATCAGGATTGTATTGCTTATCAAGTATGTGCTGTACTCTGAATCAATTAATTACTGAATCCATCAATCACTTTATAGTATCAAGGTAGAAAAAGGAATAGAGACCATGGAGCGTCCAGATGTTTTGTCCAACAATTCCTCAAACCTTTTGCCATTCCCCATGGTGTGTGGAGCTGATGAGAGCTGTAGGCCAAAATATGTGGCGGTCCAAAATTCTCCACCCTGGTCTGAAAGGACATGAAACAACCACCTTGTTGAAGCTAAGCAGGTCTGGGCCTGGTCAATGCCTGAATGGCAAACTTCCTATGAATCCCATTGATGCCATCTTGAGTTCCACAATGGAGGAAAGATGATCTATAGCTATAATAAATAATACTCCTGGCAGAACTAGTAGGCCAGCTGATCTACATGCCTTCCTCTCCATCCTTCCCTTTATCAGCCCACAGTCTGTACACACCACCTCTTTGCAAGATCATACCTGAAGCATTCCTCCATCATCCAGTCGCTGGATGTCTTGGCCACCCCAGAGAGCCCCACTGGGAATGTAGAGCGTGTGCCCAGCCTGTCTTGCAGCTTTCCGTAGTTTGAGCTCTGTGCCCAGATCTGCCAGGGCTGTCGGAGAACCCACCTAGTAGACATAAAGATGGTTGCGGTAATTACTGGTGAGAACCTGAAAGGACACTGCTGCCTTAGGTTGGAGCTTTGCTGTTACTCCAGATTTATTTCATGCTAATCAATTATTAGTCCTCTAGGTATACTGGACTCCAACTCTCAGAAGCTCCAGTCAACTTGGCCAATAGTCAGGAATTCTGGAAGACTAAAGTTTGGGGACCACTGTGCTAAATAATCAAAGCCAGCCCTGCCTTTAAATTGAAGTAACACATTTATAAAGACCTGAGATGGGGAGGAAATAATTATTTCCTTTGTTGTTACTGTGGGCAACATCTCTCCATTACTTCTCCATAGAATAGACCCTTTGAAAAAATGGGATTTGAGTTAGTTGTGCCTAATTCCCATTCATTTCAGTGATTCTGTACTAGATAAGACTGCTGTTGGATTTAGCCTTGTAGTTCTACTGGTAAGGATGGAAAAGGGAAGAGGTGCTTGTGACGTTTTCTACTTTAGATGCCAAAAACACTTGGATGGCCTTGGATACTTTGCACCTTGACATAAGGAGGACATCCAACTCTAATGTCTTGTACCAGGCCTGCAAATAATCTATTCAACTTTAAATTAAGGAAGTTGGAGAGTAAGGTATGAAGATAGTTTGATTCTGGGTACTTCTGTTGCAATAGGCAAGAAATATTATTTTCACTTAAGCAAGCAAGGAAAGGTAATTTGCCTGCCCACCCTGAAAAGTTTTGAGAGAGAGAATGTGTGATACCAGCTGGCTCTTTCTAGAGGCATCTGGAGTCCTTACCATGAAATCTGCAGTTCTGAGAAAGAGCTCCCCATATTCTTGAACAATGCAAGGATGTGCCACTTCAATAATGATGTCAGGGTGGCTTTTCAGGGAGAAGAGAGAGATAGTAAAAGGCTAGTGCTAGGCAAATTACTTTTTAAAATGGTTAGCAATAGTTTGGATGTCTAAAAAGCAGTTAGTTACTTTTATAGTTACAATGTTCAAATGATTATTTGTTCTCGCATTATTCAGAATTAACTAAGACCCTGGACAGATGGACCCTTTGCGGCATCATGGTGATGCGCTAGGGTTGCCTTGGGGCGGCACGTGCACATGCCCCGTAATCCTAGTACGTGATGAGGATGTCGCAGCTGCACAGCACCATCTACACAGCGCACACAGCTATGACATCATAGCAGCGCAGCGTCCAAGCAGCGCTATGCAGCTGCAACACCATTGCGTTGGTGGTTTGCAGTGTTGCAACTGCGCCACAAAAAAGGAGCCATTTCTGGGCGCTCCTTTCTTGCTGCACAGCAGCGTCGTTCAATTTAGTTGCTGCGGCACTGCTGCGGAGCAAGGAGAGGTGCCTCCCTAGCGCCTCTTTTTCGAGCTCCATACCATGCCTAATTAATTTTAAAAACACCACCAGAATGCTACAGGCTCCTTGTCTGCAATACCATATATAACTACATAGTGAAACCACAACTTTATAACTAAAAAAGTAACTAAAACAATTTAGAGTTACACATCAAAAGATGTGATGCTTTATTGTGTTTCAACTGTAATGTGATTCTGCCATCATTTTAGCAAAAATAAATTAACTTCAAGTAACTTGCTATTAGAGAGCCAGGGTGGAGTAGTGGTTTGAGTACTGGACTATGAATCTAGATAACAGGGTTCAAATCTCCACTCAGCTACGGAAACCCACTAGGCAACCTTGGGCAAGTCACACTCTCATCTTTGGTGGAGACAATGTCAAACCTGTTCTGAACAAATCTTGCCAAAACCCCCTTGTGACAGGTTTGCCTTAGGATTGCCATAACCTGAAGGCACACAAAAAACATAGTTTTTTTTTGTTGGGTTTTAGGGCTATGTGGCCATGTCCTAGAAGTGTTTGATTCCTGACTCTTCTAGAACATGACCACATAGCCCAAAAACCCAACAAAAACCTATGGATGCTGACCATGAAAGCCTTCGATTTCACACAAAAAACAATTTATTATTTGTACTTGGTACTTCCAAGGTCTGGTAATGCAATTGAATGTTCAATTATTGAAAAAACAATAGTCTTTTAGCACTTTCAAGACAAACAAATTTATTACCACGTATATTTCCGCTAGAATTTCTGCTTCATCAAATGCAAGCCTTTCAGCATGACAAACAAGCATTAGAAAGATTACTTTTTAGCACTATAACTCCTGGAATCTCTCAGCCAGCATGGCCATTCACCTTGTCCCTGTTCAGTCCACGGGATTGAACAGCTGTTGTTTCTTCTGACTCATCCACAGTGAGACCAATAGAAACCTTAGCAGTGGCCACTGATTTTCAGCCAGCAACCTGAATCACAGCAGTAGTGAGGCTTCTTTCATTGGTTCCCTTCCATGTGGACTTCTGCCCCACGGAAATTACCTGACTGCAGTAGGGATGGGGACCATCAAGTAAATCTTTCTCACTTGGGCTTCCTCAGATGGCCACACACCGTCCTCATGACGTCACCATTTGATAATTTCCAAGCGTCTACACAATTGTACAATGGTCCAATACTTCTCCAAAGGTTTAGTTACTGGTAGTAAGAACTTTTAACTTAAAACCTGCTGGCACTTTTGGTCCTGCCCTTTTGCCTTTGGCTCCACCAGCCACTGGAATGCAGCACCTGAGAACGTTTTTGAAATTAAATTTGGCCCTTTACTGAAAGCAGTTCCCCATCACTGGTACAGTCTGTTCATTTGCAGTTGTTCTAAGTATATGATGACATGCATGCCTGTAGGCTCGTAGGCTCATGGTGGGTTCATTCTGATTATCCTTGTCATGCCACTAAAGCAGTCTCTGGCTAGGCTTGCCAACTCACCAGGCCAAGAAGTCTGCTAGCTTCCCCAACCGCAGCTCTGCTGGCACTGTTCCCTCCAGCTTCCTGGCATCTCGATTCCAAACAAAGGCCAGCTCCAAGCCCTGTCGAAGGCCGTCATCTTGGAGCCGTTTCACCAGGTACTGTCCTGGAGACAGAAAGCAGAGGGAGAACAGCATGACAAATCCAGAGCTTTTGGCTCTGTTTTTCTCACATCTGCCATACCCTTCCTGCAGGTAAAAAATCTCCTAAATCCAAATACATCTACTAGGATTTCTCAGCCTCTTTCCCTGTCACCCCCCTCTAAGTTCTCTTTTCCTGTCAGTATAACATGGTGGCCTAACCATGAGAATTTTTCCTTTGTGATGAAGACCAGTGGCAAAGTTAGAGATGTATTCTTTCTGTAACAACATAAGGATTACCTTGCTGGATCAGAACAAGATCAGTATGTAGCCCAGCATTCTGTTTCCAATGGTGGGCTGCCAATGGTGAATCACAGCCAAGAAAAACAAAGATTTGGCCAAACAGGCAGAGTTTATCCTCCCTTGGGTGGTATCCTTTTTGGAGTCACTGATGGAAGAATCACATGCCTTCTTTGTGAGTATCAAAAAATATTGGGCTGTTTGGAAACACTGGAAACAGAATGCCGAGCTACATACTGATCTTATTCTGATCCAGCAAGGATCTTACAGAAAGAACACAGCTACAGGAACACAGAGAACTCATCCACTAGTCTTCAGCACAAATCAATGAAAGATTCTCATGGTTAGACAGTCATGTTATTGTGATGGGAAAAGAGAACCTAGGGGCATGGCAGGGAAACAGCAAAAGGTGGCATTAAGTCCTAAAGGGTTTATAGCTCCTGCTCTGGCTAGTTGTAACTAGCTAGAACCAAAAGACAATTTGTTATTATAGAGATTTGATAATCTCGCCCAGAGTAAGCACAATAGGCTGGCAGCATGTTGGTAAAGTCCCAACTAGAATGGACCCATTCAGTCAAGTTGTTGAATAGTGAACTTGCACATAGGTAAATCCCATTGATTTAATTAATTTACTGTAGTCAAAGGCAACAACTGGATTTGGGCCATATTCAGTAAAACGCAACACACACACACACGCCAAGTCCACTTGGAAACTCAAGGCTGGAATAAGATGAATGAGACTCATCTCTGAAGGATGAGAGATGAAGGAGGGAAATAAATAAGAAATGGTACCTACCTAGATGTCCATAGCCCACAATTCCAACTCGTCTTTTCCTTTCGCCCCCTGACATTCTGCCTGTTGTGGTACAAGAAGAGGAAAAAACAGGCATGTAAGTGGTAAGGTTCACAAGAGGGAATCATGCAGGAGGGAGCAAAGTGAGCTGTTTTTGTGGGCCCCATGGTCTGCTAGAGTATTTATTTATTTATTTTATATCCCGCTCTTTTCCCAGGACTGGCACTCAGAGTGGCTTCACAGCATTAAAAAAAAACCAATACAATTAAAAACATTTTTAAAAAGACGTACATTAAAAAGAATTTTTAAACGGGTCCAACATTCCAGCCTGTCCTTATAGCAATTCCTTAAAAGCCTATTAGAAGGCCAGTCTATTACTGAAGACAGACACTGGTTTAGGATCAGGACAGCCTCCTTGGATTGAGGTGGAAAGGAGTAGTAGAGCTGAGTGTCATCTGCAAATTGATGACACCGCACTCCAAAACTCCAGATCACCTCTCCCAGCAGTTTCATGTATATGTTAAACAGCATTGGGGACAACACAGAACCCTGAGGGACTCCACAGGTCAGTGGCCAGGGGGTCGAACAGGAGTCCCCCAGCAGGGTTCAGTTTTGGTTTTTTTGTTTGTTTTTGCTCCAGAATGGTCCCAAATACACTCTATGGAGTTTGTAGGGCATTTCCACCATATCTGGAGCACTGATGTCACCCCCTTAGAGAGTTACCTGGTGTGGCCTGTATCCCTTTCACACACACCCCAGTGACACCCTTGCCCACCCTTCCACACAGCCAAACTGCCTTCTGTGTTTTGGGCTGACTCACCTGGCTTTGCTGTCCAGATTCTCCGCTCAGGATGCCAGCTTCAAGCAATAAAGAGTTCTTTGTTTGCGTGCCCTTTGGCCATTCAGTCTCTGGAGAAGGTTAATCATTAGCCCAAACTGGTCCTGTAAACCAGGGAATGGGTCTGTTGGTAGACAGATGCCAGATGAATGCCCACCTTCCTTCAGCTGAGTGGATTCTTCTTGGCTATAGCATTAAGCAATGCTTTGGCTGTGTGAATGCAGCATCCCAGATTAATCACTACTACAGTTAGAACTCTCATGTTGTCATTACACGCTCCCTTGCACTTCTGAGCACTGAGTTCAGGGGTGGCTTATTCCCAGGAGAGAGTGCATAGGACTGCAGCTGTACATTTCATTTGGGTATCTGTAATCTTTGTTGTAGTGTAAAAGCCAAGCTGAGTCAAAGTCCGAGGATTCCAAAAAGCAGCAGATCCTCAGAGAGCTACTTGTGCAGTTCTCCCTCCTGCAAGGCTGCACCCCCAGTTTCTGTAAAGGCCCAGACAATCTTCATGCACTTGCTATTCCTTTGGTGTATGCTTAAGTGATAATGGCCTCCTTATCTTCCTCCATTGGTACTAGAAAATACTCTCCCCTAGAGATGTAAAGGCCCAGGGGAAAAAAAACATAAGGGGGGGGAAATGGGAGGGGGTTCTGAAATTTTTTTAAAGCTTTTTCCCCCTCAGGAAAAAGTGGATTATGGAATATTTTGAAACATAAAGATAAATAAAATATTTAAGACTATGTGTTCACATATCTATTGTCCCAACATCATTTCTAAAAACTATGTAAGAAAAAGGCTTTCCCCCCCAAAATGACTTGAAGGCCAACAATAAGATATATATTTTGCTGCATTCCCAACATCATCATTATTATTATTATTATTATTATTATTATTATTATTATTATTATTAACCTGTACATACAATCTTTTAGTTAGACAGTTCCCTGCCCTCAGGCTTACAATCTAAGAAGACATGACACAAAAGGAGAGGGGAGTGGTGGTGGGGAATGGGATCAGGTCCAGCAGTTCTCCACCTCCGAGGTCTGGACCAAGGCAGATGGACTGGAGGAAGGGCTTGGCTTCTTAATGGTTAAAAGGAGGCTTCCTGGGTCAGAGAGGGGCTTACCTCTGGGAATGCTTCTCTAAACAATATAGTTTTTAACTCAGTTTTGAAACTGGGTAGAGAAGTGATGAGGTGTGCATGTGGGGGAAGAAGGTTCCAGGAGTAAGGGGCAGCAAGCGAGAAAGGACGAATTCGGGAGGGGGCAGTGGTAGTCCTACACTGTGACAGGAGACCTTGACTACAAGAGCGGAGGGTGTGAGTAGGAATGTAAGGAGAAAAAAGGTCAGATAAGTAAGGAGGGGCCAATCCATGGAGGGCTTTGAAAGTCAACATGGCTAGCCCTGAATATGTTTCCTGGATTTAAAGATACCGGATTTTGCCACAACAGAAGAAACTATAAAAAGAGGGAACTAATTGACTAGAACTTAATTCTTGGAAGTTTTTAAAACTCCAATGAAGGTAAAACTTTCTTGTTTGGACTACAATTGTTTCATCTATACATGAGAAAAGGACCATGCTAGCCTCCATCATTGGTTTGCTCATGTGAAAAGTATCTCCTTTTACCAACAATTTTCCATAATATGCACATTTTAGGTACTCATTTTTCTAATGAACACACTTTTGTATATACTTTTTCAAATATTGAACTTATTACCAAGCAGTTTTTCCACCAAATAAAGGATTTTGCACACTTCTCCCATATATCCATTTTTATATACATAGATTCAAATTGATGCTTTTTAAAATGAATTGCACTACAGACTTCAGAAATACAGTGCATTTGCAATCTAACATTGCCCTGCTTGTTTTCATGCCCAGAAGTGGGACTTTGATAGGTTCGCATTGAAATGTTTGCCAAACCAGTTCTCCTGACCCATCCTTACAAGTGGCAGATATATAATTCAGTAATTAATACATGCTGCTGTTTCATGCCATTGGTCCTGGTGTCAATGTCTTCCCATTAGGACAAAATTTCCTAGTCGCAGCATAAAGAAGTATCCTAACCAGCCCTGTTGTCACTTTTAATTTCAGCTGACTATTATCATTCCCAGTCCTTTTAGAAACCTTGGCATGCTTCCACTTCATGTAATCTTCTTTTTCCCAGTTGCCAGTGTGGGGTTTTTTTTTTTTTGCAAGTTTTTGAAAAATACATGCAAATATGTTACTACTACTACTACTACTGTTCTAATGAATGCTGACTTTGTGCAATTGCACCAATGTACTTGTAGGCAACCAATGTACTGGACGTAGCAAATTGTAAAGTATGATCCCAAATCAAAGTAGGGCTGGAGACAGGATCAAAACGTAGCTGTATGGCACATCAGCTGGAGGGATTTAGTGAACAAAATACTATCAGCATAGTAATCATAAACATCATATCTATTTATTTATTTCCACCATACACCCCCTGTCTGGGATATAAGGCAGCTTACAAAGGTGATACAGGTAAAATAATTCACATTGTACAAAAGTTAAAAAAATTAAACTAACAAAAATAGTTAAAGATTTCCCATACCTTGGCTCAGTCATTATAATTAGGATGGAGACTGTAGTCAAGAACTCAGAAGACTAGATCTTGCAAAGGCTAGTATACTGCCCTGAGAATCTGCGATAAAGGGCAGGATAAAAGTGTTTAAATAAATAGAATTAAAAGCAGTTTAAAACATGGCATTTAAAAACTAAACAAGAAATGAACAGAAGAGTACATTCTGAAAGTCCCATTTCCCTCCAAGATTTGCTGCAATGCTCCCAGATTCAAGCCTTGGCATCTCCAAGTAGTGTTGAGAAAGACCCTTCCCGGAATCCATTGAGAGCCACTATCAAATGAATATTGAACTTAATCTTTTCCCAGCCTTCTTGTGGCTGGGGATGTTGAGAGATGTTGTCAAACCCCATTTAATGGGCACCAAGGTGTGGGCTAAGGTTGAATTAGATTTCTCACTGGCAAATATCTCATATACTTGCATGATGGTAAAGAGTTGGAATGCAATGTATGTGTGGGGGAAGAAGAGTGGGATTTAATAGAGAGGGAGGGAGGAAAATTAGGGCCAAAATAGGCACAATGAAGTTAATTGCACAAATGCCATTAATTTGTAAGGGGGTGTGGGAGGAATTTTGTATTGTAAAGGGCATCAAGCAAAGGAAAGGGGAGGAATTTCAGAATCAAGATGTCAGAAAGGGAGCATTTAACCCTTTCCTTCCTGCAGGGGCCCCAACTAAAAAACACCCCACCCTCTCCAACTGCAATTTGCACTAATTTGTAAACATCCACTGGCCACCTCCACTAGCAGCGGAGGGGGCGGAGGGGGGATGAGGGCTATTGCATGAGAGGAAAGGGTTAAATTCTTTATCCTCACAATCCTGCTATGCCCACTCACTCAGATGCACTTTACATTATTTGAAAGTGCACATTGCCTTTATGCAATTAGTGTCATCTTGAATTTGTTCCTAAATTTTAGTTAATAGACAGGGTAATGCTATTCCATGGAACTTACAGTCTGATGCTACGCATTTCTACTCACTGTTAATCTCTGCTAAATTCAATGAGGCATATAGGATTGTAGTCAAAATGTATCTGAAAAGAGAGATAGAATCCTGGTTTGTTTAAGAGATATATGAAATTTTCCCCTAATCTGCAGAAACAGGATGCAGGACAAGGCAGATAATTGTCTTTTGACTTCCTTGACCTGCAGCTGACTTTGCATTGGTTGAAGACATTTTGCCAGATGAAGAGAAGGTACAAGATGCTACACTGTACATATTTCATATATGGATACTGACCAGACAGGAAGCTAAGTTTTCATAATTCATAACAGGACACCTTCTGGTGTTGCCACCACACCTGTAAGCAGTAATTGTTTTCGGAGCCATATAGCTCTATCTTCCAGTGTTATATTGGCAGTCTCTATTTCTCCTTGCATCTGCTCCCTGAGATGGTCCAGGGGCATCACTAGAGGGCTACGGGGGTGTGGGTCACACCAGGCGACACTCGAAGGAAAGGTGACACCACTGCTCCCCAAACTTCTGCCTTTTATTTATGTCACAACTATTGCCATTACATTCAGTGATACACTGTAATTTCGATATATGAGCAACATTAATACAGGAAACATTATTAAGGATTTTGTCTGGTGTGGTCTGGGAGGAGGGCAATGGGGACAGGTGACACCATGAGTTACCAGTGCACTGGGTGATGCCAATCCTAGTGACGCCACTGAGATGGCCCCCTCATTTTGCATACTGATAAGATCAGCTCTTTGGGATGTTTGTTAAATCAAATTACAGTGGAGCCTCCGCATATGCGGTCTTTTTATAGGCGGCTTTGAGCATAGGCGCTCAAAGCCGCCGGCGCGAGTGGGGCGGAAGGGGCGGCGCGTCCCATTCAATTGAATAGGTGCGCGCACCCGTTGCGCCTTGCGCGCCGCCACGCACGAGCCCCATTGGAAACAATGGGGCTCGAGCATAGGTGGATTTTTTTATACACGGAGGGATCCGGAACGGATCCCCCGCATATAATAAGGTTCCACTGTATCAGCGTAATATGTTAATGTTAGGACGGAAATCCATCTAGAAGTTAAGTCAAAGAACATCGGAGTAGTTAAAAGGATCTTGCCTGCCACATTTTTGTGCTTGAGTTGCTCCCAAAATTTACAAATAGAAATGTGAGGGAATTGTTGCAATGCACAATGAGGTAGTGAGGGAGGTCTGAAATTCTATGATTCTGTCTGTGATATGTTTGAGGACACACAGCTTAACGCCACACCTTTTCTGTTCCCACCAATGACATATCATGGTTTGTTTCCTCCTCGGATGTCTCCTTCTATTCTTGACCCTCCTGCCACCAGGGGGAGTTGCAGCTTCCCCTCTGCTCCAGACCATGCCCATAACACCTGTCTCCAGATGTTGCCCACTAGTCCCATAGCACTGCTAGGAGGAAGGCCACCAGGCAAACAGGTGCTGCTTAGAGAGATTCCTCCTCTCCTGCTCTGTTGTAGGTTTTGCAAAAGATGTTAATTGTCTCTTTCTGGCCTCACGAAACCATGATCTCATCAGCTTAAACAGGCAGAAAACAACAAACAGATGGAGTTTCTGAAGGTACTGCTGTGCTTACTGGAGCAGTCACTTTGCTCCAAATGTTAGAATTGCAGGTTTAGAAGGGATGGCAGAAGCTGCTAAATTTGATTTCTTGCACTGAGGCAAAGGTCTGTCTTTCCCCACCTCCAGACAAAACCCTTTATAATTTAGTGATATAGATGCAGCCTACAAACTGCAACTGAGCGCCAATACCTATACGTTCATATATTTCTGATATTGCACCAATCACTCTTTTCTACCTGGCACCAACTACTAGTAGTATTACACTAGAGCTCCCATTGTCCCCAGCCAACATGGCTAAAATGATGTGAACTGAACAACGGCGTGGGCTGGGCTGATGCATTTTGTTCCTGCAAAAGGAAACCTGGTGCAGCCTGAATATCAAAGGTTATATGCCGTTGTGAGACAAGACAAATGATAGCTGAGAAGCTGGATGTAAAGGCCAAAGTTTAGAAAAAGTTACTTTTGAGACTACACTTCTCAGAATCCCCCAGCCAGTATGGCCAATATTTATGCTTACTGGGGTATTCAGTAAAAAAGTAACTACGTTTCCCAATTCTGGGAATGAGTTAAAAGAGAGATGCTCCATGCTTTTCTAGGGATGGGAATCTGACCCATTGAGGAGGCATTCTCATCGTAATGCATTTCTAGCTGTATCTCTTTAATCCCATTGTTTGCAGAATGCCACCTCCACATCTTGTCTTCTTTTGTTTTCTTCATCCTGCAAGAATACGATGGAGCGTCTGCTTTGAAACAGAATTTTTCTCTCCGTCTTTCTCGATCTGGTTTTGTCACGGTGGCTTCATAGCTGGTTTATAGAGGCAGCAGGCTGACGAAAGGTCACCGTGGTCCAGCAGATGGCGTGCAGGTTTTTGAAGCTCAAAATTTGAGCTTGGTGTCTTTAGTTCAAATCTCCTAAGCTGCAGACTTGCTGGAGAATTGTCCACGGATTGTCCGTACAAGTTCAGTCTTAGCCCCCCTGTTCTGTTTTCTTTTTGAAATTGAAGAGGAAGAGGAATTTGCTAACTCTGTGAACTCTGCCCATCAAAGAAAACAACCCTGATATTGTTCATACCATTATTTACTGCAGGGGGAAAGAGAGGTCGGAGTAGTAATAGAAAGACTATTTTTTGTTACAGATTGAGCCTCCCTTACATGAAATGTTTGAGACCAGAAGTTGGATCCCCCCCACCCAATTTTGTAATATTGAGAGATATTTTGGAGATGGGACCCAAGTCTAAACATGAATTCATTTATGTTATATATATATGTGCCTTATATACATAGTCTGAAGATTTTATACACAATATTTTTAATATTTTTGCACATGAAACAAAATTTGTGTACATTGAACCTTCAGAAAGCAAAAGTGTCATTATCTCAGCCACCCATGTGGACCATTTTGGATTTTGGAATATTTTCGATTTTGGAACTCCAGATAAGGGAGACTCAATCTATATTCATTTTCTGGCCAAAGAAAGTGGCTTTCCTGACAGTCAGGAAACCCAGTGCGGAAGAATAACACAGTCATGAGAATTTTGTGTTGTTTTTACTTGGCATTTGCACATCATGTAATGGAGTCTCCTTCCTTGGAGGTCTTTAAGCAGAGGCTGGATGGCCATCTGTTGGGGATGCTTTGATTGAGAGTTCCTGCATGGCAAGGGTTTGGACTGGATGGCCCTTGCGGTCTCTTCCAACTCTATGATTCTATGATTCTATGAATGTTTCAGGAAATGATTCAGTATAGTAATACACATTGGCTGTTTGCACGAAAATTGTAGGGCTTTGCAAAATAAACAAACAAAGAAAGAAACACAGTTTCAAGATAGCCATGTCTCTTTTTCTACAAGACAGCTGCATTTTGTGCAAAAACAGCAGTTTTGCACACACACACACCCCATATGACTATCTGGAAACAATGCAAAAATATGGAACCTTCTATGAAAAAAAATAGACACACAAGGGTTGTTTTTTTGGATGTGAAAGATGGCTATTTTTAAAGAAAAAAGACAAATTATTGCTAAAATATCCTTTGTGGGAATCTTGCACATTCATGCATGCTTATCCCCCAAAGGATGGCTATCTGGAAAAAACAGAAAGTTATTAATCCTCACCTGCAAAAATACACATGTGTGTTTTCTGCACAACCCTCTTCCATTTCTGGACTGCTGTGCAGCTTTTCATGCAAGACTGCTGCTTTTTGTTCAAAAGCCATCAGCTTTGCAAAAAAACAAAAACAATAATCAAATAATAACCCTGGAAAAATGCATAAAAGAGCAATTTTCCAGTTAAAAAAGCCATTTGATTTCTCTGTGTGCATGCAAAATTGCTGGTTTTCATCACAAATCAGTAATCTTGCTTCAAATTTCATGTAGGTATTTGGAAATTGTGTTTTTTCCCCCACAAACAACACAAAATTTTAACAGAAAGCTCATGTATATTTCTGCATATAATAATTTGGCAAAACACTTCAGGATGTGCAAAGGCTGAATGGAAATTGCACAGAAATACTAGTTTTGCCTGCAGCAAGGAAAAAACTGTGGAAATTAATCCCTCCTTGTGGGGATCAAATGGTGAAATAGATGCATCCCTAGTCAGGTGAAAAAGATACTTCCCATTCTCTTTTTGTATACATCAAAATAATTGTTAAATTGATCAGAAATCATTGTAGTGCAGGAGCTGTATTGTACTTTGTTTTCTTTTTATTAGCCAAAGGCCCACCAAAAAGAACTAGACGCAAATAGTACCTCAGGAAACTGGTGGCAAGTACAAAATTGTAGCCAAGTACCAGCTTTAGCCCACGAATATTTCAATACATTAGGTAACCTGCATAAGCAAGTTGAAATCTACACCTGAGCTGTTACAAAACTGAGTTTTTAAAGGTGAAATGAATAGGACTTCAGTTAACATGACTAACTTCAATCCCATATATTTTAAGAAGTCTATTTTAAGATGAACTCAGGAAAAAAAATGCTTTTTGGACTACAGAAATTTTCCTCTCAACTTAACTGGGCAACCAGTGAGAGGATGAGATTAACTTTCTGAGGTGAACTTTGCAACAACTGAAAAGTTCAGCAAAAATATGTTGTACAAACTGCAATGTTCACATCTCGCATGGAAATTTTAAACACACGCAATTACACATATGCTGAATCAGCTATCTGTGAAATTGCCTATGTACATTCACTGCTTATGTTCACTTTTTCATGCACACAGTGGGTGTCTGAATGCAAAAGAAGACAGAAAGCTCCTTTCACAGATAAATAGAAGAGGAATTCTGCAGGTAAACCTTGCATGATGAATACCTTCTACCAAATTATTAGGGAAAGTACAGGTGCCCTGTCCTCATTTTGCATCTGGCTACCTAGCATACATTCAAACTATGTAGCTATGTTTAGACCTACACCTGCTGAAGTTTCCTTATGCATAATGATTACACAGGAGCCCTCCCTTCCTGTATTTGGACTTACAAATGTCCCCTATGGTAACACATGGACAGTGTTTGTGCTTTTGTGTGCATCATGTTCACATACATGCTCACTAATCAAAACAGATAAGCCTATATGCAGCATTTGTTAGTCCCATTAGAGTAGCAGGCTTACTAGGCTTACTGTCCCAACTAGGGTAGCAGGCTTACATAGCATTGAATCAATACTATTTACAACACTATCAGCTCAGCAAGTTGCCTTTGATTCAGTAGGCCTCCTCTGCTTGAGACTATGGTCAAATCTACCCTGCAGAAATAATGCAGTTTGACACAGCTTTAACTGCCAAGGCTCCATCCTATGGAATCCTGTAATTTGTAAGTTTGTTGTGGCACCAGAGCTCTCTGACAGAGAAGGCTAAATCTCTCACAAAACTACAAATCCCAGCAACCCAAAGCATTAAGCCCAGGGAGTTAAAGTGGTGTCAAATTGCATTATTTCTACAGTGCAGGTTGGACTAAACAGATCCAAGCCATAAAACACAGATGGGGTGCTCTATCCCTATTGTATACCACTGTTTTCAGAAATCTGTTGCTAAAATGTGCTGTGCCTAGATAGACAGGTACACAGATAATGGACAGTTGCAAGTGTGCGTGTGTATGTTTATTCAGACATAACTCTGACGGAGTGTAATAGACCTGTTCTTTTGTGAGCCTGCTTATAATGAGCATTTGCTTATACATAAACACTTCTGTGTTTGGGGAGCATATTCCCTAGTAAGCCTATTGTGACGGAAATCTAAATACATGAAATGTGATGTAGTAAAGGAGTTGTGGGACCCCTACTGAACTCATCCAATCACCAGCACCCTTCCATCTGCTTCGGGCATCAGAGATACTAACATATGGTTCAAAACATTATATTTAGACAAATTGTATGGGTACACCCCAAAAACTGGAAAAAACAACAACAACCCCAAACCTCTCAAAATGCTTCAAAATGTGTGTGTGTGGGGGGGGGGGGGATAAAAATAAATCATTCCATCTGAATGCTTCAATCAATTCATTAATATCTTTGTTCCCTCAACAGGGCGCCATGTTGGAAGAACGATGGGAAATAAAAGAAAACAAAAGAAATACCCGTATGACTACGTCTCCCATACAACTGTAAACTGATGTGAAAGGCACATAAAAGGTACCTTCCCTCTTACGGGTATGATATAAACACACTGTTACAGCAAATACATTTAAATTCACACGAGGAAGCTTTTAACTTTCCCCCTTTACAGCAGTTCTCCAAGATCTCTCTCCAACCATCCAGGGTCCCTCCACAGCAGTACACTTGAAGCTCAAGGAAGGCAGATAAAATCCACATAGATCCCTCTAAATTTGTGAGAACACTGCTTTATTGTTTATTTCTACATACTTACATTTCTATATCTCCAGGCTGTCAAAGTAATTTACAACCCTAAGGACTCAAGAGAATCAATCAAACAGCGAGCAAAGCAATAATACAGCCCGTTTCAATATTAAAATATTAAGATACTTTAAAAGCCAGCAGTAGAGCTGATAATAAAAGGAACAAATTAAAATATCAAATGCCTTTGGGGAAAAAGCCAAATTTGTGCATGCGTCCGGGCCTCTCTGGATTGTGGCCATGCCCTGGTACATGTGACCAGTGTATAGAATTATGTAGAAGACATAAGTACACAAATACCTATATAGAAATATGCTGCATGTACAGGTGGACTAATGGATCCACAGGGTCAGAGTGAATCTGAGAAGGCGTATTCGCAGAAATACATTTCCAAATATGATCACACATTTACAGGTGATATCCATCCATCCATCCATCCATCCATCCATCCATCCATCCATCCATCCTGTACATTCAATCCACAGGCATCCTGCCCTGCTGATGCTCTGAACCTTACAATCTATTCCCTGTCATTTCCCCCGGGTGAATTGGTCCATCTACGCAGCCAAGCATGGGAACTCTTTCTCCACCTCATCCTCTACCCCCCATCTTCCTGCTCCCCACACCAATCCCCCCTTCTTTCTGCTTGCATCCTTACATGAAGGTTGCCATGCCAGCCAGTTGCCATGGTCACGCTGGCAGGCAGTGAAAAGCACAACTCCGCAGCAGTGATGCAGAGTGAGGCAGGGAGGGCTGGAGACTAATGGAAGTGGTGATTGGCAAAGAATTGCAGAACCGATTCTGCTTCTACCTCCGGTCCAAAGGGGAGGACTTAGGGGGGCACCTTGTGCCTAGCACCACGGGAAAGAAATTCTCTGGAATACTGTTAATGGCAGGACTAGGAGTAGGCAACCAAGATCTTGGGATCCTCAGTATACACAGCATCTGTATACAAAATCAGAGTTGGGGTGGGGAGGTGATTCCATTCTCATTGGTCTGCTCCTTACAAGGAGACATGAGTGGATTAACAAGAAGCTTCCAACAGAAGAGGAAAACTCTTAACTAAAAAGGGCAGTAGTGGCTCAAGACATTTTGCTGCCTTGGGCAAAGGACAAGATGGTGCCCGCTTGGCCTCACCCCCGTTCTGTAGACAGATGCTGACTAGTCTGCCAGTTGAGTTTTGCTTCAAAACTGACAAGGGGATAGGATCTTCCGTTGCACCTGGATGCCTCAGGCCAGCTTGGGGGTGTTAGGAGAGGCCATGTGGCACACACAGTTCTGGCTTCTCACCAAGGGGAATGGCTAAGAAGAGGCTCAGGAGATACTGCTGTTGCTACCCTTGTTGCATCTACCATAGGAAGCAGCCACCTCTAAAGTTAGAGGCAGCCTGAGCATGTTAGAGTTGCCAGACTGACAACTGCAGAGAACGCCTGCGCTTTTAGTGGCTGTGTAGAAGAGGGAATGTCTGCAGGTGTTGCTTGTCATACAATCAGGAAATTCCCTCTTCTATGCAGCATTTAAAGGTATAGGGGCCCACTCCAGTTTTCATCCTGGTGACCCTAAGCACAAGTGGGTATGCTTCCTTCAGAGATCACCCTCCCTTTTTGACTGACTGGAAAGGCAACCGTTGAAGTCAGAACAACGCCTGATTGGTTTCCATGTGAAGGGCTTTATCTCATTGTAGCACAATGCTGCCTGTCTTTTGTCCAGAGCTTGGATACATTACTTTGTTGGATGACCTCCTAGCTGTCAGTGTGACTGTGCTGGCTGGAGGGTTCTATGAACTGTAGTCCCCAAAGTAACTTTTGCAAGACCTGTTTTTGTCCAAGTGTAACTAAATGATGCTGAAATAAATGCCTTATTCTTGCCCTTGTTTACACTGTCTATGCCTTCACCATCCTTTCCTTTGTTATCTGAATGGGACAACACAGCTGGACAATCATTAAGGCTCTCATCATTGACTCCTTGGATCTGGTGCCGCTCCTCCTTGTTGTTGCTACCATTGGCTTGCTCACATGCCTTTTCTTCTGGCACATAAAAGTACAGTGAGTCCATAGTATCTGCTGGAGTTTGGTTCCAGGACCTCGTGGATACCCAAATCCATGGATGCTCAAGTCCCATTATAGACAATGGTGTCCTTTATATAAAATGGCAAAATCAAGCTTTACCTTTTGGAATTAAAAAAAATGTTTTCAAGCCATGGGTGGTGAAATCTGTGGATACAGAATCCTTGGATACGGGGGGGCTGA